>JAUIMM010001726.1:0-289040 GCA_031769625.1 Taudactylus pleione
TCTCCCTCGCTGCCAGCGCTGACAAATGTCTCCTCCTCTCCTCACTGCCAGTGCTGACAACTGTCTCCTCCTCTCCTCACTGCCAGCGATGACTACTGTTTCCACTCTTCGCTGCCAGCGCGGACAACTGTCTCCTCCTCTCCTCACTGCCAGCGCTGACAACTGTCTCCTATCCTCGCTGCCAGCGCTAACAACTGTCTCCTCCTCTCCTCACTGCCAGCGCTGACTACTGTTTCCTCTCCTTGCTGCCAGCGCTGAGAACTGTCTCCTCCTCTCCTCACTGCCAGCGCTGACTACTGTTTCCACTCTTCGCTGCCAGCGCGGACAACTGTCTCCTCCTCTCCTCACTGCCAGCGCTGACAACTGTCTCCTATCCTCGCTGCCAGCGCTAACAACTGTCTCCTCCTCTCCTCACTGCCAGTGCTGACAACTGTCTCCTCCTCTCCTCACTGCCAGCGATGACTACTGTTTCCTCCCCCTCGCTGCCAGTGCTGACAACTGTCTCCTCCTCTCCTCACTGCCAGCACTGACAACTGTCTCCTCTCCTCGCTGCCAGCGCTGACAAATGTCTCCTCCTCTCCTCACTGCCAGTGCTGACAACTGTCTCCTCCTCTCCTCACTGCCAGCGATGACTACTGTTTCCTCTCTTCGCTGACAGCGCTGACAACTGTCTCCTCCTCTCCTCACTGCCAGCGCTGACAACTGTCTCCTCTCCTCGCTGCCAGCGCTGACAACTGTCTCCTCCTCTCCTCACTGCCAGCGCTGACAACTGTCTCCTCCTCTCGCTGCCAGCGCTGACAACTGTCTCCTCCTCTCGCTGCCAGCACTGACTACTGTCTCCTCCCCTCACTGCCAGCGCTGACAACTGTCTCCTCTCCTCACTGCCAGCTCTGACAACTGTCTCCTCCTCTCCTCACTGCCAGCGCTGACAACTGTCTCCTCCTCTCGCTGCCAGCGCTGACAACTGTCTCCTCTCCTTGCTGCCAGCGCTGACAACTGTTTCCTCCTCTCCTCACTGCCAGCGCTGACAACTGTCTCCTCCTCTCCTCACTGCTAGCGCTGACAACTGTCTCCTCCTCTCGCTGCCAGCGCTGACAACTGTCTCCTCACCTCACTGCCAGCGCTGACAACTGTCTCCTCCTCTCCTCACTGCCAGCGCTGACTACTGTTTCCTCTCCTTGCTGCCAGCGCTGACAACTGTCTCCTCCTCTCGCTTGCCAGCGCTGACAACTGTCTCCTCACCTCACTGCCAGCGCTGACAACTGTCTCCTCTCGCTGCCAGCGCTGACAACTGTCTCCTCACCTCACTGCCAGCGCTGACAACTGTCTCCTCCTCTCCTCACTGCCAGCGCTGACTACTGTTTCCTCTCCTTGCTGCCAGCGCTGACAAGTGTCTCCTCCTCTCCTCACTGCCAGCGCTGACAACTGTCTCCTCCTCTCGCTGCCAGTGCTGACAACTGTCTCCTCCTCTCCTCACTGCCAGCGCTGACAACTGTCTCCTCCCCCCTCACTGCCAGCACTGACTACTGTCTCCTCCCCTCACTGCCAGTGCTGACAACTGTCTCCTCACCTCATTGCCAGCGCTGACAACTGTCTCCTCACCTCACTGCTAGCGCTGACAACTGTCTCCTCTCCTCGCTGCCAGCGCTGACAACTGTCTCCTCCTCTCCTCACTGCCAGCGCTGACTACTGTTTCCTCCCTCGCTGCCAGCGCTGACAACTGTCTCCTCCTCTCCTCACTGCCAGCATTGACTACTGTTTCCTCTCTTCGCTGCCAGCGCTGACAACTGTCTCCTCCTCTCCTCACTGCCAGCGCTGACAACTGTCTCCTCTCCTCGCTGCCAGCGCTGACAACTGTCTCCTCCTCTCCTCACTGCCAGCGCTGACAACTGTCTCCTCCTCTCGCTGCCAGCGCTGACAACTGTCTCCTCCTCTCGCTGCCAGCACTGACTACTGTCTCCTCCCCTCACTGCCAATGCTGACAACTGTCTCCTCTCCTCACTGCCAGCGCTGACAACTGTCTCCTCCTCTCCTTCTCCTCACTGCCAGCGCTGACAACTGTCTCCTCCTCTCGCTGCCAGCGCTGAAAACTGTCTCCTCTCCTTGCTGCCAGCGCTGACAATTGCTTCCTCCAATCCTCACTGCCAGCGCTGACAACTGTCTCCTCCTCTCCTCACTGCCAGCGCTGACAACTGTCTCCTCCTCTCGCTGCCAGCGCTGACAACTGTCTCTCCTCTCCTCACTGCCAGCGATGACTACTGTTTCCTCTCCTCGCTGCCAGCGCTGAGAACTGTCTCCTCCTCTCCTCACTGCCAGCGCTGACTACTGTTTCCACTCTTCGCTGCCAGCGTGGACAACTGTCTCCTCCTCTCCTCACTGCCAGCGCTGACAACTGTCTCCTATCCTCGCTGCCAGCGCTAACAACTGTCTCCTCCTCTCCTCACTGCCAGCGATGACTACTGTTTCCTCCCCTCGCTGCCAGTGCTGACAACTGTCTCCTCCTCTCCTCACTGCCAGCGCTGACTACTGTTTCCACTCTTCGCTGCCAGCGCGGACAACTGTCTCCTCCTCTCCTCACTGCCAGCGCTGACAACTGTCTCCTATCCTCGCTGCCAGCGCTAACAACTGTCTCCTCCTCTCCTCACTGCCAGCGCTGACTACTGTTTCCTCTCCTTGCTGCCAGCACTGAGAACTGTCTCCTCCTCTCCTCACTGCCAGCGCTGACTACTGTTTCCACTCTTCGCTGCCAGCGCGGACAACTGTCTCCTCCTCTCCTCACTGCCAGCGCTGACAACTGTCTCCTATCCTCGCTGCCAGCGCTGAGAACTGTCTCCTCCTCTCCTCACTGCCAGCGCTGACTACTGTTTCCACTCTTCGCTGCCAGCGCGGACAACTGTCTCCTCCTCTCCTCACTGCCAGCGCTGACAACTGTCTCCTATCCTCGCTGCCAGCGCTAACAACTGTCTCCTCCTCTCCTCACTGCCAGCGCTGACTACTGTTTCCTCTCCTTGCTGCCAGCGCTGAGAACTGTCTCCTCCTCTCCTCACTGCCAGCGCTGACTACTGTTTCCACTCTTCGCTGCCAGCGCGGACAACTGTCTCCTCCTCTCCTCACTGCCAGCGCTGACAACTGTCTCCTATCCTCGCTGCCAGCGCTAACAACTGTCTCCTCCTCTCCTCACTGCCAGTGCTGACAACTGTCTCCTCCTCTCCTCACTGCCAGCGATGACTACTGTTTCCTCCCCTCGCTGCCAGTGCTGACAACTGTCTCCTCCTCTCCTCACTGCCAGCGCTGACTACTGTTTCCACTCTTCGCTGCCAGCGCGGACAACTGTCTCCTCCTCTCCTCACTGCCAGCGCTGACAACTGTCTCCTATCCTCGCTGCCAGCGCTAACAACTGTCTCCTCCTCTCCTCACTGCCAGCGCTGACTACTGTTTCCTCTCCTTGCTGCCAGCGCTGAGAACTGTCTCCTCCTCTCCTCACTGCCAGCGCTGACTACTGTTTCCACTCTTCGCTGCCAGCGCGGACAACTGTCTCCTCCTCTCCTCACTGCCAGCGCTGACAACTGTCTCCTATCCTCGCTGCCAGCACTAACAACTGTCTCCTCCTCTCCTCACTGCCAGTGCTGACAACTGTCTCCTCCTCTCCTCACTGCCAGCGATGACTACTGTTTCCTCCCCTCGCTGCCAGTGCTGACAACTGTCTCCTCCTCTCCTCACTGCCAGCGCTGACTACTGTTTCCACTCTTCGCTGCCAGCGCGGACAACTGTCTCCTCCTCTCCTCACTGCCAGCGCTGACAACTGTCTCCTATCCTCGCTGCCAGCGCTAACAACTGTCTCCTCCTCTCCTCACTGCCAGCGCTGACTACTGTTTCCTCTCCTTGCTGCCAGCGCTGAGAACTGTCTCCTCCTCTCCTCACTGCCAGCGCTGACTACTGTTTCCACTCTTCGCTGCCAGCGCGGACAACTGTCTCCTCCTCTCCTCACTGCCAGCGCTGACAACTGTCTCCTATCCTCGCTGCCAGCGCTAACAACTGTCTCCTCCTCTCCTCACTGCCAGTGCTGACAACTGTCTCCTCCTCTCCTCACTGCCAGCGATGACTACTGTTTCCTCCCCTCGCTGCCAGTGCTGACAACTGTCTCCTCCTCTCCTCACTGCCAGCACTGACAACTGTCTCCTCTCCTCGCTGCCAGCGCTGACAAATGTCTCCTCCTCTCCTCACTGCCAGTGCTGACAACTGTCTCCTCCTCTCCTCACTGCCAGCGATGACTACTGTTTCCACTCTTCGCTGCCAGCGCGGACAACTGTCTCCTCCTCTCCTCACTGCCAGCGCTGACAACTGTCTCCTATCCTCGCTGCCAGCGCTAACAACTGTCTCCTCCTCTCCTCACTGCCAGCGCTGACTACTGTTTCCTCTCCTTGCTGCCAGCGCTGAGAACTGTCTCCTCCTCTCCTCACTGCCAGCGCTGACTACTGTTTCCACTCTTCGCTGCCAGCGCGGACAACTGTCTCCTCCTCTCCTCACTGCCAGCGCTGACAACTGTCTCCTATCCTCGCTGCCAGCGCTAACAACTGTCTCCTCCTCTCCTCACTGCCAGTGCTGACAACTGTCTCCTCCTCTCCTCACTGCCAGCGATGACTACTGTTTCCTCCCCTCGCTGCCAGTGCTGACAACTGTCTCCTCCTCTCCTCACTGCCAGCACTGACAACTGTCTCCTCTCCTCGCTGCCAGCGCTGACAAATGTCTCCTCCTCTCCTCACTGCCAGTGCTGACAACTGTCTCCTCCTCTCCTCACTGCCAGCGATGACTACTGTTTCCTCTCTTCGCTGACAGCACTGACAACTGTCTCCTCCTCTCCTCACTGCCAGCGCTGACAACTGTCTCCTCTCCTCGCTGCCAGCGCTGACAACTGTCTCCTCCTCTCCTCACTGCCAGCGCTGACAACTGTCTCCTCCTCTCGCTGCCAGCGCTGACAACTGTCTCCTCCTCTCGCTGCCAGCACTGACTACTGTCTCCTCCCCTCACTGCCAGCGCTGACAACTGTCTCCTCTCCTCACTGCCAGCTCTGACAACTGTCTCCTCCTCTCCTCACTGCCAGCGCTGACAACTGTCTCCTCCTCTCGCTGCCAGCGCTGACAACTGTCTCCTCTCCTTGCTGCCAGCGCTGACAACTGTTTCCTCCTCTCCTCACTGCCAGCGCTGACAACTGTCTCCTCCTCTCCTCACTGCTAGCGCTGACAACTGTCTCCTCCTCTCGCTGCCAGCGCTGACAACTGTCTCCTCACCTCACTGCCAGCGCTGACAACTGTCTCCTCCTCTCCTCACTGCCAGCGCTGACTACTGTTTCCTCTCCTTGCTGCCAGCGCTGACAACTGTCTCCTCCTCTCGCTGCCAGCGCTGACAACTGTCTCCTCACCTCACTGCCAGCGCTGACAACTGTCTCCTCTCGCTGCCAGCGCTGACAACTGTCTCCTCACCTCACTGCCAGCGCTGACAACTGTCTCCTCCTCTCCTCACTGCCAGCGCTGACTACTGTTTCCTCTCCTTGCTGCCAGCGCTGACAAGTGTCTCCTCCTCTCCTCACTGCCAGCGCTGACAACTGTCTCCTCCTCTCGCTGCCAGTGCTGACAACTGTCTCCTCCTCTCCTCACTGCCAGCGCTGACAACTGTCTCCTCCCCTCACTGCCAGCACTGACTACTGTCTCCTCCCCTCACTGCCAGTGCTGACAACTGTCTCCTCACCTCATTGCCAGCGCTGACAACTGTCTCCTCACCTCACTGCCAGCGCTGACAACTGTCTCCTCTCCTCGCTGCCAGCGCTGACAACTGTCTCCTCCTCTCCTCACTGCCAGCATTGACTACTGTTTCCTCTCTTCGCTGCCAGCGCTGACAACTGTCTCCTCCTCTCCTCACTGCCAGCGCTGACAACTGTCTCCTCTCCTCGCTGCCAGCGCTGACAACTGTCTCCTCCTCTCCTCACTGCCAGCGCTGACAACTGTCTCCTCCTCTCGCTGCCAGCGCTGACAACTGTCTCCTCCTCTCGCTGCCAGCACTGACTACTGTCTCCTCCCCTCACTGCCAATGCTGACAACTGTCTCCTCTCCTCACTGCCAGCGCTGACAACTGTCTCCTCCTCTCCTCACTGCCAGCGCTGACAACTGTCTCCTCCTCTCGCTGCCAGCGCTGAAAACTGTCTCCTCTCCTTGCTGCCAGCGCTGACAACTGCTTCCTCCAATCCTCACTGCCAGCGCTGACAACTGTCTCCTCCTCTCCTCACTGCCAGCGCTGACAACTGTCTCCTCCTCTCGCTGCCAGCGCTGACAACTGTCTCCTCCTCTCCTCACTGCCAGCGATGACTACTGTTTCCTCTCCTCGCTGCCAGCGCTGAGAACTGTCTCCTCCTCTCCTCACTGCCAGCGCTGACTACTGTTTCCACTCTTCGCTGCCAGCGCGGACAACTGTCTCCTCCTCTCCTCACTGCCAGCGCTGACAACTGTCTCCTATCCTCGCTGCCAGCGCTAACAACTGTCTCCTCCTCTCCTCACTGCCAGCGATGACTACTGTTTCCTCCCCTCGCTGCCAGTGCTGACAACTGTCTCCTCCTCTCCTCACTGCCAGCGCTGACTACTGTTTCCACTCTTCGCTGCCAGCGCGGACAACTGTCTCCTCCTCTCCTCACTGCCAGCGCTGACAACTGTCTCCTATCCTCGCTGCCAGCGCTAACAACTGTCTCCTCCTCTCCTCACTGCCAGCGCTGACTACTGTTTCCTCTCCTTGCTGCCAGCGCTGAGAACTGTCTCCTCCTCTCCTCACTGCCAGCGCTGACTACTGTTTCCACTCTTCGCTGCCAGCGCGGACAACTGTCTCCTCCTCTCCTCACTGCCAGCGCTGACAACTGTCTCCTATCCTCGCTGCCAGCGCTGAGAACTGTCTCCTCCTCTCCTCACTGCCAGCGCTGACAACTGTCTCCTCACCTCATTGCCAGCGCTGACAACTGTCTCCTCCCCTCACTGCCAGTGCTGACAACTGTCTCCTCACCTCATTGCCAGCGCTGACAACTGTCTCCTCACCTCACTGCCAGCGCTGACAACTGTCTCCTCTCCTCGCTGCCAGCGCTGACAACTGTCTCCTCCTCTCCTCACTGCCAGCGCTGACTACTGTTTCCTCCCTCGCTGCCAGCGCTGACAACTGTCTCCTCCTCTCCTCACTGCCAGCATTGACTACTGTTTCCTCTCTTCGCTGCCAGCGCTGACAACTGTCTCCTCCTCTCCTCACTGCCAGCGCTGACAACTGTCTCCTCTCCTCGCTGCCAGCGCTGACAACTGTCTCCTCCTCTCCTCACTGCCAGCGCTGACAACTGTCTCCTCCTCTCGCTGCCAGCGCTGACAACTGTCTCCTCCTCTCGCTGCCAGCACTGACTACTGTCTCCTCCCCTCACTGCCAATGCTGACAACTGTCTCCTCTCCTCACTGCCAGCGCTGACAACTGTCTCCTCCTCTCCTCACTGCCAGCGCTGACAACTGTCTCCTCCTCTCGCTGCCAGCGCTGAAAACTGTCTCCTCTCCTTGCTGCCAGCGCTGACAACTGCTTCCTCCAATCCTCACTGCCAGCGCTGACAACTGTCTCCTCCTCTCCTCACTGCCAGCGCTGACAACTGTCTCCTCCTCTCGCTGCCAGCGCTGACAACTGTCTCCTCCTCTCCTCACTGCCAGCGATGACTACTGTTTCCTCTCCTCGCTGCCAGCGCTGAGAACTGTCTCCTCCTCTCCTCACTGCCAGCGCTGACTACTGTTTCCACTCTTCGCTGCCAGCGCGGACAACTGTCTCCTCCTCTCCTCACTGCCAGCGCTGACAACTGTCTCCTATCCTCGCTGCCAGCGCTAACAACTGTCTCCTCCTCTCCTCACTGCCAGCGATGACTACTGTTTCCTCCCCTCGCTGCCAGTGCTGACAACTGTCTCCTCCTCTCCTCACTGCCAGCGCTGACTACTGTTTCCACTCTTCGCTGCCAGCGCGGACAACTGTCTCCTCCTCTCCTCACTGCCAGCGCTGACAACTGTCTCCTATCCTCGCTGCCAGCGCTAACAACTGTCTCCTCCTCTCCTCACTGCCAGCGCTGACTACTGTTTCCTCTCCTTGCTGCCAGCGCTGAGAACTGTCTCCTCCTCTCCTCACTGCCAGCGCTGACTACTGTTTCCACTCTTCGCTGCCAGCGCGGACAACTGTCTCCTCCTCTCCTCACTGCCAGCGCTGACAACTGTCTCCTATCCTCGCTGCCAGCGCTGAGAACTGTCTCCTCCTCTCCTCACTGCCAGCGCTGACTACTGTTTCCACTCTTCGCTGCCAGCGCGGACAACTGTCTCCTCCTCTCCTCACTGCCAGCGCTGACAACTGTCTCCTATCCTCGCTGCCAGCGCTAACAACTGTCTCCTCCTCTCCTCACTGCCAGCGCTGACTACTGTTTCCTCTCCTTGCTGCCAGCGCTGAGAACTGTCTCCTCCTCTCCTCACTGCCAGCGCTGACTACTGTTTCCACTCTTCGCTGCCAGCGCGGACAACTGTCTCCTCCTCTCCTCACTGCCAGCGCTGACAACTGTCTCCTATCCTCGCTGCCAGCGCTAACAACTGTCTCCTCCTCTCCTCACTGCCAGTGCTGACAACTGTCTCCTCCTCTCCTCACTGCCAGCGATGACTACTGTTTCCTCCCCTCGCTGCCAGTGCTGACAACTGTCTCCTCCTCTCCTCACTGCCAGCGCTGACTACTGTTTCCACTCTTCGCTGCCAGCGCGGACAACTGTCTCCTCCTCTCCTCACTGCCAGCGCTGACAACTGTCTCCTATCCTCGCTGCCAGCGCTAACAACTGTCTCCTCCTCTCCTCACTGCCAGCGCTGACTACTGTTTCCTCTCCTTGCTGCCAGCGCTGAGAACTGTCTCCTCCTCTCCTCACTGCCAGCGCTGACTACTGTTTCCACTCTTCGCTGCCAGCGCGGACAACTGTCTCCTCCTCTCCTCACTGCCAGCGCTGACAACTGTCTCCTATCCTCGCTGCCAGCGCTAACAACTGTCTCCTCCTCTCCTCACTGCCAGTGCTGACAACTGTCTCCTCCTCTCCTCACTGCCAGCGATGACTACTGTTTCCTCCCCTCGCTGCCAGTGCTGACAACTGTCTCCTCCTCTCCTCACTGCCAGCGCTGACTACTGTTTCCACTCTTCGCTGCCAGCGCGGACAACTGTCTCCTCCTCTCCTCACTGCCAGCGCTGACAACTGTCTCCTATCCTCGCTGCCAGCGCTAACAACTGTCTCCTCCTCTCCTCACTGCCAGCGCTGACTACTGTTTCCTCTCCTTGCTGCCAGCGCTGAGAACTGTCTCCTCCTCTCCTCACTGCCAGCGCTGACTACTGTTTCCACTCTTCGCTGCCAGCGCGGACAACTGTCTCCTCCTCTCCTCACTGCCAGCGCTGACAACTGTCTCCTATCCTCGCTGCCAGCGCTAACAACTGTCTCCTCCTCTCCTCACTGCCAGTGCTGACAACTGTCTCCTCCTCTCCTCACTGCCAGCGATGACTACTGTTTCCTCCCCTCGCTGCCAGTGCTGACAACTGTCTCCTCCTCTCCTCACTGCCAGCACTGACAACTGTCTCCTCTCCTCGCTGCCAGCGCTGACAAATGTCTCCTCCTCTCCTCACTGCCAGTGCTGACAACTGTCTCCTCCTCTCCTCACTGCCAGCGATGACTACTGTTTCCACTCTTCGCTGCCAGCGCGGACAACTGTCTCCTCCTCTCCTCACTGCCAGCGCTGACAACTGTCTCCTATCCTCGCTGCCAGCGCTAACAACTGTCTCCTCCTCTCCTCACTGCCAGCGCTGACTACTGTTTCCTCTCCTTGCTGCCAGCGCTGAGAACTGTCTCCTCCTCTCCTCACTGCCAGCGCTGACTACTGTTTCCACTCTTCGCTGCCAGCGCGGACAACTGTCTCCTCCTCTCCTCACTGCCAGCGCTGACAACTGTCTCCTATCCTCGCTGCCAGCGCTAACAACTGTCTCCTCCTCTCCTCACTGCCAGTGCTGACAACTGTCTCCTCCTCTCCTCACTGCCAGCGATGACTACTGTTTCCTCCCCTCGCTGCCAGTGCTGACAACTGTCTCCTCCTCTCCTCACTGCCAGCACTGACAACTGTCTCCTCTCCTCGCTGCCAGCGCTGACAAATGTCTCCTCCTCTCCTCACTGCCAGTGCTGACAACTGTCTCCTCCTCTCCTCACTGCCAGCGATGACTACTGTTTCCTCTCTTCGCTGACAGCGCTGACAACTGTCTCCTCCTCTCCTCACTGCCAGCGCTGACAACTGTCTCCTCTCCTCGCTGCCAGCGCTGACAACTGTCTCCTCCTCTCCTCACTGCCAGCGCTGACAACTGTCTCCTCCTCTCGCTGCCAGCGCTGACAACTGTCTCCTCCTCTCGCTGCCAGCACTGACTACTGTCTCCTCCCCTCACTGCCAGCGCTGACAACTGTCTCCTCTCCTCACTGCCAGCTCTGACAACTGTCTCCTCCTCTCCTCACTGCCAGCGCTGACAACTGTCTCCTCCTCTCGCTGCCAGCGCTGACAACTGTCTCCTCTCCTTGCTGCCAGCGCTGACAACTGTTTCCTCCTCTCCTCACTGCCAGCGCTGACAACTGTCTCCTCCTCTCCTCACTGCTAGCGCTGACAACTGTCTCCTCCTCTCGCTGCCAGCGCTGACAACTGTCTCCTCACCTCACTGCCAGCGCTGACAACTGTCTCCTCCTCTCCTCACTGCCAGCGCTGACTACTGTTTCCTCTCCTTGCTGCCAGCGCTGACAACTGTCTCCTCCTCTCGCTGCCAGCGCTGACAACTGTCTCCTCACCTCACTGCCAGCGCTGACAACTGTCTCCTCTCGCTGCCAGCGCTGACAACTGTCTCCTCACCTCACTGCCAGCGCTGACAACTGTCTCCTCCTCTCCTCACTGCCAGCGCTGACTACTGTTTCCTCTCCTTGCTGCCAGCGCTGACAAGTGTCTCCTCCTCTCCTCACTGCCAGCGCTGACAACTGTCTCCTCCTCTCGCTGCCAGTGCTGACAACTGTCTCCTCCTCTCCTCACTGCCAGCGCTGACAACTGTCTCCTCCCCTCACTGCCAGCACTGACTACTGTCTCCTCCCCTCACTGCCAGTGCTGACAACTGTCTCCTCACCTCATTGCCAGCGCTGACAACTGTCTCCTCACCTCACTGCCAGCGCTGACAACTGTCTCCTCTCCTCGCTGCCAGCGCTGACAACTGTCTCCTCCTCTCCTCACTGCCAGCGCTGACTACTGTTTCCTCCCTCGCTGCCAGCGCTGACAACTGTCTCCTCCTCTCCTCACTGCCAGCATTGACTACTGTTTCCTCTCTTCGCTGCCAGCGCTGACAACTGTCTCCTCCTCTCCTCACTGCCAGCGCTGACAACTGTCTCCTCTCCTCGCTGCCAGCGCTGACAACTGTCTCCTCCTCTCCTCACTGCCAGCGCTGACAACTGTCTCCTCCTCTCGCTGCCAGCGCTGACAACTGTCTCCTCCTCTCGCTGCCAGCACTGACTACTGTCTCCTCCCCTCACTGCCAATGCTGACAACTGTCTCCTCTCCTCACTGCCAGCGCTGACAACTGTCTCCTCCTCTCCTCACTGCCAGCGCTGACAACTGTCTCCTCCTCTCGCTGCCAGCGCTGAAAACTGTCTCCTCTCCTTGCTGCCAGCGCTGACAACTGCTTCCTCCAATCCTCACTGCCAGCGCTGACAACTGTCTCCTCCTCTCCTCACTGCCAGCGCTGACAACTGTCTCCTCCTCTCGCTGCCAGCGCTGACAACTGTCTCCTCACCTCACTGCCAGCGCTGACAAGTGTCTCCTCCTCTCCTCACTGCCAGCGCTGACAACTGTCTCCTCCTCTCGCTTCCAGCGCTGACAACAGTCTCCTCCTCTCCTCACTGCCAGCGCTGACAACTGTCTCCTCCCCTCACTGCCAGCACTGACTACTGTCTCCTCCCCTCACTGCCAGCGCTGACAACTGTCTCCTCACCTCACTGCCAGCGCTGACAACTGTCTCCTCACCTCTCGGCCAGCGCTGACAACTGTCTCCTCTCCTCGCTGCCAGCGCTGAGAACTGTCTCCTCCTCTCCTCACTGCCAGCGCTGACTACTGTTTCCTCTCTTCGCTGCCAGCGCGGACATCTGTCTCCTCCTCTCCTCACTGCCAGCGCTGACAACTGTCTCCTCTCCTCGCTACCAGCGCTGACAACTGTCTCCTCCTCTCCTCACTGCCAGCGCTGACAACTGTCTCCTCCTCTCGCTGCCAGCGCTGACAACTGTCTCTTCCTCTCGCTGCCAGCTCTGACTACTGTTTCCTCCCCTCCCTGCCAGCGCTGACAACTGTCTCCTCACCTCCCTGCCAGCGCTGACAACTGTCTTCTCCTCTCCTCACTGCCAGCGCTGACTACTGTTTCCTCTCCTTGCTGCCAGCGCTGACAACTGTCTCCTCCTCTCCTCACTGCCAGCGCTGACTACTGTTTCCTCTCCTTGCTGCCAGCGCTGACAACTGTCTCCTCCTCTCCTCACTGCCAGCGCTGACAACTGTCTCCTCTCCACACTGCCAGCGCTGACAACTGTCTCCTCTCCTCCCTGCCAGCGCTGATAACTGTCTCCTCTCCTCACTGCCAGCGCTGACAACTGTCTCCTCCTCTCGCTGCCAGCGCTGACAACTGTCTCCTCCTCTCGCTGCCAGCGCTGACAACTGTCTGCCCTCCTCGCTGCCAACGCTGACAACTGTCTCCTCCTCTCCTGACTGCCAGCGCTGACTACTGTTTCCTCTCCTTGCTGCCAGCGCTGACAACTGTCTCCTCCTCTCCTCACTGCCAGCGCTGACAACTGTCTCCTCTCCACACTGCCAGCGCTGACAACTGTCTCCTCTCCTCCCTGCCAGCGCTGACTACTGTTTCCTCTCCTTGCTGCCAGCGCTGACAAGTGTCTCCTCTTCTCCTCACTGCCAGCGCTGACAACTGTCTCCTCCTCTCCTCACTGCCAGCGCTGACAACTGTAACCTCCTCTCTCTGCCAGCGCTGACAACTGTCTCCTCACCTCTCTGCCAGCGCTGACAACTGTCTCCTCTCGTTGCCAGCGCTGACAACTGTCTCCTCTCGTTGCCAGCGCTGACAACTGTCTCCTCACCTCACTGCCAGCGCTGACAAATGTCTCCTCCTCTCCTCACTGCCAGCGCTGACTACTGTTTCCTCTCCTCACTGCCAGCGCTGACAACTGTCTCCTCCTCTCCTTGCTGCCAGCGCTAACAACTGTCTCCTCACCTCACTGCCAGCGCTGACTACTGTTTCCTCTCCTCGCTGCCAGCGCTGACAACTGTCTCCTCACCTCACTGCCAGCGCTGACTACTGTTTCCTCTCCTTGCTGCCAGCGCTGACAACTGTCTCCTCCTCTCCTCACTGCCAGCGCTGACAACTGTCTCCTCCTCTCGTTGCCAGCGCTGACAACTTTCTCCTCCTCTCCTCACTGCCAGCGCTGACAACTGTTTTCTCTCCTCACTGCCAGCGCTGACAACTATCTCCTCTCCTCGCTGCCAGCGCTGACAACTGTCTCCTCCTCTCCTCACTGCCAGTGCTGACTACTGTCTCCTCCTCTCCTCACTGCCAGCGCTGACAACTGTTTCCTCTCCTCACTGCCAGCGCTGACAACTGTCTCCTCTCCTCGCTGCCAGCGCTGACAACTGTCTCCTCCTCTCCTCACTGCCAGCGCTGACAACTGTTTCCTCTCCTCAGTGCCAGCGCTGACAACTGTCTCCTCTCCTCGCTGCCAGCGCTGACAACTGTCTCCTCCTTTCCTCACTGCCAGCGCTGACAACTGTTTCCTCTCCTCACTGCCAGCGCTGACAACTGTCTCCTCTCCTCGCTGCCAGCGCTGATAACTGTCTCCTCCTCTCCTCACTGCCAGCGCTGACAACTGTCTCCTCCTCTCCTCACTGCCAGCGCTGACAACTGTTTCCTCTCCTCACTGCCAGCGCTGACAACTGTCTCCTCCTCTCGCTGCCAGCGCTGACAACTGTCTCCTCTCCTCGCTGCCAGCGCTGACAACTGTCTCCTCCTCTCCTCGCTGCCAGCGCTGACAACTGTCTCCTCCTCTCGCTGCCAGCGCTGACAACTGTCTCCTCACCTCTCTGCCAGCGCTGACAACTGTCTCCTCTCGCTGCCAGCGCTGACAACTGTCTCCTCTCGCTGTCAGCGCTGACAACTGTCTCCTCACCTCACTGCCAGCGCTGACAACTGTCTCCTCCTCACCTCACTGCCAGCGCTGACTACTGTTTCCTCTTCTCTCTGCCAGCGCTGACAACTGTCTCCTCCTCTCGCTGCCAGCGCTGACAACTGTCTCCTCACCTCACTGCCAGCGCTGACTACTGTTTCCTCTCCTCGCTGCCAGCGCTGACAACTGTCTCCTCCTCTCCTCACTGCCAGCGCTGACTACTGTTTCCTCTCCTTGCTGCCAGCGCTGACAAGTGTCTCCTCCTCTCCTCACTGCCAGCGCTGACAACTGTCTCCTCCTCTCGCTGCCAGCGCTGACAACTGTCTCCTCCTCTACTCACTGCCAGCACTGCCAACTGTCTCCTCCCCTCACTGCCAGCGCTGACTACTGTTTCCTCTCCTTGCTGCCAGCGCTGACAAGTGTCTCCTCCTCTCCTCACTGCCAGCGCTGACAACTGTCTCCTCCTCTCGCTGCCAGCGCTGACAACTGTCTCCTCCTCCCCTCACTGCCAGCGCTGACAACTGTCTCCTCAACTCACTGCCAGCGCTGACAACTGTCTCCTCACCTCACTGCCAGCGCTGACAACTGTCTCCTCTCCTCGCTGCCAGCGCTGACAACTGTCTCCTCCTCTCCTCACTGCCAGCGCTGACTACTGTTTCCACTCCTCGCTGCCAGCGCTGACAACTGTCTCCTCCTCTCCTCACTGCCAGCGCTGACAACTGTCTCCTCTCCTCGCTGCCAGCGCTGACAACTGTCTCCTCCTCTCCTCACTGCCAGCGCTGACAACTGTCTCCTCTTCTCCTCACTGCCAGCGCTTACTACTGTTTCCTCTCTTCGCTGCCAGCGCTGACAACTGTCTCCTCCTCTCCTCACTGCCAGCGCTGACAACTGTCTCCTCTCCTCGCTGCCAGCGCTGACAACTGTCTCCTCCTCTCCTTACTGCCAGCGCTGACTACTGTTTCCTCTCCTTGCTGCCAGCGCTGACAAGTGTCTCCTCCTCTCCTCACTGTCAGCGCTGACAACTGTCTCCTCCTCTCGCTGCCAGCGCTGACAACTGTCTCCTCCTCTACTCACTGCCAGCACTGACAACTGTCTCCTCCCCTCACTGCCAGCACTGACTACTGTCTCCTCCCCTCACTGCCAGCGCTGACAACTGTCTCCTCACCTCACTGCCAGCGCTGACAACTGTCTCCTCACCTCACTGCCAGCGCTGACAACTGTCTCCTCTCCTCGCTGCCAGCGCTGACAACTGTCTCCTCCTCTCCTCACTGCCAGCGCTGACTACTGTTTCCACTCCTCGCTGCCAGCGCTGACAACTGTCTCCTCCTCTCCTCACCGCCAGCGCTGACAACTGTCTCCTCTCCTCGCTGCCAGCGCTGACAACTGTCTCCTCCTCTCCTCACTGCCAGCGCTGACAACTGTCTCCTCCTCTCCTCACTGCCAGCGCTTACTACTGTTTCCTCTCTTCGCTGCCAGCGCTGACAACTGTCTCCTCCTCTCCTCACTGCCAGCGCTGACAACTGTCTCCTCTCCTCGCTGCCAGCGCTGACAACTGTCTCCTCCTCTCCTCACTGCCAGCGCTGACAACTGTCTCCTCTCCTTGCTGCCAGCGCTGACAACTGTTTCCTCCTCTCCTCACTGCCAGCGCTGACAACTGTCTCCTCCTCTCCTCACTGCCAGCGCTGACAACTGTCTCCTCCTCTCGCTGCCAGTGCTGACAACTGTCTCCTCACCTCACTGCCAGCGCTGACAACTGTCTCCTCCTCTCCTCACTGCCAGCGCTGACAACTGTTTCCTCTCCTCTCTCCCAGCGCTGACAACTGTCTCCTCCTCTCGTTGCCAGAGCTGACAACTTTCTCCTCCTCTCCTCACTGCCAGCGCTGACAACTGTTTCCTCTCCTCACTGCCAGCGCTGACAACTATCTCCTCTCCTCGCTGCCAGCGCTGACAACTGTCTCCTCCTCTCCTCACTGCCAGTGCTAACTACTGTCTCCTCCTCTCCTCACTGCCAGCGCTGACAACTGTTTCCTCTCCTCACTTCCAGCGCTGACAACTGTCTCCTCTCCTCGCTGCCAGCGCTGACAACTGTCTCCTCCTCTCCTCACTGCCAGCGCTGACAACTGTTTCCTCTCCTCACTGCCAGCGCTGACAACTGTCTCCTCTCCTCGCTGCCAGCGCTGACAACTGTCTCCTCCTTTCCTCACTGCCAGCGCTGACAACTGTTTCCTCTCCTCACTGCCAGCGCTGACAACTGTCTCCTCTCCTCGCTGCCAGCGCTGACAACTGTCTCCTCCTCTCCTCACTGCCAGCGCTGACAACTGTCTCCTCCTCTCCTCACTGCCAGTGCTGACAACTGTTTCCTCTCCTCACTGCCAGCGCTGACAACTGTCTCCTCCTCTCGCTGCCAGCGCTGACAACTGTATCCTCTCCTCGCTGCCAGCGCTGACAACTGTCTCCTCCTCTCCTCACTGCCAGCGCTGACAACTCTCTCCTCCTCTCCTCACTGCCCGCGCTGACTACTGTTTCCTCTCCTCGCTGCCAGCGCTGACATCTGTCTCCTCCTCTCCTCACTGCCAGCGCTGACAACTGTCTCCTCTCCTCGCTGCCAGCGATGACAACAGTCTCCTCCTCTCCTCACTGCCAGCGCTGACAACTGTCTCCTCCTCTCGCTGCCAGCGCTGACAACTGTCTCCTCCTCTCGCTGCCAGCGCTGACAACTGTCTCCTCCCCTCACTGCCAGCGCTGACAACTGTCTCCTCCTCTCCTCACTGCCAGCGCTGACAACTGTCTCCTCCTCTCGCTGCCAGCGCTGACAACTGTCTCCTCACCTCACTGCCAGCGCTGACAACCGTCTCCTCTCGCTGCCAGCGCTAACAACTGTCTTCTCACCTCACTGCCAGCGCTGACAACTGTCTCCTCCTCTCACTGCCAGCGCTGACTACTGTTTCCTCTCCTTGCTGCCAGCGCTGACAAGTGTCTCCTCCTCTCCTCACTGCCAGCGCTGACAACTGTCTCCTCCTCTCGCTGCCAGCGCTGACAACTGTCTCCTCCTCTCCTCACTGCCAGCGCTGACAACTGTCTCCTCCCCTCACTGCCAGCACTGACTACTGTCTCCTCCCCTCACTGCCAGTGCTGACAACTGTCTCCTCACCTCACTGCCAGCGCTGACAACTGTCTCCTCACCTCACTGCCAGCGCTGACAACTGTCTCCTCTCCTCACTGCCAGCGCTGACAACTGTCTTCTCATCTCCTCACTGCCAGCGCTGACTACTGTTTCCTCTCCTCGCTGCCAGCGCTGACAACTGTCTCCTCCTCTACTCACTGCCAGCGCTGACAACTGTCTCCTCTCCTCGCTGCCAGCGCTGACAACTGTCTCCTCCTCTCGCTGCCAGCGCTGACAACTGTCTCCTCCTCTCGCTGCCAGCGCTGACTACTGTCTCCTCCCCTCACTGCCAGCGCTGACAACTGTCTCCTCTCCTCACTGCCAGCGCTGACAACTGCCTCCTCCTCTCCTCACTGCCAGCGCTGACAACTGTCTCCTCCTCTCGCTGCCAGCGCTGACAACTGTCTCCTCTCCTTGCTGCCAGCGCTGACAACTGTCCCCTCCTCTCCTCACTGCCAGCGCTGACAACTGTCTCCTCCTCATCTCACTGCCAGCGCTGACAACTGTCTCCTCCTCTCCTCACTGCCAGCGCTGACAACTGTTTCCTCTCCTCACTCCCAGCGCTGACAACTGTCTACTCCTCTCGCTGCCAGCGCTGACAACTTTCTCCTCCTCTCCCCACTGCCAGCGCTGACAACTGTTTCCTCTCCTCACTGCCAGCGCTGACAACTGTTTCCTCTCCTCACTGCCAGCGCTGACAACTGTCTCCTCTCCTCGCTGCCAGCGCTGACAACTGTCTCCTCCTCTCCTCACTGCCAGCGCTGACAACTGTCTCCTCTCCTTGCTGCCAGCGCTGACAACTGTCTCCTCCTTTCCTCACTGCCAGCGCTGACAACTGTTTCATCCTCTCCTCACTGCCAGCGCTGACAACTGTTTCCTCTCCTCACTGCCAGCGCTGACAACTGTCTCCTCTCCTCGCTGCCAGCGCTGACAACTATCTCCTCCTCTCCTCACTGCCAGCGCTGACAACTGTCTCCTCCTCTCCTCACTGCCAGCGCTGACAACTGTTTCCTCTCCTCACTGCCAGCGCTGACAACTGTCTCCTCCTCTCGCTGCCAGCGCTGACAACTGTCTCCTCTCCTCCCTGCCAGCGCTGACAACTGTCTCCTCCTCTCCTCACTGCCAGCGCTGACAACTGTCTCCTCCTCTCCTCACTGCCAGCGCTGACTACTGTTTCCTCTCCTCGCTGCCAGCGCTGACAACTGTCTCCTCCTCTCCTCACTGCCAGCGCTGACAACTGTCTCCTCTCCTCGCTGCCAGCGCTGACAACTGTCTCCTCCTCTCCTCACTGCCAGCGCTGACAACTGGCTCCTCCTCTCGCTGCCAGCGCTGACAACTGTCTCCTCCTCTCGCTGCCAGCGCTGACAACTGTCTCCTCCCCTCACTGCCAGCGCTGACAACTGTCTCCTCTCCTCACTGCCAGCGCTGACAACTATCTCCTCCTCTCCACACTGCCAGCGCTGACAAGTGTCTCCTCCTCTCCTCACTGCCAGCGCTGACAACTGTCTCCTCCTCTCGCTGCCAGCGCTGACAACTGTCTCCTCCTCTCCTCACTGCCAGCGCTGACAACTGTCTCCTCACCTCACTGCCAGTGCTGACAACTGTCTCCTCCTCTCCTCACTGCCAGCGCTGACAACTGTTTGCTCTCCTCACTGCCAGCGCTGACAACTGTCTCCTCCTCTCCTCACTGCCAGCGCTGACTACTGTTTCCTCTCCTCACTGCCAGCGCTGACAACTGTCTCCTCCTCTCGCTGCCAGCGCTGACAACTGTCTCCTCCTCTCGCTGCCAGCGCTGACAACTGTCTCCTCTCCTCGCTGCCTGCGCTGATAACTGTCTCCTCCTCTCCTCACTGCCAGCGCTGACAACTGTCTCCTCCTCTCCTCACTGCCAGCGCTGACAACTGTTTCCTCTCCTCACTGCCAGCGCTGACAACTGTCTCCTCCTCTCGCTGCCAGCGCTGATAACTGTCTCTCTCCTCGCTGCCAGCGCTGACAACTGTCTCCTCCTCTCCTCACTGCCAGCGCTGACTACTGTTTCCACTCCTTACTGCCAGCGCTGACAACTGTCTCCTCCTCTCCTCACTGCCAGCGCTGACAACTGTTTCCTCTCCTCACTGCCAGCGCTGACAACTGTTTCCTCTCCTCACTGCCAGCGCTGACAACTGTCTCCTCCTCTCGCTGCCAGCGCTGATAACTGTCTCCTCTCCTCGCTGCCAGCGCTGACAACTGTCTCCTCCTCTCCTCACTGCCAGCGCTGACTACTGTTTCCTCTCCTCGCTGCCAGCGCTGACAACTGTCTCCTCCTCTACTCACTGCCAGCGCTGACAACTGTCTCCTCCTCTCGCTGCCAGCGCTGACAACTGTCTCCTCCTCTCGCTGCCAGCGCTGACAACTGTCTCCTCCCCTCACTGCCAGCGCTGACAACTGTCTCCTCCTCTCCTCACTGCCAGCGCTGACAACTGTCTCCTCCTCTCGCTGCCAGCGCTGACAACTGTCTCCTCACCTCACTGCCAGCGCTGACAACCGTCTCCTCTCGCTGCCAGCGCTGACAACTGTCTCCTCACCTCACTGCCAGCGCTGACAACTGTCTCCTCCTCTCACTGCCAGCGCTGACTACTGTTTCCTCTCCTTGCTGCCAGCGCTGACAAGTGTCTCCTCCTCTCCTCACTGCCAGCGCTGACAACTGTCTCCTCCTCTCGCTGCCAGCGCTGACAACTGTCTCCTCCTCTCCTCACTGCCAGCGCTGACAACTGTCTCCTCCCCTCACTGCCAGCACTGACTACTGTCTCCTCCCCTCACTGCCAGTGCTGACAACTGTCTCCTCACCTCACTGCCAGCGCTGACAACTGTCTCCTCACCTCACTGCCAGCGCTGACAACTGTCTCCTCTCCTCGCTGCCAGCGCTTACAACTGTCTCCTCCTCTCCTCACTGCCAGCGCTGACTACTGTTTCCTCTCCTCGCTGCCAGCGCTGACAACTGTCTCTCTCCTCGCTGCCAGCGCTGACTACTGTTTCCTCTCCTTGCTGCCAGCGCTGACAACTGTCTCCTCCTCTCCTCACTGCCAGCGCTGACAACTGTTTCCTCTCCTCACTGCCAGCGCTGACAACTGTCTCCTCTCCTCGCTGCCAGCGCTGACAACTGTCTCCTCCTCTCCTCACTGCCAGCGCTGACTACTGTTTCCTCTCCTCGCTGCCAGCGTTGACAACTGTCTCCTCCTCTACTCACTGCCAGCGCTGACAACTGTCTCCTCCTCTCGCTGCCAGCGCTGACAACTGTCTCCTCCCCTCACTGCCAGCGCTGACAACTGTCTCCTCCTCTCCTCACTGCCAGCGCTGACAACTGTCTCCTCCTCTCGCTGCCAGCTCTGACAACTGTCTCCTCACCTCACTGCCAGCGCTGACAACCGTCTCCTCTCGCTGCCAGCGCTGACAACTGTCTCCTCACCTCACTGCCAGCGCTGATAACTGTCTCCTCCTCTCACTGCCAGCGCTGACTACTGTTTCCTCTCCTTGCTGCCAGCGCTGACAAGTGTCTCCTCCTCTCCTCACTGCCAGCGCTGACAACTGTCTCCTCCTCTCGCTGCCAGCGCTGACAACTGTCTCCTCCTCTCCTCACTGCCAGCGCTGACAACTGTCTCCTCCCCTCACTGCCAGCACTGACTACTGTCTTCTCCCCTCACTGCCAGTGCTGACAACTGTCTCCTCACCTCACTGCCAGCGCTGACAACTGTCTCCTCACCTCACTCCCAGCGCTGACAACTGTCTCCTCTCCTCACTGCCAGCGCTGACAACTGTCTCCTCCTCTCGCTGCCAGCGCTGACAACTGTCTCCTCCTCTCCTCACTGCCAGCGCTGACAACTGTCTCCTCACCTCACTGCCAGTGCTGACAACTGTCTCCTCCTCTCCTCACTGCCAGCGCTGACAACTGTTTGCTCTCCTCACTGCCAGCGCTGACAACTGTCTCCTCCTCTCCTCACTGCCAGCGCTGACTACTGTTTCCTCTCCTCACTGCCAGCGCTGACAACTGTCTCCTCCTCTCGCTGCCAGCGCTGACAACTGTCTCCTCCTCTCGCTGCCAGCGCTGACAACTGTCTCCTCTCCTCGCTGCCTGCGCTGATAACTGTCTCCTCCTCTCCTCACTGCCAGCGCTGACAACTGTCTCCTCCTCTCCTCACTGCCAGCGCTGACAACTGTTTCCTCTCCTCACTGCCAGCGCTGACAACTGTCTCCTCCTCTCGCTGCCAGCGCTGATAACTGTCTCTCTCCTCGCTGCCAGCGCTG
The DNA here is from genome assembly GCA_031769625.1 of Taudactylus pleione. Lineage (NCBI taxonomy): Eukaryota > Metazoa > Chordata > Amphibia > Anura > Myobatrachidae > Taudactylus > Taudactylus pleione. Next base: position 21,738 of record JAUIMM010001726.1, read on the forward strand.
ACAACTGTCTCCTCCTCTCCTCACTGCCAGCGCTGACTACTGTTTCCACTCCTTACTGCCAGCGCTGACAACTGTCTCCTCCTCTCCTCACTGCCAGCGCTGACAACTGTTTCCTCTCCTCACTGCCAGCGCTGACAACTGTTTCCTCTCCTCACTGCCAGCGCTGACAACTGTCTCCTCCTCTCGCTGCCAGCGCTGATAACTGTCTCCTCTCCTCGCTGCCAGCGCTGACAACTGTCTCCTCCTCTCCTCACTGCCAGCGCTGACTACTGTTTCCTCTCCTCGCTGCCAGCGCTGACAACTGTCTCCTCCTCTACTCACTGCCAGCGCTGACAACTGTCTCCTCCTCTCGCTGCCAGCGCTGACAACTGTCTCCTCCTCTCGCTGCCAGCGCTGACAACTGTCTCCTCCCCTCACTGCCAGCGCTGACAACTGTCTCCTCCTCTCCTCACTGCCAGCGCTGACAACTGTCTCCTCCTCTCGCTGCCAGCGCTGACAACTGTCTCCTCACCTCACTGCCAGCGCTGACAACCGTCTCCTCTCGCTGCCAGCGCTGACAACTGTCTCCTCACCTCACTGCCAGCGCTGACAACTGTCTCCTCCTCTCACTGCCAGCGCTGACTACTGTTTCCTCTCCTTGCTGCCAGCGCTGACAAGTGTCTCCTCCTCTCCTCACTGCCAGCGCTGACAACTGTCTCCTCCTCTCGCTGCCAGCGCTGACAACTGTCTCCTCCTCTCCTCACTGCCAGCGCTGACAACTGTCTCCTCCCCTCACTGCCAGCACTGACTACTGTCTCCTCCCCTCACTGCCAGTGCTGACAACTGTCTCCTCACCTCACTGCCAGCGCTGACAACTGTCTCCTCACCTCACTGCCAGCGCTGACAACTGTCTCCTCTCCTCGCTGCCAGCGCTTACAACTGTCTCCTCCTCTCCTCACTGCCAGCGCTGACTACTGTTTCCTCTCCTCGCTGCCAGCGCTGACAACTGTCTCTCTCCTCGCTGCCAGCGCTGACTACTGTTTCCTCTCCTTGCTGCCAGCGCTGACAACTGTCTCCTCCTCTCCTCACTGCCAGCGCTGACAACTGTTTCCTCTCCTCACTGCCAGCGCTGACAACTGTCTCCTCTCCTCGCTGCCAGCGCTGACAACTGTCTCCTCCTCTCCTCACTGCCAGCGCTGACTACTGTTTCCTCTCCTCGCTGCCAGCGTTGACAACTGTCTCCTCCTCTACTCACTGCCAGCGCTGACAACTGTCTCCTCCTCTCGCTGCCAGCGCTGACAACTGTCTCCTCCCCTCACTGCCAGCGCTGACAACTGTCTCCTCCTCTCCTCACTGCCAGCGCTGACAACTGTCTCCTCCTCTCGCTGCCAGCTCTGACAACTGTCTCCTCACCTCACTGCCAGCGCTGACAACCGTCTCCTCTCGCTGCCAGCGCTGACAACTGTCTCCTCACCTCACTGCCAGCGCTGATAACTGTCTCCTCCTCTCACTGCCAGCGCTGACTACTGTTTCCTCTCCTTGCTGCCAGCGCTGACAAGTGTCTCCTCCTCTCCTCACTGCCAGCGCTGACAACTGTCTCCTCCTCTCGCTGCCAGCGCTGACAACTGTCTCCTCCTCTCCTCACTGCCAGCGCTGACAACTGTCTCCTCCCCTCACTGCCAGCACTGACTACTGTCTTCTCCCCTCACTGCCAGTGCTGACAACTGTCTCCTCACCTCACTGCCAGCGCTGACAACTGTCTCCTCACCTCACTCCCAGCGCTGACAACTGTCTCCTCTCCTCGCTGCCAGCGCTGACAACTGTCTCCTCCTCTCCTCACTGCCAGCGCTGACTACTGTTTCCTCTCCTCGCTGCCAGCGCTGACAACTGTCTCCTCCTCTCCTCACTGCCAGCGCTGACAACTGTCTCCTCTCCTCGCTGCCAGCGCTGACAACTGTCTCCTCCTCTCCTCACTGCCAGCGCTGACAACTGTCTCCTCCTCTCCTCACTGCCAGCGCTGACTACTGTTTCCTCTCCTCGCTGCCAGCGCTGACAACTGTCCCCTCCTCTCCTCACTGCCAGCGCTGACAACTGTCTCCTCCTCTCCTCACCGCCAGCGCTGACAACTGTCTCCTCCTCTCCTCACAGCCAGCGCTGACAACTGTCTCCTCACCTCACTGCCAGCGCTGACAACTGTCTCCTCCTCTCCTCACTGCCAGCGCTGACAACTGTTTCCTCTCCTCACTCCCAGCGCTGACAACTGTCTCCTCCTCTCCTCACTGCTAGCGCTGACAACTGTCTCCTTCTCTCCTCACTGCCAGCGCTGACTACTGTTTCCTCTCCTCGCTGCCAGCGCTGACAACTGTCTCCTCCTCTCCTCACTGCCAGCGCTGACAACTGTCTCCTCTCCTCGCTGCCAGCGCTGACAACTGTCTCCTCCTCTCCTCACTGCCAGCGCTGACAACTGTCTCCTCCTCTCCTCACTGCCAGCGCTGACTACTGTTTCCTCTCCTCGCTGCCAGCGCTGACAACTGTCTCCTCCTCTCCTCGCTGCCAGCGCTGACAACTGTCTCCTCCTCTACTCACTGCCAGCGCTGACAACTGTCTCCTCTCCTTGCTGCCAGCGCTGACAACTGTCTCATCCTCTCGCTGCCAGCGCTGACAACTGTCTCCTCTCCTTGCTGCCAGCACTGACAACTGTCCCCTCCTCTCCTCACTGCCAGCGCTGACAACTGTCTCCTCCTCTCCTCACTGCCAGCGCTGACAACTGTCTCCTCCTCTCCTCACAGCCAGCGCTGACAACTGTCTCCTCACCTCACTGCCAGCGCTGACAACTGTCTCCTCCTCTCCTCACTGCCAGCGCTGACAACTGTTTCCTCTCCTCACTCCCAGCGCTGACAACTGTCTACTCCTCTCGCTGCCAGCGCTGACAACTTTCTCCTCCTCTCCCCACTGCCAGCGCTGACAACTGTTTCCTCTCCTCACTGCCAGCGCTGACAACTATCTCCTCTCCTCGCTGCCAGCGCTGACAACTGTCTCTTCCTCTCCTCACTGCCAGCGCTGACAACTGTTTCCTCTCCTCACTGCCAGCGCTGACAACTGTCTCCTCCTCTCGCTGCCAGCACTGATAACTGTCTCTCTCCTCGCTGCCAGCGCTGACAACTGTCTCCTCCTCTCCTCACTGCCAGCGCTGACTACTGTTTCCTCTCCTTGCTGCCAGCGCTGACAACTGTCTCCTCCTCTCTTCACTGCCAGCGCTGACAACTGTTTCCTCTCCTCACTGCCAGCGCTGACAACTGTCTCCTCCTCTCGCTGCCAGCGCTGATAACTTTCTCCTCTCCTCGCTGCCAGCGCTGACAACTGTCTCCTCCTCTCCTCACTGCCAGCGCTGACTACTGTTTCCTCTCCTCGCTGCCAGCGCTGACAACTGTCTCCTCCTCTACTCACTGCCAGCGCTGACAACTGTCTCCTCCTCTCGCTGCCAGCGCTGACAACTGTCCCCTCCTCTCGCTGCCAGCGATGACAACTGTCTCCTCCCCTCACTGCCAGCGCTGACAACTGTCTCCTCCTCTCCTCACTGCCAGCGCTGACAACTGTCTCCTCCTCTCGCTGCCAGCGCTGACAACTGTCTCCTCACCTCACTGCCAGCGCTGACAACCGTCTCCTCTCGCTGCCAGCGCTGACAACTGTCTCCTCACCTCACTGCCAGCGCTGACAACTGTCTCCTCCTCCCACTGCCAGCGCTGACTACTGTTTCCTCTCCTTGCTGCCAGCGCTGACAAGTGTCTCCTCCTGTCCTCACTGCCAGCGCTGACAACTGTCTCCTCCTCTCGCTGCCAGCGCTGACAACTGTCTCCTCCTCTCCTCACTGCCAGCGCTGACAACTGTCTCCTCCCCTCACTGCCAGCACTGACTACTGTCTCCTCCCCTCACTGCCAGTGCTGACAACTGTCTCCTCACCTCACTGCCAGCGCTGACAACTGTCTCCTCACCTCACTGCCAGCGCTGACAACTGTCTCCTCTCCTCGCTGCCAGCGCTGACAACTGTCTCCTCCTCTCCTCACTGCCAGCGCTGACTACTGTTTCCTCTCCTCGCTGCCAGCGCTGAAAACTGTCTCCTCCTCTCCTCACTGCCAGCGCTGACAACTGTCTCCTCACCTCACTGCCAGCGCTGACAACTGTCTCCTCTCCTCGCTGCCAGCGCTGACAACTGTCTCCTCCTCTCCTCACTGCCAGCGCTGACTACTGTTTCCTCTCCTCGCTGCCAGCGCTGAAAACTGTCTCCTCCTCTCCTCACTGCCAGCGCTGACAACTGTCTCCTCTCCTCGCTGCCAGCGCTGACAACTGTCTCCTCCTCTCCTCACTGCCAGCGCTGACAACTGTCTCCTCCTGTCCTCACTGCCAGCGCTGACTACTGTCTCCTCTCCTCGCTGCCAGCGCTGACAACTGTCTCCTCCTCTCGCTGCCAGCGCTGACAACTGTCTCCTCCTCTCGCTGCCAGCACTGACTAATGTCTCCTCCCCTCACTGCCAGCGCTGACAACTGTCTCCTCTCCTCACTGCCAGCGCTGACAACTATCTCCTCCTCTCCTCACTGCCAGCGCTGACAACTGTCTCCTCCTCTCGCTGCCAGCGCTGACAACTGTCTCCTCTCCTTGCTGCCAGCGCTGACAACTGTCCCCTCCTCTCCTCACTGCCAGCGCTGACAACTGTCTCCTCCTCTCCTCACTGCCAGCGCTGACAACTGTCTCCTCCTCTCCTCACAGCCAGCGCTGACAACTGTCTCCTCACCTCACTGCCAGCGCTGACAACTGTCTCCTCCTCTCCTCACTGCCAGCGCTGACAACTGTTTCCTCTCCTCACTCCCAGCGCCGACAACTGTCTACTCCTCTCGCTGCCAGCGCTGACAACTTTCTCCTCCTCTCCCCACTGCCAGCGCTGACAACTGTTTCCTCTCCTCACTGCCAGCGCTGACAACTATCTCCTCTCCTCGCTGCCAGCGCTGACAACTGTCTCCTCCTCTCCTCACTGCCAGTGCTGACGACTGTCTCCTCCTCTCCTCACTGCCAGCGCTGACAACTGTTTCCTCTCCTCACTGCCAGCGCTGACAACTGTCTCCTCTCCTCGCTGCCAGCGCTGATAACTGTCTCCTCCTCTCCTCACTGCCAGCGCTGACAACTGTTTCCTCTCCTCACTGCCAGCGCTGACAACTGTCTCCTCTCCTTGCTGCCAGCGCTGACAACTGTCTCCTCCTTTCCTCACTGCCAGCGCTGACAACTGTTTCCTCCTCTCCTCACTGCCAGTGCTGACAACTGTTTCCTCTCCTCACTGCCAGCGCTGACAACTGTCTCCTCTCCTCGCTGCCAGCGCTGACAACTGTCTCCTCCTCTCCTCACTGCCAGCGCTGACAACTGTTTCCTCTCCTCACTGCCAGCGCTGACAACTGTCTCCTCCTCTCGCTGCCAGCGCTGACAACTGTCTCCTCTCCTCGCTGCCAGCGCTGACAACTGTCTCCTCCTCTCCTCACTGCCAGCGCTGACAACTGTCTCCTCCTCCCCTCACTGCCAGCGATGACTACTGTTTCCTCTCCTCGCTGCCAGCGCTGACAACTGTCTCCTCCTCTCCTCACTGCCAGCGCTGACAACTGTCTCCTCTCCTCGCTGCCAGCGCTGACAACTGTCTCCTCCTCTCCTCACTGCCAGCGCTGACAACTGTCTCCTCCTCTCGCTGCCAGCGCTGACAACTGTCTCCTCCTCTCGCTGCCAGCGCTGACAACTGTCTCCTCCCCTCACTGCCAGCGCTGACAACTGTCTCCTCTCCTCACTGCCAGCCCTGACAACTATCTCCTCCTCTCCTCACTGCCAGCGCTGACAACTGTCTCCTCTCCTTGCTGCCAGCGCTGACAACTGTCTCCTCTCCTTGCTGCCAGCGCTGACAACTGTTTCCTCTCCTCACTGCCAGCGCTGACAACTGTCTCCTCCTCTCGCTGCCAGCGCTGACAACTGTCTCCTCCTCTCGCTGCCAGCGCTGACAACTGTCTCCTCCCCTCACTGCCAGCGCTGACAACTGTCTCCTCTCCTCACTGCCAGCCTTGACAACTATCTCCTCCTCTCCTCACTGCCAGCGCTGACAACTGTCTCCTCTCCTTGCTGCCAGCGCTGACAACTGTCTCCTCTCCTCACTGCCAGCGCTGACAACTGTTTCCTCTCCTCACTGCCAGCGCTGACAACTGTCTCTTCTCCTCGCTGCCAGCGCTGACAACTGTCTCCTCCTCTCCTCACTGCCAGCGCTGACAACTGTTTCCTCTCCTCACTGCCAGCGCTGACAACTGTCTCCTCTCCTCACTGCCAGCGCTGACAACTGTCTTCTCATCTCCTCACTGCCAGCGCTGACTACTGTTTCCTCTCCTCGCTGCCAGCGCTGACAACTGTCTCCTCCTCTACTCACTGCCAGCGCTGACAACTGTCTCCTCTCCTCGCTGCCAGCGCTGACAACTGTCTCCTCCTCTCGCTGCCAGCGCTGACAACTGTCTCCTCCTCTCGCTGCCAGCACTGACTACTGTCTCCTCCCCTCACTGCCAGCGCTGACAACTGTCTCCTCTCCTCACTGCCAGCGCTGACAACTGCCTCCTCCTCTCCTCACTGCCAGCGCTGACAACTGTCTCCTCCTCTCGCTGCCAGCGCTGACAACTGTCTCCTCTCCTTGCTGCCAGCGCTGACAACTGTCCCCTCCTCTCCTCACTGCCAGCGCTGACAACTGTCTCCTCCTCACCTCACTGCCAGCGCTGACAACTGTCTCCTCCTCTCCTCACTGCCAGCGCTGACAACTGTTTCCTCTCCTCACACCCAGCGCTGACAACTGTCTACTCCTCTCGCTGCCAGCGCTGACAACTTTTTCCTCCTCTCCCCACTGCCAGCGCTGACAACTGTTTCCTCTCCTCACTGCCAGCGCTGACAACTGTTTCCTCTCCTCACTGCCAGCGCTGACAACTGTCTCCTCTCCTCGCTGCCAGCGCTGACAACTGTCTCCTCCTCTCCTCACTGCCAGCGCTGACAACTGTCTCCTCTCCTTGCTGCCAGCGCTGACAACTGTCTCCTCCTTTCCTCACTGCCAGCGCTGACAACTGTTTCATCCTCTCCTCACTGCCAGCGCTGACAACTGTTTCCTCTCCTCACTGCCAGCGCTGACACCTGTCTCCTCTCCTCGCTGCCAGCGCTGACAACTATCTCCTCCTCTCCTCACTGCCAGCGCTGACAACTGTCTCCTCCTCTCCTCACTGCCAGCGCTGACAACTGTTTCCTCTCCTCACTGCCAGCGCTGACAACTGTCTCCTCCTCTCGCTGCCAGCGCTGACAACTGTCTCCTCTCCTCGCTGCCAGCGCTGACAACTGTCTCCTCCTCTCCTCACTGCCAGCGCTGACAACTGTCTCCTCCTCTACTCACTGCCAGCGCTGACTACTGTTTCCTCTCCTCGCTGCCAGCGCTGACAACTGTCTCCTCCTCTCCTCACTGCCAGCGCTGACAACTGTCTCCTCTCCTCGCTGCCAGCGCTGACAACTGTCTCCTCCTCTCCTCACTGCCAGCGCTGACAACTGTCTCCTCCTCTCGCTGCCAGCGCTGACAACTGTCTCCTCCTCTCGCTGCCAGCGCTGACAACTGTCTCCTCCCCTCACTGCCAGCGCTGACAACTGTCTCCTCTCCTCACTGCCAGCGCTGACAACTATCTCCTCCTCTCCACACTGCCAGCGCTGACAACTGTCTCCTCTCTTACTGCCAGCGCTGACAACTGTCTCCTCTCCTTGCTGCCAGCGCTGACAACTGTCTCCTCCTCTCCTCACTGCCAGCGCTGACAACTGTCTCCTCACCTCACTGCCAGTGCTGACAACTGTCTCCTCCTCTCCTCACTGCCAGCGCTGACAACTGTTTGCTCTCCTCACTGCCAGCGCTGACAACTGTCTCCTCCTCTCCTCACTGCCAGCGCTGACTACTGTTTCCTCTCCTCACTGCCAGCGCTGACAACTGTCTCCTCCTCTCGCTGCCAGCGCTGACAACTGTCTCCTCCTCTCGCTGCCAGCGCTGACAACTGTCTCCTCTCCTCGCTGCCTGCGCTGATAACTGTCTCCTCCTCTCCTCACTGCCAGCGCTGACAACTGTCTCCTCCTCTCCTCACTGCCAGCGCTGACAACTGTTTCCTCTCCTCACTGCCAGCGCTGACAACTGTCTCCTCCTCTCGCTGCCAGCGCTGATAACTGTCTCTCTCCTCGCTGCCAGCGCTGACAACTGTCTCCTCCTCTCCTCACTGCCAGCGCTGACTACTGTTTCCACTCCTTGCTGCCAGCGCTGACAACTGTCTCCTCCTCTTCTCACTGCCAGCGCTGACAACTGTTTCCTCTCCTCACTGCCAGCGCTGACAACTGTTTCCTCTCCTCACTGCCAGCGCTGACAACTGTCTCCTCCTCTCGCTGCCAGCGCTGATAACTGTCTCCTCTCCTCGCTGCCAGCGCTGACAACTGTCTCCTCCTCTCCTCACTGCCAGCGCTGACTACTGTTTCCTCTCCTCGCTGCCAGCGCTGACAACTGTCTCCTCCTCTACTCACTGCCAGCGCTGACAACTGTCTCCTCCTCTCGCTGCCAGCGCTGACAACTGTCTCCTCCTCTCGCTGCCAGCGCTGACAACTGTCTCCTCCCCTCACTGCCAGCGCTGACAACTGTCTCCTCCTCTCCTCACTGCCAGCGCTGACAACAGTCTCCTCCTCTCGCTGCCAGCGCTGACAACTGTCTCCTCACCTCACTGCCAGCGCTGACAACCGTCTCCTCTCGCTGCCAGCGCTGACAACTGTCTCCTCACCTCACTGCCAGCGCTGACAACTGTCTCCTCCTCTCACTGCCAGCGCTGACTACTGTTTCCTCTCCTTGCTGCCAGCGCTGACAAGTGTCTCCTCCTCTCCTCACTGCCAGCGCTGACAACTGTCTCCTCCTCTCGCTGCCAGCGCTGACAACTGTCTCCTCCTCTCCTCACTGCCAGCGCTGACAACTGTCTCCTCCCCTCACTGCCAGCACTGACTACTGTCTCCTCCCCTCACTGCCAGTGCTGACAACTGTCTCCTCACCTCACTGCCAGCGCTGACAACTGTCTCCTCACCTCACTGCCAGCGCTGACAACTGTCTCCTCTCCTCGCTGCCAGCGCTTACAACTGTCTCCTCCTCTCCTCACTGCCAGCGCTGACTACTGTTTCCTCTCCTCGCTGCCAGCGCTGACAACTGTCTCTCTCCTCGCTGCCAGCGCTGACTACTGTTTCCTCTCCTTGCTGCCAGCGCTGACAACTGTCTCCTCCTCTCCTCACTGCCAGCGCTGACAACTGTTTCCTCTCCTCACTGCCAGCGCTGACAACTGTTTCCTCTCCTCACTGCCAGTGCTGACAACTGTCTCCTCCTCTCGCTGCCAGCGCTGATAACTGTCTCCTCTCCTCGCTGCCAGCGCTGACAACTGTCTCCTCCTCTCCTCACTGCCAGCGCTGACTACTGTTTCCTCTCCTCGCTGCCAGCGTTGACAACTGTCTCCTCCTCTACTCACTGCCAGCGCTGACAACTGTCTCCTCCTCTCGCTGCCAGCGCTGACAACTGTCTCCTCCCCTCACTGCCAGCGCTGACAACTGTCTCCTCCTCTCCTCACTGCCAGCGCTGACAACTGTCTCCTCCTCTCGCTGCCAGCGCTGACAACTGTCTCCTCACCTCACTGCCAGCGCTGACAACCGTCTCCTCTCGCTGCCAGCGCTGACAACTGTCTCCTCACCTCACTGCCAGCGCTGATAACTGTCTCCTCCTCTCACTGCCAGCGCTGACTACTGTTTCCTCTCCTTGCTGCCAGCGCTGACAAGTGTCTCCTCCTCTCCTCACTGCCAGCGCTGACAACTGTCTCCTCCTCTCGCTGCCAGCGCTGACAACTGTCTCCTCCTCTCCTCACTGCCAGCGCTGACAACTGTCTCCTCCCCTCACTGCCAGCACTGACTACTGTCTTCTCCCCTCACTGCCAGTGCTGACAACTGTCTCCTCACCTCACTGCCAGCGCTGACAACTGTCTCCTCACCTCACTCCCAGCGCTGACAACTGTCTCCTCTCCTCGCTGCCAGCGCTGACAACTGTCTCCTCCTCTCCTCACTGCCAGCGCTGACTACTGTTTCCTCTCCTCGCTGCCAGCGCTGACAACTGTCTCCTCCTCTCCTCACTGCCAGCGCTGACAACTGTCTCCTCTCCTCACTGCCAGCGCTGACAACTGTCTCCTCCTCTCCTCACTGCCACCGCTGACAACTGTCTCCTCCTCTCCTCACTGCCAGCGCTGACTACTGTTTCCTCTCCTCGCTGCCAGCGCTGACAACTGTCCCCTCCTCTCCTCACTGCCAGCGCTGACAACTGTCTCCTCCTCTCCTCACTGCCAGCGCTGACAACTGTCTCCTCCTCTCCTCACAGCCAGCGCTGACAACTGTCTCCTCACCTCACTGCCAGCGCTGACAACTGTCTCCTCCTCTCCTCACTGCCAGCGCTGACAACTGTTTCCTCTCCTCACTCCCAGCGCTGACAACTGTCTCCTCCTCTCCTCACTGCTAGCGCTGACAACTGTCTCCTTCTCTCCTCACTGCCAGCGCTGACTACTGTTTCCTCTCCTCGCTGCCAGCGCTGACAACTGTCTCCTCCTCTCCTCACTGCCAGCGCTGACAACTGTCTCCTCTCCTCGCTGCCAGCGCTGACAACTGTCTCCTCCTCTCCTCACTGCCAGCGCTGACAACTGTCTCCTCCTCTCCTCACTGCCAGCGCTGACTACTGTTTCCTCTCCTCGCTGCCAGCGCTGACAACTGTCTCCTCCTCTCCTCGCTGCCAGCGCTGACAACTGTCTCCTCCTCTACTCACTGCCAGCGCTGACAACTGTCTCCTCTCCTTGCTGCCAGCGCTGACAACTGTCTCCTCCTCTCGCTGCCAGCGCTGACAACTGTCTCCTCCTCTCGCTGCCAGCACTGACTACTGTCTCCTCCCCTCACTGCCAGCGCTGACAACTGTCTCCTCTCCTCACAGCCAGCGCTGACAACTATCTCCTCCTCTCCTCACTGCCAGCGCTGACAACTGTCTCCTCCTCTCGCTGCCAGCGCTGACAACTGTCTCCTCTCCTTGCTGCCAGCACTGACAACTGTCCCCTCCTCTCCTCACTGCCAGCGCTGACAACTGTCTCCTCCTCTCCTCACTGCCAGCGCTGACAACTGACTCCTCCTCTCCTCACAGCCAGCGCTGACAACTGTCTCCTCACCTCACTGCCAGCGCTGACAACTGTCTCCTCCTCTCCTCACTGCCAGCGCTGACAACTGTTTCCTCTCCTCACTCCCAGCGCTGACAACTGTCTACTCCTCTCGCTGCCAGCGCTGACAACTTTCTCCTCCTCTCCCCACTGCCAGCGCTGACAACTGTTTCCTCTCCTCACTGCCAGCGCTGACAACTATCTCCTCTCCTCGCTGCCAGCGCTGACAACTGTCTATTCCTCTCCTCACTGCCAGCGCTGACAACTGTTTCCTCTCCTCACTGCCAGCGCTGACAACTGTCTCCTCCTCTCGCTGCCAGCACTGATAACTGTCTCTCTCCTCGCTGCCAGCGCTGACAACTGTCTCCTCCTCTCCTCACTGCCAGCGCTGACTACTGTTTCCTCTCCTTGCTGCCAGCGCTGACAACTGTCTCCTCCTCTCTTCACTGCCAGCGCTGACAACTGTTTCCTCTCCTCACTGCCAGCGCTGACAACTGTCTCCTCCTCTCGCTGCCAGCGCTGATAACTTTCTCCTCTCCTCGCTGCCAGCGCTGACAACTGTCTCCTCCTCTCCTCACTGCCAGCGCTGACTACTGTTTCCTCTCCTCGCTGCCAGCGCTGACAACTGTCTCCTCCTCTACTCACTGCCAGCGCTGACAACTGTCTCCTCCTCTCGCTGCCAGCGCTGACAACTGTCCCCTCCTCTCGCTGCCAGCGATGACAACTGTCTCCTCCCCTCACTGCCAGCGCTGACAACTGTCTCCTCCTCTCCTCACTGCCAGCGCTGACAACTGTCTCCTCCTCTCGCTGCCAGCGCTGACAACTGTCTCCTCACCTCACTGCCAGCGCTGACAACCGTCTCCTCTCGCTGCCAGCGCTGACAACTGTCTCCTCACCTCACTGCCAGCGCTGACAACTGTCTCCTCCTCCCACTGCCAGCGCTGACTACTGTTTCCTCCTCTCGCTGCCAGCGCTGACAACTGTCTCCTCACCTCACTGCCAGCGCTGACAACCGTCTCCTCTCGCTGCCAGCGCTGACAACTGTCTCCTCACCTCACTGCCAGCGCTGACAACTGTCTCCTCCTCCCACTGCCAGCGCTGACTACTGTTTCCTCTCCTTGCTGCCAGCGCTGACAAGTGTCTCCTCCTGTCCTCACTGCCAGCGCTGACAACTGTCTCCTCCTCTCGCTGCCAGCGCTGACAACTGTCTCCTCCTCTCCTCACTGCCAGCGCTGACAACTGTCTCCTCCCCTCACTGCCAGCACTGACTACTGTCTCCTCCCCTCACTGCCAGTGCTGACAACTGTCTCCTCACCTCACTGCCAGCGCTGACAACTGTCTCCTCTCCTCGCTGCCAGCGCTGACAACTGTCTCCTCCTCTCCTCACTGCCAGCGCTGACTACTGTTTCCTCTCCTCGCTGCCAGCGCTGAAAACTGTCTCCTCCTCTCCTCACTGCCAGCGCTGACAACTGTCTCCTCTCCTCGCTGCCAGCGCTGACAACTGTCTCCTCCTCCCCTCACTGCCAGCGCTGACAACTGTCTCCTCCTCTCCTCACTGCCAGCGCTGACTACTGTTTCCTCTCCTCGCTGCCAGCGCTGACAACTGTCTCCTCCTCTACTCACTGCCAGCGCTGACAACTGTCTCCTCTCCTCGCTGCCAGCGCTGACAACTGTCTCCTCCTCTCGCTGCCAGCGCTGACAACTGTCTCCTCCTCTCGCTGCCAGCACTGACTACTGTCTCCTCCCCTCACTGCCAGCGCTGACAACTGTCTCCTCTCCTCACTGCCAGCGCTGACAACTATCTCCTCCTCTCCTCACTGCCAGCGCTGACAACTGTCTCCTCCTCTCGCTGCCAGCGCTGACAACTGTCTCCTCTCCTTGCTGCCAGCGCTGACAACTGTCCCCTCCTCTCCTCACTGCCAGCGCTGACAACTGTCTCCTCCTCTCCTCACTGCCAGCGCTGACAACTGTCTCCTCCTCTCCTCACAGCCAGCGCTGACAACTGTCTCCTCACCTCACTGCCAGCGCTGACAACTGTCTCCTCCTCTCCTCACTGCCAGCGCTGACAACTGTTTCCTCTCCTCACTCCCAGCGCTGACAACTGTCTACTCCTCTCGCTGCCAGCGCTGACAACTTTCTCCTCCTCTCCCCACTGCCAGAACTGTTTCCTCTCCTCACTGCCAGCGCTGACAACTATCTCCTCTCCTCGCTGCCAGCGCTGACAACTGTCTCCTCCTCTCCTCACTGCCAGTGCTGACGACTGTCTCCTCCTCTCCTCACTGCCAGCGCTGACAACTGTTTCCTCTCCTCACTGCCAGCGCTGACAACTGTCTCCTCTCCTCGCTGCCAGCGCTGACAACTGTCTCCTCCTCTCCTCACTGCCAGCGCTGACAACTGTTTCCTCTCCTCACTGCCAGCGCTGACAACTGTCTCCTCTCCTTGCTGCCAGCGCTGACAACTGTCTCCTCCTTTCCTCACTGCCAGCGCTGACACTGTTCCTCCTCTCCTCACTGCCAGTGCTGACAACTGTTTCCTCTCCTCACTGCCAGCGCTGACAACTGTCTCCTCTCCTCGCTGCCAGCGCTGACAACTGTCTCCTCCTCTCCTCACTGCCAGCGCTGACAACTGTTTCCTCTCCTCACTGCCAGCGCTGACAACTGTCTCCTCCTCTCGCTGCCAGCGCTGACAACTGTCTCCTCTCCTCGCTGCCAGCGCTGACAACTGTCTCCTCCTCTCTCACTGCCAGCGCTGACAACTGTCTCCTCCTCCCCTCACTGCCAGCGATGACTACTGTTTCCTCTCCTCGCTGCCAGCGCTGACAACTGTCTCCTCCTCTCCTCACTGCCAGCGCTGACAACTGTCTCCTCTCCTCGCTGCCAGCGCTGACAACTGTCTCCTCCTCTCCTCACTGCCAGCGCTGACAACTGTCTCCTCCTCTCGCTGCCAGCGCTGACAACTGTCTCCTCCTCTCGCTGCCAGCGCTGACAACTGTCTCCTCCCCTCACTGCCAGCGCTGACAACTGTCTCCTCTCCTCACTGCCAGCCCTGACAACTATCTCCTCCTCTCCTCACTGCCAGCGCTGACAACTGTCTCCTCTCCTTGCTGCCAGCGCTGACAACTGTCTCCTCTCCTCACTTGCCAGCGCTGACAACTGTTTGCTCTCCTCACTGCAGCATGCCTCCCCTGCAGGCTGACACTGTCTCCTCCTCTCCTCACTGCCAGCGCTGACTACTGTTTCCTCTCCTCACTGCCAGCGCTGACAACTGTCTCCTCCTCTCGCTGCCAGCGCTGACAACTGTCTCCTCTCTCGCTGCCAGCGCTGACAACTGTCTCCTCTCCTCGCTGCCTGCGCTGATAACTGTCTCCTCCTCTCCTCACTGCCAGCGCTGACAACTGTCTCCTCCTCTCCTCACTGCCAGCGCTGACAACTGTTTCCTCTCCTCACTGCCAGCGCTGACAACTGTCTCCTCCTCTCGCTGCCAGCGCTGATAACTGTCTCTCTCCTCGCTGCCAGCGCTGACAACTGTCTCCTCCTCTCCTCACTGCCAGCGCTGACTACTGTTTCCACTCCTTGCTGCCAGCGCTGACAACTGTCTCCTCCTCTCCTCACTGCCAGCGCTGACAACTGTTTCCTCTCCTCACTGCCAGCGCTGACAACTGTTTCCTCTCCTCACTGCCAGCGCTGACAACTGTCTCCTCCTCTCGCTGCAGCGCTGATAACTGTCTCCTCTCCTCGCTGCCAGCGCTGACAACTGTCTCCTCCTCTCCTCACTGCCAGCGCTGACTACTGTTTCCTCTCCTCGCTGCCAGCGCTGACAACTGTCTCCTCCTCTACTCACTGCCAGCGCTGACAACTGTCTCCTCCTCTCGCTGCCAGCGCTGACAACTGTCTCCTCCTCTCGCTGCCAGCGCTGACAACTGTCTCCTCCCCTCACTGCCAGCGCAGACAACTGTCTCCTCCTCTCCTCACTGCCAGCGCTGACAACAGTCTCCTCCTCTCGCTGCCAGCGCTGACAACTGTCTCCTCACCTCACTGCCAGCGCTGACAACCGTCTCCTCTCGCTGCCAGCGCTGACATCTGTCTCCTCACCTCACTGCCAGCGCTGACAACTGTCTCCTCCTCTCACTGCCAGCGCTGACTACTGTTTCCTCTCCTTGCTGCCAGCGCTGACAAGTGTCTCCTCCTCTCCTCACTGCCAGCGCTGACAACTGTCTCCTCCTCTCGCTGCCAGCGCTGACAACTGTCTCCTCCTCTCCTCACTGCCAGCGCTGACAACTGTCTCCTCCCCTCACTGCCAGCACTGACTACTGTCTCCTCCCCTCACTGCCAGTGCTGACAACTGTCTCCTCACCTCACTGCCAGCGCTGACAACTGTCTCCTCACCTCACTGCCAGCGCTGACAACTGTCTCCTCTCCTCGCTGCCAGCGCTTACAACTGTCTCCTCCTCTCCTCACTGCCAGCGCTGACTACTGTTTCCTCTCCTCGCTGCCAGCGCTGACAACTGTCTCTCTCCTCGCTGCCAGCGCTGACTACTGTTTCCTCTCCTTGCTGCCAGCGCTGACAACTGTCTCCTCCTCTCCTCACTGCCAGCGCTGACAACTGTTTCCTCTCCTCACTGCCAGCGCTGACAACTGTTTCCTCTCCTCACTGCCAGCGCTGACAACTGTCTCCTCCTCTCGCTGCCAGCGCTGATAACTGTCTCCTCTCCTCGCTGCCAGCGCTGACAACTGTCTCCTCCTCTCCTCACTGCCAGCGCTGACTACTGTTTCCTCTCCTCGCTGCCAGCGTTGACAACTGTCTCCTCCTCTACTCACTGCCAGCGCTGACAACTGTCTCCTCCTCTCGCTGCCAGCGCTGACAACTGTCTCCTCCCCTCACTGCCAGCGCTGACAACTGTCTCCTCCTCTCCTCACTGCCAGCGCTGACAACTGTCTCCTCCTCTCGCTGCCAGCGCTGACAACTGTCTCCTCACCTCACTGCCAGCGCTGACAACCGTCTCCTCTCGCTGCCAGCGCTGACAACTGTCTCCTCACCTCACTGCCAGCGCTGATAACTGTCTCCTCCTCTCACTGCCAGCGCTGACTACTGTTTCCTCTCCTTGCTGCCAGCGCTGACAAGTGTCTCCTCCTCTCCTCACTGCCAGCGCTGACAACTGTCTCCTCCTCTCGCTGCCAGCGCTGACAACTGTCTCCTCCTCTCCTCACTGCCAGCGCTGACAACTGTCTCCTCCCCTCACTGCCAGCACTGACTACTGTCTTCTCCCCTCACTGCCAGTGCTGACAACTGTCTCCTCACCTCACTGCCAGCGCTGACAACTGTCTCCTCACCTCACTCCCAGCGCTGACAACTGTCTCCTCTCCTCGCTGCCAGCGCTGACAACTGTCTCCTCCTCTCCTCACTGCCAGCGCTGACTACTGTTTCCTCTCCTCGCTGCCAGCGCTGACAACTGTCTCCTCCTCTCCTCACTGCCAGCGCTGACAACTGTCTCCTCTCCTCGCTGCCAGCGCTGACAACTGTCTCCTCCTCTCCTCACTGCCACCGCTGACAACTGTCTCCTCCTCTCCTCACTGCCAGCGCTGACTACTGTTTCCTCTCCTCGCTGCCAGCGCTGACAACTGTCCCCTCCTCTCCTCACTGCCAGCGCTGACAACTGTCTCCTCCTCTCCTCACTGCCAGCGCTGACAACTGTCTCCTCCTCTCCTCACAGCCAGCGCTGACAACTGTCTCCTCACCTCACTGCCAGCGCTGACAACTGTCTCCTCCTCTCCTCACTGCCAGCGCTGACAACTGTTTCCTCTCCTCACTCCCAGCGCTGACAACTGTCTCCTTCTCTCCTCACTGCTAGCGCTGACAACTGTCTCCTTCTCTCCTCACTGCCAGCGCTGACTACTGTTTCCTCTCCTCGCTGCCAGCGCTGACAACTGTCTCCTCCTCTCCTCACTGCCAGCGCTGACAACTGTCTCCTCTCCTCGCTGCCAGCGCTGACAACTGTCTCCTCCTCTCCTCACTGCCAGCGCTGACAACTGTCTCCTCCTCTCCTCACTGCCAGCGCTGACTACTGTTTCCTCTCCTCGCTGCCAGCGCTGACAACTGTCTCCTCCTCTCCTCGCTGCCAGCGCTGACAACTGTCTCCTCCTCTACTCACTGCCAGCGCTGACAACTGTCTCCTCTCCTTGCTGCCAGCGCTGACAACTGTCTCCTCCTTTCGCTGCCAGCGCTGACAACTGTCTCCTCCTCTCGCTGCCAGCACTGACTACTGTCTCCTCCCCTCACTGCCAGCGCTGACAACTGTCTCCTCTCCTCACAGCCAGCGCTGACAACTATCTCCTCCTCTCCTCACTGCCAGCGCTGACAACTGTCTCCTCCTCTCGCTGCCAGCGCTGACAACTGTCTCCTCTCCTTGCTGCCAGCACTGACAACTGTCCCCTCCTCTCCTCACTGCCAGCGCTGACAACTGTCTCCTCCTCTCCTCACTGCCAGCGCTGACAACTGTCTCCTCCTCTCCTCACAGCCAGCGCTGACAACTGTCTCCTCACCTCACTGCCAGCGCTGACAACTGTCTCCTCCTCTCCTCACTGCCAGCGCTGACAACTGTTTCCTCTCCTCACTCCCAGCGCTGACAACTGTCTACTCCTCTCGCTGCCAGCGCTGACAACTTTCTCCTCCTCTCCCCACTGCCAGCGCTGACAACTGTTTCCTCTCCTCACTGCCAGCGCTGACAACTATCTCCTCTCCTCGCTGCCAGCGCTGACAACTGTCTCTTCCTCTCCTCACTGCCAGTGCTGACAACTGTTTCCTCTCCTCACTGCCAGCGCTGACAACTGTCTCCTCCTCTCGCTGCCAGCACTGATAACTGTCTCTCTCCTCGCTGCCAGCGCTGACAACTGTCTCCTCCTCTCCTCACTGCCAGCGCTGACTACTGTTTCCTCTCCTTGCTGCCAGCGCTGACAACTGTCTCCTCCTCTCTTCACTGCCAGCGCTGACAACTGTTTCCTCTCCTCACTGCCAGCGCTGACAACTGTCTCCTCCTCTCGCTGCCAGCGCTGATAACTTTCTCCTCTCCTCGCTGCCAGCGCTGACAACTGTCTCCTCCTCTCCTCACTGCCAGCGCTGACTACTGTTTCCTCTCCTCGCTGCCAGCGCTGACAACTGTCTCCTCCTCTACTCACTGCCAGCGCTGACAACTGTCTCCTCCTCTCGCTGCCAGCGCTGACAACTGTCCCCTCCTCTCGCTGCCAGCGATGACAACTGTCTCCTCCCCTCACTGCCAGCGCTGACAACTGTCTCCTCCTCTCCTCACTGCCAGCGCTGACAACTGTCTCCTCCTCTCGCTGCCAGCGCTGACAACTGTCTCCTCACCTCACTGCCAGCGCTGACAACCGTCTCCTCTCGCTGCCAGCGCTGACAACTGTCTCCTCACCTCACTGCCAGCGCTGACAACTGTCTCCTCCTCCCACTGCCAGCGCTGACTACTGTTTCCTCCTCTCGCTGCCAGCGCTGACAACTGTCTCCTCACCTCACTGCCAGCGCTGACAACCGTCTCCTCTCGCTGCCAGCGCTGACAACTGTCTCCTCACCTCACTGCCAGCGCTGACAACTGTCTCCTCCTCCCACTGCCAGCGCTGACTACTGTTTCCTCTCCTTGCTGCCAGCGCTGACAAGTGTCTCCTCCTGTCCTCACTGCCAGCGCTGACAACTGTCTCCTCCTCTCGCTGCCAGCGCTGACAACTGTCTCCTCCTCTCCTCACTGCCAGCGCTGACAACTGTCTCCTCCCCTCACTGCCAGCACTGACTACTGTCTCCTCCCCTCACTGCCAGTGCTGACAACTGTCTCCTCACCTCACTGCCAGCGCTGACAACTGTCTCCTCACCTCACTGCCAGCGCTGACAACTGTCTCCTCTCCTCGCTGCCAGCGCTGACAACTGTCTCCTCCTCTCCTCACTGCCAGCGCTGACTACTGTTTCCTCTCCTCGCTGCCAGCGCTGAAAACTGTCTCCTCCTCTCCTCACTGCCAGCGCTGACAACTGTCTCCTCTCCTCGCTGCCAGCGCTGACAACTGTCTCCTCCTCTCCTCACTGCCAGCGCTGACAACTGTCTCCTCCTCTCCTCACTGCCAGCGCTGACTACTGTTTCCTCTCCTCGCTGCCAGCGCTGACAACTGTCTCCTCCTCTCGCTGCCAGCACTGATAACTGTCTCTCTCCTCGCTGCCAGCGCTGACAACTGTCTCCTCCTCTCCTCACTGCCAGCGCTGACTACTGTTTCCTCTCCTTGCTGCCAGCGCTGACAACTGTCTCCTCCTCTCTTCACTGCCAGCGCTGACAACTGTTTCCTCTCCTCACTGCCAGCGCTGACAACTGTCTCCTCCTCTCGCTGCCAGCGCTGATAACTTTCTCCTCTCCTCGCTGCCAGCGCTGACAACTGTCTCCTCCTCTCCTCACTGCCAGCGCTGACTACTGTTTCCTCTCCTCGCTGCCAGCGCTGACAACTGTCTCCTCCTCTACTCACTGCCAGCGCTGACAACTGTCTCCTCCTCTCGCTGCCAGCGCTGACAACTGTCCCCTCCTCTCGCTGCCAGCGATGACAACTGTCTCCTCCCCTCACTGCCAGCGCTGACAACTGTCTCCTCCTCTCCTCACTGCCAGCGCTGACAACTGTCTCCTCCTCTCGCTGCCAGCGCTGACAACTGTCTCCTCACCTCACTGCCAGCGCTGACAACCGTCTCCTCTCGCTGCCAGCGCTGACAACTGTCTCCTCACCTCACTGCCAGCGCTGACAACTGTCTCCTCCTCCCACTGCCAGCGCTGACTACTGTTTCCTCCTCTCGCTGCCAGCGCTGACAACTGTCTCCTCACCTCACTGCCAGCGCTGACAACCGTCTCCTCTCGCTGCCAGCGCTGACAACTGTCTCCTCACCTCACTGCCAGCGCTGACAACTGTCTCCTCCTCCCACTGCCAGCGCTGACTACTGTTTCCTCTCCTTGCTGCCAGCGCTGACAAGTGTCTCCTCCTGTCCTCACTGCCAGCGCTGACAACTGTCTCCTCCTCTCGCTGCCAGCGCTGACAACTGTCTCCTCCTCTCCTCACTGCCAGCGCTGACAACTGTCTCCTCCCCTCACTGCCAGCACTGACTACTGTCTCCTCCCCTCACTGCCAGTGCTGACAACTGTCTCCTCACCTCACTGCCAGCGCTGACAACTGTCTCCTCACCTCACTGCCAGCGCTGACAACTGTCTCCTCTCCTCGCTGCCAGCGCTGACAACTGTCTCCTCCTCTCCTCACTGCCAGCGCTGACTACTGTTTCCTCTCCTCGCTGCCAGCGCTGAAAACTGTCTCCTCCTCTCCTCACTGCCAGCGCTGACAACTGTCTCCTCTCCTCGCTGCCAGCGCTGACAACTGTCTCCTCCTCTCCTCACTGCCAGCGCTGACAACTGTCTCCTCCTCTCCTCACTGCCAGCGCTGACTACTGTTTCCTCTCCTCGCTGCCAGCGCTGACAACTGTCTCCTCCTCTACTCACAGCCAGCGCTGACAACTGTCTCCTCTCCTCGCTGCCAGCGCTGACAACTGTCTCCTCCTCTCGCTGCCAGCGCTGACAACTGTCTCCTCCTCTCGCTGCCAGCACTGACTACTGTCTCCTCCCCTCACTGCCAGCGCTGACAACTGTCTCCTCTCCTCACTGCCAGCGCTGACAACTATCTCCTCCTCTCCTCACTGCCAGCGCTGACAACTGTCTCCTCCTCTCGCTGCCAGCGCTGACAACTGTCTCCTCTCCTTGCTGCCAGTGCTTACAACTGTCCCCTCCTCTCCTCACTGCCAGCGCTGACAACTGTCTCCTCCTCTCCTCACTGCCAGCGCTGACAACTGTCTCCTCCTCTCCTCACAGCCAGCGCTGACAACTGTCTCCTCACCTCACTGCCAGCGCTGACAACTGTCTCCTCCTCTCCTCACTGCCAGCGCTGACAACTGTTTCCTCTCCTCACTCCCAGCGCTGACAACTGTCTACTCCTCTCGCTGCCAGCGCTGACAACTTTCTCCTCCTCTCCCCACTGCCAGCGCTGACAACTGTTTCCTCTCCTCACTGCCAGCGCTGACAACTATCTCCTCTCCTCACTGCCAGCGCTGACAACTGTCTCCTCCTCTCCTCACTGCCAGTGCTGACGACTGTCTCCTCCTCTCCTCACTGCCAGCGCTGACAACTGTTTCCTCTCCTCACTGCCAGCGCTGACAACTGTCTCCTCTCCTCGCTGCCAGCGCTGACAACTGTCTCCTCCTCTCCTCACTGCCAGCGCTGACAACTGTTTCCTCTCCTCACTGCCAGCGCTGACAACTGTCTCCTCTCCTTGCTGCCAGCGCTGACAACTGTCTCCTCCTTTCCTCACTGCCAGCGCTGACAACTGTTTCCTCCTCTCCTCACTGCCAGTGCTGACAACTGTTTCCTCTCCTCACTGCCAGCGCTGACAACTGTCTCCTCTCCTCGCTGCCAGCGCTGACAACTGTCTCCTCCTCTCCTCACTGCCAGCGCTGACAACTGTTTCCTCTCCTCACTGCCAGCGCTGACAACTGTCTCCTCCTCTCGCTGCCAGCGCTGACAACTGTCTCCTCTCCTCGCTGCCAGCGCTGACAACTGTCTCCTCCTCTCCTCACTGCCAGCGCTGACAACTGTCTCCTCCTCCCCTCACTGCCAGCGATGACTACTGTTTCCTCTCCTCGCTGCCAGCGCTGACAACTGTCTCCTCCTCTCCTCACTGCCAGCGCTGACAACTGTCTCCTCTCCTCGCTGCCAGCGCTGACAACTGTCTCCTCCTCTCCTCACTGCCAGCGCTGACAACTGTCTCCTCCTCTCGCTGCCAGCGCTGACAACTGTCTCCTCCTCTCGCTGCCAGCGCTGACAACTGTCTACTCCCCTCACTGCCAGCGCTGACAACTGTCTCCTCTCCTCACTGCCAGCCCTGACAACTATCTCCTCCTCTCCTCACTGCCAGCGCTGACAACTGTCTCCTCTCCTTGCTGCCAGCGCTGACAACTGTCTCCTCTCCTTGCTGCCAGCGCTGACAACTGTTTCCTCTCCTCACTGCCAGCGCTGACAACTGTCTCCTCCTCTCGCTGCCAGCGCTGACAACTGTCTCCTCCTCTCGCTGCCAGCGCTGACAACTGTCTCCTCCCCTCACTGCCAGCGCTGACAACTGTCTCCTCTCCTCACTGCCAGCCCTGACAACTATCTCCTCCTCTCCTCACTGCCAGCGCTGACAACTGTCTCCTCTCCTTGCTGCCAGCGCTGACAACTGTCTCCTCTCCTCACTGCCAGCGCTGACAACTGTTTCCTCTCCTCGCTGCCAGCGCTGACAACTGTCTCCTCCTCTCCTCACTGCCAGCGCTGACAACTGTCTCCTCCTCTCGCTGCCAGCGCTGACAACTGTCTCCTCCTCTCGCTGCCAGCGCTGACAACTGTCTCCTCCCCTCACTGCCAGCGCTGACAACTGTCTCCTCTCCTCACTGCCAGCGCTGACAACTATCTCCTCCTCTCCACACTGCCAGCGCTGACAACTGTCTCCTCTCTTACTGCCAGCGCTGACAACTGTCTCCTCTCCTTGCTGCCAGCGCTGACAACTGTCTCCTCCTCTCCTCACTGCCAGCGCTGACAACTGTCTCCTCACCTCACTGCCAGTGCTGACAACTGTCTCCTCCTCTCCTCACTGCCAGCGCTGACAACTGTTTGCTCTCCTCACTGCCAGCGCTGACAACTGTCTCCTCCTCTCCTCACTGCCAGCGCTGACTACTGTTTCCTCTCCTCACTGCCAGCGCTGACAACTGTCTCCTCCTCTCGCTGCCAGCGCTGACAACTGTCTCCTCCTCTCGCTGCCAGCGCTGACAACTGTCTCCTCTCCTCGCTGCCTGCGCTGATAACTGTCTCCTCCTCTCCTCACTGCCAGCGCTGACAACTGTCTCCTCCTCTCCTCACTGCCAGCGCTGACAACTGTTTCCTCTCCTCACTGCCAGCGCTGACAACTGTCTCCTCCTCTCGCTGCCAGCGCTGATAACTGTCTCTCTCCTCGCTGCCAGCACTGACAACTGTCTCCTCCTCTCCTCACTGCCAGCGCTGACTACTGTTTCCACTCCTTGCTGCCAGCGCTGACAACTGTCTCCTCCTCTCCTCACTGCCAGCGCTGACAACTGTTTCCTCTCCTCACTGCCAGCGCTGACAACTGTTTCCTCTCCTCACTGCCAGCGCTGACAACTGTCTCCTCCTCTCGCTGCCAGCGCTGATAACTGTCTCCTCTCCTCGCTGCCAGCGCTGACAACTGTCTCCTCCTCTCCTCACTGCCAGCGCTGACTACTGTTTCCTCTCCTCGCTGCCAGCGCTGACAACTGTCTCCTCCTCTACTCACTGCCAGCGCTGACAACTGTCTCCTCCTCTCGCTGCCAGCGCTGACAACTGTCTCCTCCTCTCGCTGCCAGCGCTGACAACTGTCTCCTCCCCTCACTGCCAGCGCTGACAACTGTCTCCTCCTCTCCTCACTGCCAGCGCTGACAACAGTCTCCTCCTCTCGCTGCCAGCGCTGACAACTGTCTCCTCACCTCACTGCCAGCGCTGACAACCGTCTCCTCTCGCTGCCAGCGCTGACAACTGTCTCCTCACCTCACTGCCAGCGCTGACAACTGTCTCCTCCTCTCACTGCCAGCGCTGACTACTGTTTCCTCTCCTTGCTGCCAGCGCTGACAAGTGTCTCCTCCTCTCCTCACTGCCAGCGCTGACAACTGTCTCCTCCTCTCGCTGCCAGCGCTGACAACTGTCTCCTCCTCTCCTCACTGCCAGCGCTGACAACTGTCTCCTCCCCTCACTGCCAGCACTGACTACTGTCTCCTCCCCTCACTGCCAGTGCTGACAACTGTCTCCTCACCTCACTGCCAGCGCTGACAACTGTCTCCTCACCTCACTGCCAGCGCTGACAACTGTCTCCTCTCCTCGCTGCCAGCGCTTACAACTGTCTCCTCCTCTCCTCACTGCCAGCGCTGACTACTGTTTCCTCTCCTCGCTGCCAGCGCTGACAACTGTCTCTCTCCTCGCTGCCAGCGCTGACTACTGTTTCCTCTCCTTGCTGCCAGCGCTGACAACTGTCTCCTCCTCTCCTCACTGCCAGCGCTGACAACTGTTTCCTCTCCTCACTGCCAGCGCTGACAACTGTTTCCTCTCCTCACTGCCAGCGCTGACAACTGTCTCCTCCTCTCGCTGCCAGCGCTGATAACTGTCTCCTCTCCTCGCTGCCAGCGCTGACAACTGTCTCCTCCTCTCCTCACTGCCAGCGCTGACTACTGTTTCCTCTCCTCGCTGCCAGCGTTGACAACTGTCTCCTCCTCTACTCACTGCCAGCGCTGACAACTGTCTCCTCCTCTCGCTGCCAGCGCTGACAACTGTCTCCTCCCCTCACTGCCAGCGCTGACAACTGTCTCCTCCTCTCCTCACTGCCAGCGCTGACAACTGTCTCCTCCTCTCGCTGCCAGCGCTGACAACTGTCTCCTCACCTCACTGCCAGCGCTGACAACCGTCTCCTCTCGCTGCCAGCGCTGACAACTGTCTCCTCACCTCACTGCCAGCGCTGATAACTGTCTCCTCCTCTCACTGCCAGCGCTGACTACTGTTTCCTCTCCTTGCTGCCAGCGCTGACAAGTGTCTCCTCCTCTCCTCACTGCCAGCGCTGACAACTGTCTCCTCCTCTCGCTGCCAGCGCTGACAACTGTCTCCTCCTCTCCTCACTGCCAGCGCTGACAACTGTCTCCTCCCCTCACTGCCAGCACTGACTACTGTCTTCTCCCCTCACTGCCAGTGCTGACAACTGTCTCCTCACCTCACTGCCAGCGCTGACAACTGTCTCCTCACCTCACTCCCAGCGCTGACAACTGTCTCCTCTCCTCGCTGCCAGCGCTGACAACTGTCTCCTCCTCTCCTCACTGCCAGCGCTGACTACTGTTTCCTCTCCTCGCTGCCAGCGCTGACAACTGTCTCCTCCTCTCCTCACTGCCAGCGCTGACAACTGTCTCCTCTCCTCGCTGCCAGCGCTGACAACTGTCTCCTCCTCTCCTCACTGCCACCGCTGACAACTGTCTCCTCCTCTCCTCACTGCCAGCGCTGACTACTGTTTCCTCTCCTCGCTGCCAGCGCTGACAACTGTCCCCTCCTCTCCTCACTGCCAGCGCTGACAACTGTCTCCTCCTCTCCTCACTGCCAGCGCTGACAACTGTCTCCTCCTCTCCTCACAGCCAGCGCTGACAACTGTCTCCTCACCTCACTGCCAGCGCTGACAACTGTCTCCTCCTCTCCTCACTGCCAGCGCTGACAACTGTTTCCTCTCCTCACTCCCAGCGCTGACAACTGTCTCCTCCTCTCCTCACTGCTAGCGCTGACAACTGTCTCCTTCTCTCCTCACTGCCAGCGCTGACTACTGTTTCCTCTCCTCGCTGCCAGCGCTGACAACTGTCTCCTCCTCTCCTCACTGCCAGCGCTGACAACTGTCTCCTCTCCTCGCTGCCAGCGCTGACAACTGTCTCCTCCTCTCCTCACTGCCAGCGCTGACAACTGTCTCCTCCTCTCCTCACTGCCAGCGCTGACTACTGTTTCCTCTCCTCGCTGCCAGCGCTGACAACTGTCTCCTCCTCTCCTCGCTGCCAGCGCTGACAACTGTCTCCTCCTCTACTCACTGCCAGCGCTGACAACTGTCTCCTCTCCTTGCTGCCAGCGCTGACAACTGTCTCCTCCTCTCGCTGCCAGCGCTGACAACTGTCTCCTCCTCTCGCTGCCAGCACTGACTACTGTCTCCTCCCCTCACTGCCAGCGCTGACAACTGTCTCCTCTCCTCACAGCCAGCGCTGACAACTATCTCCTCCTCTCCTCACTGCCAGCGCTGACAACTGTCTCCTCCTCTCGCTGCCAGCGCTGACAACTGTCTCCTCTCCTTGCTGCCAGCACTGACAACTGTCCCCTCCTCTCCTCACTGCCAGCGCTGACAACTGTCTCCTCCTCTTCTCACTGCCAGCGCTGACAACTGTCTCCTCCTCTCCTCACAGCCAGCGCTGACAACTGTCTCCTCACCTCACTGCCAGCGCTGACAACTGTCTCCTCCTCTCCTCACTGCCAGCGCTGACAACTGTTTCCTCTCCTCACTCCCAGCGCTGACAACTGTCTACTCCTCTCGCTGCCAGCGCTGACAACTTTCTCCTCCTCTCCCCACTGCCAGCGCTGACAACTGTTTCCTCTCCTCACTGCCAGCGCTGACAACTATCTCCTCTCCTCGCTGCCAGCGCTGACAACTGTCTCTTCCTCTCCTCACTGCCAGCGCTGACAACTGTTTCCTCTCCTCACTGCCAGCGCTGACAACTGTCTCCTCCTCTCGCTGCCAGCACTGATAACTGTCTCTCTCCTCGCTGCCAGCGCTGACAACTGTCTCCTCCTCTCCTCACTGCCAGCGCTGACTACTGTTTCCTCTCCTTGCTGCCAGCGCTGACAACTGTCTCCTCCTCTCTTCACTGCCAGCGCTGACAACTGTTTCCTCTCCTCACTGCCAGCGCTGACAACTGTCTCCTCCTCTCGCTGCCAGCGCTGATAACTTTCTCCTCTCCTCGCTGCCAGCGCTGACAACTGTCTCCTCCTCTCCTCACTGCCAGCGCTGACTACTGTTTCCTCTCCTCGCTGCCAGCGCTGACAACTGTCTCCTCCTCTACTCACTGCCAGCGCTGACAACTGTCTCCTCCTCTCGCTGCCAGCGCTGACAACTGTCCCCTCCTCTCGCTGCCAGCGATGACAACTGTCTCCTCCCCTCACTGCCAGCGCTGACAACTGTCTCCTCCTCTCCTCACTGCCAGCGCTGACAACTGTCTCCTCCTCTCGCTGCCAGCGCTGACAACTGTCTCCTCACCTCACTGCCAGCGCTGACAACCGTCTCCTCTCGCTGCCAGCGCTGACAACTGTCTCCTCACCTCACTGCCAGCGCTGACAACTGTCTCCTCCTCCCACTGCCAGCGCTGACTACTGTTTCCTCCTCTCGCTGCCAGCGCTGACAACTGTCTCCTCACCTCACTGCCAGCGCTGACAACCGTCTCCTCTCGCTGCCAGCGCTGACAACTGTCTCCTCACCTCACTGCCAGCGCTGACAACTGTCTCCTCCTCCCACTGCCAGCGCTGACTACTGTTTCCTCTCCTTGCTGCCAGCGCTGACAAGTGTCTCCTCCTGTCCTCACTGCCAGCGCTGACAACTGTCTCCTCCTCTCGCTGCCAGCGCTGACAACTGTCTCCTCCTCTCCTCACTGCCAGCGCTGACAACTGTCTCCTCCCCTCACTGCCAGCACTGACTACTGTCTCCTCCCCTCACTGCCAGTGCTGACAACTGTCTCCTCACCTCACTGCCAGCGCTGACAACTGTCTCCTCACCTCACTGCCAGCGCTGACAACTGTCTCCTCTCCTCGCTGCCAGCGCTGACAACTGTCTCCTCCTCTCCTCACTGCCAGCGCTGACTACTGTTTCCTCTCCTCGCTGCCAGCGCTGAAAACTGTCTCCTCCTCTCCTCACTGCCAGCGCTGACAACTGTCTCCTCTCCTCGCTGCCAGCGCTGACAACTGTCTCCTCCTCTCCTCACTGCCAGCGCTGACAACTGTCTCCTCCTCTCCTCACTGCCAGTGCTGACTACTGTTTCCTCTCCTCGCTGCCAGCGCTGACAACTGTCTCCTCCTCTACTCACTGCCAGCGCTGACAACTGTCTCCTCTCCTTGCTGCCAGCGCTGACAACTGTCTCCTCCTCTCGCTGCCAGCGCTGACAACTGTCTCCTCCTCTCGCTGCCAGCACTGACTACTGTCTCCTCCCCTCACTGCCAGCGCTGACAACTGTCTCCTCTCCTCACTGCCAGCGCTGACAACTATCTCCTCCTCTCCTCACTGCCAGCGCTGACAACTGTCTCCTCCTCTCGCTGCCAGCGCTGACAACTGTCTCCTCTCCTTGCTGCCAGCGCTGACAACTGTCCCCTCCTCTCCTCACTGCCAGCGCTGACAACTGTCTCCTCCTCTCCTCACTGCCAGCGCTGACAACTGTCTCCTCCTCTCCTCACAGCCAGCGCTGACAACTGTCTCCTCACCTCACTGCCAGCGCTGACAACTGTCTCCTCCTCTCCTCACTGCCAGCGCTGACAACTGTTTCCTCTCCTCACTCCCAGCGCTGACAACTGTCTACTCCTCTCGCTGCCAGCGCTGACAACTTTCTCCTCCTCTCCCCACTGCCAGCGCTGACAACTGTTTCCTCTCCTCACTGCCAGCGCTGACAACTCTCTCCTCTCCTCGCTGCCAGCGCTGACAACTGTCTCCTCCTCTCCTCACTGCCAGTGCTGACGACTGTCTCCTCCTCTCCTCACTGCCAGCGCTGACAACTGTTTCCTCTCCTCACTGCCAGCGCTGACAACTGTCTCCTCTCCTCGCTGCCAGCGCTGACAACTGTCTCCTCCTCTCCTCACTGCCAGCGCTGACAACTGTTTCCTCTCCTCACTGCCAGCGCTGACAACTGTCTCCTCTCCTTGCTGCCAGCGCTGACAACTGTCTCCTCCTTTCCTCACTGCCAGCGCTGACAACTGTTTCCTCCTCTCCTCACTGCCAGTGCTGACAACTGTTTCCTCTCCTCACTGCCAGCGCTGACAACTGTCTCCTCTCCTCGCTGCCAGCGCTGACAACTGTCTCCTCCTCTCCTCACTGCCAGCGCTGACAACTGTTTCCTCTCCTCACTGCCAGCGCTGACAACTGTCTCCTCCTCTCGCTGCCAGCGCTGACAACTGTCTCCTCTCCTCGCTGCCAGCGCTGACAACTGTCTCCTCCTCTCCTCACTGCCAGCGCTGACAACTGTCTCCTCCTCCCCTCACTGCCAGCGATGACTACTGTTTCCTCTCCTCGCTGCCAGCGCTGACAACTGTCTCCTCCTCTCCTCACTGCCAGCGCTGACAACTGTCTCCTCTCCTCGCTGCCAGCGCTGACAACTGTCTCCTCCTCTCCTCACTGCCAGCGCTGACAACTGTCTCCTCCTCTCGCTGCCAGCGCTGACAACTGTCTCCTCCTCTCGCTGCCAGCGCTGACAACTGTCTCCTCCCCTCACTGCCAGCGCTGACAACTGTCTCCTCTCCTCACTGCCAGCCCTGACAACTATCTCCTCCTCTCCTCACTGCCAGCGCTGACAACTGTCTCCTCTCCTTGCTGCCAGCGCTGACAACTGTCTCCTCTCCTTGCTGCCAGCGCTGACAACTGTTTCCTCTCCTCACTGCCAGCGCTGACAACTGTCTCCTCCTCTCGCTGCCAGCGCTGACAACTGTCTCCTCCTCTCGCTGCCAGCGCTGACAACTGTCTCCTCCCCTCACTGCCAGCGCTGACAACTGTCTCCTCTCCTCACTGCCAGCCCTGACAACTATCTCCTCCTCTCCTCACTGCCAGCGCTGACAACTGTCTCCTCTCCTTGCTGCCAGCGCTGACAACTGTCTCCTCTCCTCACTGCCAGCGCTGACAACTGTTTCCTCTCCTCACTGCCAGCGCTGACAACTGTCTCTTCTCCTCGCTGCCAGCGCTGACAACTGTCTCCTCCTTTCCTCACTGCCAGCGCTGACATCTGTTTCCTCTCCTCACTGCCAGCGCTGACAACTGTCTCCTCTCCTCGCTGCCAGCACTGACAACTGTCTCCTCCTCTCCTCACTGCCAGCGCTGACAACTGTCTCCTCCTCTCCTCACTGCCAGCGCTGACAACTGTTTCCTCTCCTCACTGCCAGCGCTGACAACAGTCTCCTCCTCTTGCTGCCAGCGCTGACAACTGTCTCGTCTCCTCGCTGCCAGCGCTGACAACTGTCTCCTCCTCTCCTCACTGCCCGCGCTGACTACTGTTTCCTCTCCTCGCTGCCAGCGCTGACATCTGTCTCCTCCTCTCCTCACTGCCAGCGCTGACAACTGTCTCCTCTCCTCGCTGCCAGCGCTGACAACAGTCTCCTCCTCTCCTCACTGCCAGCGCTGACAACTGTCTCCTCCTCTCGCTGCCAGCGCTGACAACTGTCTCCTCCTCTCGCTGCCAGCGCTGACAACTGTCTCCTCCCCTCACTGCCAGCGCTGACAACTGTCTCCTCCTCTCCTCACTGCCAGCGCTGACAACTGTCTCCTCGTCTCGCTGCTAGCGCTGACAACTGTCTCCTCACCTCACTGCCAGCGCTGACAACTGTCTCTTCTCGCTGCCAGCGCTGACAACTGTCTCCTCTCGCTGCCAGCGCTGACAACTGTCTCCTCACCTCACTGCCAGCGCTGACAACTGTCTCCTCCTCTCACTGCCAGCGCTGACTACTGTTTCCTCTCCTTGCTGCCTGCGCTGACAAGTGTCTCCTCCTCTCCTCACTGCCAGCGCTGACAACTGTCTCCTCCTCTCGCTGCCAGCGCTGACAACTGTCTCCTCCTCTCCTCACTGCCAGCGCTGACAACTGTCTCCTCCCCTCACTGCCAGCACTGACTACTGTCTCCTCCCCTCACTGCCAGTGCTGACAGCTGTCTCCTCACCTCACTGCCAGCGCTGACAACTGTCTCCTCACCTCACTGCCAGCGCTGACAACTGTCTCCTCTCCTCGCTGCCAGCGCTGACAACTGTCTCCTCCTCTCCTCACTGCCAGCGCTGACTACTGTTTCCTCTCCTCGCTGCCAGCGCTGACAACTGTCTCCTCCTCTCCTCACTGCCAGCGCTGACAACTGTCTCCTCTCCTCGCTGCCAGCGCTGACAACTGTCTCCTCCTCTCCTCACTGCCAGCGCTGACAACTGTCTCCTCCTCTCCTCACTGCCAGCGCTGACAACTGTCTCCTCTCCTCGCTGCCAGCGCTGACAACTGTCTCCTCCTCTCCTCACTGCCAGCGCTGACAACTGTCTCCTCTCCTCGCTGCCAGCGCTGACAACTGTCTCCTCCTCTCCTCACTGCCAGCGCTGACAACTGTCTCCTCTCCTCGCTGCCAGCGCTGACAACTGTCTCCTCCTCTCGCTGCCAGCGCTGACAACTGTCTCCTCCTCTCGCTGCCAGCACTCACTACTGTCTCCTCCCCTCACTGCCAGCGCTGACAACTGTCTCCTCTCCTCACTGCCAGCGCTGACAACTGTCTCCTCCTCTCCTCACTGCCAGCGCTGACAACTGTCTCCTCCTCTCGCTGTCAGCGCTGACAACTGTCTCCTCTCCTTGCTGCCAGCGCTGACAACTGTCCCCTCCTCTCCTCACTGCCAGCGCTGACAACTGTCTCCTCCTCTCCTCACTGCCAGCGCTGACAACTGTCTCCTCCTCTCCTCACTGCCAGCGCTGACAACTGTCTCCTCCTCTCCTCACTGCCAGCGCTGACAACTGTTTCCTCTCCTCACTCCCAGCGCTGACAACTGTCTCCTCCTCTCGCTGCCAGCGCTGACAACTTTCTCCTCCTCTCCCCACTGCCAGCGCTGACAACTGTTTCCTCTCCTCACTGCCAGCGCTGACAACTATCTCCTCTCCTCGCTGCCAGCGCTGACAACTGTCTCCTCCTCTCCTCACTGCCAGTGCTGACGACTGTCTCCTCCTCTCCTCACTGCCAGCGCTGACAACTGTTTCCTCTCCTCACAGCCAGCGCTGACAACTGTCTCCTCTCCTCGCTGCCAGCGCTGACAACTGTCTCCTCCTCTCCTCACTGCCAGCGCTGACAACTGTTTCCTCTCCTCACTGCCAGCGCTGACAACTGTCTCCTCTCCTTGCTGCCAGCGCTGACAACTGTCTCCTCCTTTCCTCACTGCCAGCGCTGACAACTGTCTCCTCCTCTCCTCACTGCCAGCGCTGACAACTGTTTCCTCTCCTCACTGCCAGCGCTGACAACTGTCTCCTCTCCTCGCTGCCAGCGCTGACAACTGTCTCCTCCTCTCCTCACTGCCAGCGCTGACAACTGTCTCCTCCTCTCCTCACTGCCAGCGCTGACAACTGTTTCCTCTCCTCACTGCCAGCTCTGACAACTGTCTCCTCCTCTCGCTGCCAGCGCTGACAACTGTCTCCTCTCCTCGCTGCCAGCGCTGACAACTGTCTCCTCCTCTCCTCACTGCCAGCGCTGACAACTGTCTCCTCCTCTCCTCACTGCCAGCGCTGACTACTGTTTCCTCTCCTCGCTGCCAGCGCTGACAACTGTCTCCTCCTCTCCTCACTGCTAGCGCTGACAACTGTCTCCTCTCCTCGCTGCCAGCGCTGACAACTGTCTCCTCCTCTCCTCACTGCCAGCGCTGACAACTGTCTCCTCCTCTCCTCACTGCCAGCGCTGACAACTGTCTCCTCCTCTCGCTGCCAGCACTGACAACTGTCTCCTCCTCTCGCTGCCAGCGCTGACAACTGTCTCCTCCCCTCACTGCCAGCGCTGACAACTGTCTCCTCCTCTCCTCACTGCCAGCGCTGACAACTGTCTCCTCCTCTCCTCACTGCCAGCGCTGACAACTGTCTCCTCTCCTTGCTGCCAGCGCTGACAACTGTCTCCTCCTCTCCTCGCTGCCAGCGCTGACAACTGTCTCCTCACCTCACTGCCAGCGCTGACAACTGTCTCCTCCTCTCCTCACTGCCAGCGCTGACAACTGTTTCCTCTCCTCACTGCCAGCGCTGACAACTGTCTCCTCCTCTCCTCACTGCCAGCGCTGACTACTGTTTCCTCTCCTCACTGCCAGCGCTGACAACTGTCTCCTCCTCTCGCTGCCAGCGCTGACAACTGTCTCCTCCTCTCGCTGCCAGCGCTGACAACTGTCTCCTCTCCTCGCTGCCTGCGCTGATAACTGTCTCCTCCTCTCCTCACTGCCAGCACTGACAACTGTCTCCTCCTCTCGCTGCCAGCGCTGATAACTGTCTCCTCTCCTCGCTGCCAGCGCTGACAACTGTCTCCTCCTCTCCTCACTGCCAGCGCTGACTACTGTTTCCTCTCCTTGCTGCCAGCGCTGACAACTGTCTCCTCCTCTCCTCACTGCCAGCGCTGACAACTGTTTCCTCTCCTCACTGCCAGCGCTGACAACTGTCTCCTCCTCTCGCTGCCAGCGCTGATAACTGTCTCCTCTCCTCGCTGCCAGCGCTGACAACTGTCTCCTCCTCTCCTCACTGCCAGCGCTGACTACTGTTTCCTCTCCTTGCTGCCAGCGCTGACAACTGTCTCCTCCTCTCCTCACAGCCAGCGCTGACTACTGTCTCCTCTCGCTGCCAGCGCTGACAACTGTCTCCTCCTCTCGCTGCCAGCACTGACTACTGTCTCCTCCCCTCACTGCCAGCGCTGACAACTGTCTCCTCACCTCCCTGCCAGCGCTGACTACTGTCTCCTCCTCTCCTCACTGCCAGCGCTGACTACTGTTTCCTCTCCTTGCTGCCAGTGCTGACTACTGTCTCCTCCTCTCCTCACTTCCAGCGCTGACTACTGTTTCCTCTCCTTGCTGCCAGCGCTGACTACTGTTTCCTCCTCTCGCTGCCAGCGCTGACAACTGTCTCCTCCTCTCCTCACTGCCAGCGCTGACAACTTTCTCCTCTCCTCGCTGCCAGGGCTGACAACTGTCTCCTCCTCTCGCTGCCAGCGCTGACAACTGTCTCCTCCTCTCCTCACTGCCAGTGCTGACAACTGTCTCCTCCTCTCCTCGCTGCCAGCGCTGACAACTGTCTCCTCACCTCACTGCCAGGGCTGACAACTGTCTCCTCCTCTCGCTGCCAGCGCTGACAACTGTCTCCTCCTCTCCTCACTGCCAGTGCTGACAACTGTCTCCTCCTCTCCTCGCTGCCAGCGCTGACAACTGTCTCCTCTCCTCGCTGCCAGGGCTGACAACTGTCTCCTCCTCTCGCTGCCAGCGCTGACAACTGTCTCCTCCTCTCCTCACTGCCAGTGCTGACAACTGTCTCCTCCTCTCCTCGCTGCCAGCGCTGACAACTGTCTCCTCTCCTCGCTGCCAGCGCTGACAACTGTCTCCTCTCCTCGCTGCCAGGGCTGACAACTGTCTCCTCCTCTCGCTGCCAGTGCTGACTACTGTCTCCTCCTCTCCTCACTGCCAGTGCTGACAACTGTCTCCTCCTCTCCTCGCTGCCAGCGCTGACAACTGTCTCCTCACCTCGCTGCCAGCACTGACAACTGTCTCCTCCTCTCCTCGCTGCCAGCACTGACAACTGTCTCCTCACGTCGCTGCCAGCGCTGACAACTGTCTCCTCCTCTCCTCACTGCCAGCGCTGACAACTGTCTCCTCCTCTCCTCACTGCCAGTGCTGACAAATGTCTCCTCCTCTCCTCACTGCCAGTGCTGACAACTGTCTCCTCCTCTCCTCACTGCCAGCGCTGACAACTGTCTCCTCACCTCGCTGCCAGCGCTGACAACTGTCTCCTCCTCTCCTCGCTGCCAGCACTGACAACTGTCTTCTCACGTCGCTGCCAGCGCTGACAACTGTCTCCTCTCCTCGCTGCCAGCTCTGACAACTGTCTCCTCTCCCTCTCCTCACTGCCAGCGCTGACAACTGTCTCCTCCTCTCGCTGCCAGCGCTGACAACTGTCTCCTCCTCTCCTCACTGCCAGCGCTGACAACTGTCTCCTCTCCTCACTGCCAGCGCTGACTACCGTCTCCTCCTCTCGCTGCCAGCGCTGACAACTGTCTCCTCTCCTCGCTGCCAGCGCTGACAACTGTCTCCTCACATCGCTAAAGGAAGATAGAGGGACATTAGACGGGAATAGCTGTATACAATATGACAGTAACGCGACATTGCTGACGTGTCATTTTGGAAGTAATATTTGTTCTTTGCGTCGTACACTTGAAAACTCCGTCTGACCTTACACATACACAGCTTTAGGGGGGAATTCAATTAGTTGCGATCACTTACAGCGGGTGAAAAGGGTGGTAACCTCGGGCTTTAGCGCCCCGGGCTATTTAATTAGAGACCCTATTTCTCGTGTGATAAAAATTACCCTGTTAATGTGAGGATAAGTTCCTGGACCTATGGATTAATACGGTCGAGGTATACCGACAAAGAGGGTATTTAATGCAGACTTTTTTTCGAGTCTTCTCAGGCTAAAAAAAAAAAAATCCCCCCCTCCCCACTAAAAAGCTGAAAACTGCTGTACACAATGCATGCAGATATCATGTAATGGCTGCTTAGTAAGCGCCCAAGTGAACCGTTCAGCGAACCAGACGCAAATATTACATTTTTACACTTATAAAACCACGTGGAGCCTTCCTCTCCCAAAACAGAGACTGCGGAAAATTTTATTCAACTAAAACGAGTATTCGGTGCTGCGACTTTTTATTCAGCGTTGCAGCAGTTGTATTGCATTTGCATAAATGGGTGTGCCCGAGAGGTTTTCGTCCAATCAGACAGACACGGACTGCTTCCATTATATTCATCACTATGGAACTTACACCACCTCAATTCAGAGCCCTTTGGGCAATAGCAATCACATCTATTCAGCGGTTATTTTAGGGGCAATTCACTACAGCGCAAGTCGCGACACGCCTTTACCCCTCCCTTATTGGGCTTTTGCGCTTCCACCGCCGGCCTTTACAACGCCCATTCCATCCCCAGTCCTGGCCCCATAGCAAATCTTGTTTGCGGCTGAGAGAAGCCGTGCAGTGCAACCATAAAGTGCAAGCTGCAGGTGAAAGAATCTACAAGTTGAGTTTATGTCCAACTCTGTATAAGACCCACAGTGTTATTCCTTGGGATGTGGTTACCATCCGGGCAGTCGGGATGCCAACGCTCAGAATCCAGGGGTTAGGTCAGCGTTAGGACACTTACCTAATTGGGTGGGGTATTCTGACCGCTGAGATCCCGTACCCAACCCTTTTGCCTCTACTGATTTTTTAATTGAATGAACCTGGTCTGAATCACAGAAAATGATGAACTGTATAATTCATCCCCGGTTGCTGTATTGAGGAAATCCGCATAAATGGGGAATAGGTCATGTTAGATGGCATTGCGCCTTAATATAGGCCTGTTATTAAAACCGCATTATTTGCGTCCACAAAGACGTATAGATTAGTTATGCACATACAACGACCAGGACTGGTGATTTTTTTCCCTGCTAACGTAGATTTGGCCGGAGGCCGACCACACGTGATTAAAATGGCTGCCACGGCACTGAAGAGATTAACCCTCATGCGCGGCACCATTTGTGAAAGGACCTTTAGGTGCAATGCGCCATGTACTGCGAATGTATTTGAATGTGACATGTTCACTGTGCTGTGCGCAGTTGTGGAAATGCACTTATAAGGAATGTATAAGTTGTTTTGTTTTAGACGGCTGTAACATTTAAGTTAAATGGTTATGAGAAATTGGGCTCTATTTATTAACATTATTTTTACTAAAATAAAGTGAAAAAGGGTGTTTTCACACCCTTTTCACATTATTTTAGTTTCACCTGTAGTTATTACAGGACAATTGGAGTAGAATTAGTAAAATTCTACTCCAACCCCCAGTATCACTTATTTTTAGTAAAGCAGATCGTATTTCCCATAATTGTAATGGGAAATGTGATCCGACCACAGTTACTAAAAATAAATCGTAAAAAAATACCGGGGGAAGCCCTGTGATAATAACGCCACCTGGAGGTGGCGTTATCCAGGGTCTCCCCCGGTTACCGGACTACTGCTCTGCTCTAACGGGGAGAGCAGAGCCGGGAGCCGGTACCAGTAATCAGCTATGTGGTCTAAGCAGACCGCAAGCTGATTGCTGTAAAAAAAAGAAAAAAAAAATTAAACATTTTTTTTTTACTTACCTGACTCCAGGGACCGGTGATCGGGCCTCCGGTGATGGCTCCACTCCGGTCAGCTGGTCTCCCACAGTGCACTGGGGCCCGGTCATCAGGTGATCGGGCCCCAGTGCAGTATGGGAGATCAACTGATCGGGAAGCCCGGAGAAGATCACCGGAGGCCAGGAGGATGCAGGTAAGTCTAATGAAGGGAGGGGGGGTCGCGGGGGTCCGCGATCGCGGGGGGGGGGCTTAGCGCCGGGGGGCGGGGCTTAGCGTCGGTGGGGGGTAGTAGCGGTGGTCGGTCGGCGCATGCGCGGGCTCTTAGTCGCGGTATTTTTTCAGAAAATACCGCGACTAGAGTGCGGATGGGATCCGCAGGGACAGAGCTTTATCGCAAGCTCTGTCCCTGCAAGGGATTTATAGGAAATCCCTGTGATATTGCCAGAATTCGCAATGCGAATTCACTCGGTAATATCACACTACAATCTGCATTCAATATGCGGATTGTAGTAAATAGAGCCCATTGTCACCTCCTAGTGATATGATAATTATCCTGATGTAGTGACCAAACCTTCGTTTACAACACTGTCATTGAAATGCGGGCTAGGAAGGCTCCTGTGTGTCTCTATGGACAATACTCCTGCAAGTTTGGGGAAAGCAGGAGTTTAGGAAGCTTCTATTGTGTGTAAGAGCTTAGAAGGAGTTAAGACTCAAAAAGCCAAAACTGGTTTAGTCATAGACATGTGAAAGGACGAATGCAATAGAAATATGCATTATATTTACCTTTCCAGAGACAGTATATGCTAATTCAGTTTATGCTTTAGGAAGCCAACTTATTTTGGGTGGTGTAGAGGAAATTAGGTTAGTATCTTTAAAATGTAAGACGTATTTATTTATATTTTGTGAGCTAGCATGATTTGCTAGAAGGAACCCAGGGCAGACTTACCCCCTGTGGTAATGTGTATTGGAGTGGCATAAAAAAAGGCTTCGTGCCTGGTAAAATTGTACATCTCTGAAAATCCTTTGTGGAGAAGAACTGCTTTTGGATAAGATTTCTTGTATGCTGATTATTCCCCTTCAACTTGAAGGAGGGTCTTTTTTAAGACTTTGAGTAATAAACACCTTTTGCCTTTAATTCGACCACATCTGTACCCTGCGACCAACAGAATTGCGCCAAATGCTATTCCGTTCTCCTACTGTTCTGGGTTGAACCAAGCGTCTCCGAAGCTCAAGCCCCCTGCCAGCTACCCAGCAGGAGCTTGGTCCATTGCGAGGGACCAGGCAGGAACAGACGACACCAAACAGGAGGTGTGGCCGCAGCTAGTCGATGCAGAGTGGTTCCAGGCGCTGGCGGTAGGAGCCTGATTGTACTTAAAAAGTGGTTCCAAGTGCTGCTGAAAGGAGCCTGGTGGCGACAGCTTCAGTAAACGCCCACGGATCAGTGGGCGGAGTCAGTGACAGGCGGTCACTGACGGTGAGTGGGAGTCCGAAAGCGCTAACCCATGACCAGGGCCGGCCTAGACGAAAGGCGTCCGGTCACAGTAGACTATTGTCCTTGGTTGGATGATGGCTGAATGTCCAGTATTTCTCATTGCGCTGTTCCAAAGACAGACAGCATTACTTTATACAATGACATTATCACGTCTAGCACAGTTTACCTTCTATTAGCCATTGTTTAAATTAGTGACATTTAGCCCTTAGGCATTGCTTATGGATATAAAGGTGTTGCCTTACTAAAGGACGATAAGGCTTTGTGACCAGGAGCGGGATGCAGCAAGCCTCGGAACGTGATGTATTCTGGAGCTTGGATTCGGTGGGTAATGTGAGAGAGATCCAATTGGAACCCCCTGGGCACCCCACGCGACACGTGCGTCCTTATGTGCATGCACAGAAGGACGCCATAGACCCGGAAGTCCCTCATAGCTCTTACAAAGAGTGGTCCTTTGTGCATTCTTTTATGCATACAAGCGTAATGAACGTCGGCATGCATGCGAACAGCGGCAGGATGCATCACGTCCCGAATGCAATGTGTCATTCATCCCACCCCAGATGCAGTCACAGATTTCAGCAACATGAGTGAGTTTATTTCTCCACTCCTACGGTATAGGAATTTCCCTCTCACCATCAGTAGCCAGTGTATTATTCACCCAGGATGCCCAAAGTGTCCTGGGTGAGTAATACACTGCTGCCACCAGGCCCAAAGCCCAAAGCGTCCTGGGTGAGTAATACACTGCTGCCACCAGGCCCAAAGCGTCCTGGGTGAGTAATAAACGGCCACCACCAGGCCCAAAGCGTCCTGGGTGAGTAATAAACGGCCGCCACCAGACCCAAAGCATCCTGGGTAAGTAATAAACGGCCACCACCAGGCCCAAAGCGTCCTGGGTGAGTAACACACCGCTGCCACCAGGCCCAAAGCGTCCTGGGTGAGTAATACACGGCCGCCACCAGGCCCAAAGCATACTGGGTGAGTAATAAACGGCTGCCACCAGGCCCAAAGCGTCCTGGGTGAGTAAACACTGCTGCCACCAGGCCCAAAGCGTCCTGGGTGAGTAATACACTGCTGCCACCAGGCCCAAAGCCCAAAGCGTCCTGGGTGAGTAATACAATGCTGCCACCAGGCCCAAAGCCCAAAGTGTCCTGGGTGAGTAATTGTCACGTCAGAAACAGGAGAAGAGGACGTGGTGGGCCTAAGTTGGGTAAAGAAGCGGAGACGAGTGACCTGGATGTACGTTCTCCTCATCCACAGGTCTTGAGTGTTGGCGAGACCTGGGCAAAGGTGCGGAGTCTAACCCACAGGATGGTGTTCGCCAGTGACCCCCCAATTGGGATATGGGCTTAGCTGCACCCCGTGAGCAGGTCGCGGTCCTTTGACCAGGTACCCAAGCCCTGCAGGGATAGAGACACTACACCCGTGGCCCAGCGAGGATATGCCTGCTTAGGCACAAAACAGTCCCTTAAAATACTGTATAGAAAACACCTTGACACGAGGATCAAACGTCAATAAGGATTACAAGTGGGAAGCAACTCACGGTTACTTGAGACGTCACCAGAGATAGAAGGCACACGGGTAGAGGCGGTATACGTTGTAGCACGGATGTTCACTGGAGACATAAGGCACACAGGTGGGGATGGTAACACTGCTGCACGGGTATTCACCAGAGACGTATAGGCACACAGGTAAAGGTGGGTACACTGCTGCACGGGTATTCACCCAAGACGTAAAGGCACACAGGTAAAGGTGGTAACACTGCTGCACGGGTATTCACCAGAGATGTATAGGCACACAGGTAAAGGTGATAACACTGCTGCACGGGTATTCACCAAAGACGTAAAGGCACACAGGTAAAGGTGGTCACACTGCTGCACGGGTATTCACCAGAGATGTTTAGGCACACAGGTAAAGGTGGTAACACTGCTGCTGTACGGGTGAATAGGAACCTGGACCGGGAACTCACTAAAGCACGCTAGGAGACAACCGTTGTTCAGGCAATTTCCCATAACCTGTGGAACAGTTTTATACCCAGGGGAACCCTTAGACAGGTGCACGGCATCAGCTGAGAACGGGCCTATCAGGGAGGAGGATCCAGTCACATGGGCCGACTGTCATGGCGGCGCCCATGTCCGGATTTGCGATGCCGGACACCAGCCCTCCAGGAAGCCACAGCAAGCGGGGAGAATACTCAGC
Organism: Taudactylus pleione; assembly: GCA_031769625.1. Lineage (NCBI taxonomy): Eukaryota > Metazoa > Chordata > Amphibia > Anura > Myobatrachidae > Taudactylus > Taudactylus pleione. The sequence continues at coordinate 62,417 of JAUIMM010001726.1, forward strand.
TTCTCCCCTGCCGTCGCGCAGGCCGACCGACCACCCAGGATGAAAGGGGAAGCCAGCAGTGCGGTAAGCGGGCGCCGATCCCCGGCTGAGCCCTGACAGTACCCCCTCCTTTAAGGGTGGGCACTGAACACCCAACAGGCTTATCTGGAAATCGCCTATGAAAACTCTGGATTAGTCGCGGAGCGTGTACATCAGAGGCACTAATCCAGGCCCTTTCCTCGGGGCCGTAGCCCTTCCAATCGATGAGATATTGAAGGATGTTGAATCTGTGCCGGGAATCCAAGATCTTTTCCACCTCAAATTCAGTGCCTTGTAATGTCTTGACTTGAGGCAATTTAGGGGAACAATTCTGAAAACGATTGAGCACCAGGGGTCGTAAGAGAGAAACGTGAAATGTATTTGAAATCTTCATTTGAGAAGGAAGTTCCAATTTACTGGACAGATTATCTTAATGATACGATATGGACCAATAAAACGCGGAGCGAGTTTCATGGACGGGACTCTTAAGCGAATATTTTTGGAAGATAACCAGACCCTGTCCCCGACTCTCAACAGAGGAACCGCCAAACATCTCCTGTCCGCAAATTTCTTGTAATTCCTAGAAGATTGCTTTAGAGATAGGTGAATTTTATTCCATAAAACTGAAAAGGATTGAATCTCTTGATTCACGGCTGGAACATCTATAGATGGAAGCTTCTGGAAATCTGGAACTCGTGGATGTCTACCAAAAACCGTAAAAAAAGGAGTGGATTTAGAGGAAGAATGGAATTTAAATTTATGAGGAAACTCTGCCCATGGCAGGAGGTCCACCCAATCATCCTGGGAAACGGACACAAAGGGCCTGATTCAGACCCACTCGCGAGCGGCTGTCCGCTCGCAAGTGGGTCGATGGTCTGCACTGAGCATGCGCACGACGGAGGGAGCTCCGTCGTGCGCATGCGCCAGACACGACGAGCGAAGGACTTTCCTTCGCTCGTTGTGTCCGATCAAAGGGGGCGTGCTGTCAATGTTGATTGACAGCACGCCCCCTTTGGTGGGCGTGCCGGGGGCGTGCCTCCCTGACGGGGGCGTTCCCACGGGAACGCCTCCCGTCAGAAGCCGGCCCACTGACATCACTAGTGATGTCGGTGGGAGTGATTTTGGCTCTGATAGAGCCAAAATCACTCCGGAGCTTGCGGTTGAAAACCTCAACCGCAGGCTCCGGCTCGCAATTTCGATGGTCGCGATGGTCACGACCATCGCGGCCATCAAAATGCACGTTCGTATAGCCTGTGGGTGGTGACCCACAGCTATACGAGCGTCCAGGAGGACGCTCCATGAAAATGGAGCCCGGCCCTCATGCAGAGCGTGCGCTCTGCTCAGAGCGTACGGCTCTGAATGAGGGCCAAAGAGCCTAATGAAGGTCTCTAGCTTTTGATTGACCCTTTCCGTTTGACCATTCGACTGTGGGTGGTAGGCTGAGGAAAAGTTCAGTTTGATTCCACAGGTACTACACAGGGCTCTCCAGAATTTGGCTGTAAACTGAACACCTCGATCAGAGACTATTTCCCTGGGGAGACCGTGTAATCTGAAGATGTCTCGAATAAAAATTTTTGCTAATTGAGGGGCAGAAGGAAGGCCAACGAGTGGGATAAAATGTGGCATATTAGAAAAGCGATCCACGACCACCCATACCGTGTTATGTCCCTTGCACCGAGGTAATTCAGAAATAAAATCCATTGAGATGTGGGTCCATGGAGCAGTTGGGATAGACAAGGGATGAAGAGGACCAACCATCTGTCTACGCGGAGTCTTATGTTGGGCGCATTTGATACAGGAGCTGACAAACTCCGTGACATCCTTCTTTATGGTCGGCCACCAGTACGATCGAAGTAAGAACTGGTAGGTTTTGGTGATTCCAGTGTGACCTGCGAACAAGGATGCATGAGCCAAAACCAGCAATTTTTTACGTAAATTAGGAGGTACAAAAATTTTCCCAGGTGGCAAGGACACTACTTGAGTAGGAGCAAATACAATTGGGTCAAAAATGGAACGAACTTGAGAACACTCCTCCTCCTCCAAGTTAGTCATGAAGGAGCGAGATAATGCATCGGCCTTCTTGTTCAACACACCAGGACGAAACTGGAGTTTTAATCAAACCTAGAAAAAAAAGTGACCATCGTGCCTGCCTGGCATTCAACCGGTGTGCAGTTTGCAGATAGATCAGATTCTTATGGTCTGTAATAATCGTGACAGGAAATTTGTCCCCTTCCAGAAGATACCGCCATTCCTCTAAGGCTAGGCGCATGGCTAGAAGTTCTTGGTCGCCTATAATATAATTCCTCTAAGCAGGGGAAAATTTACGGGAGAAAAATCCACAGGGATGCATCTTCCCATCTTCAGCAGACTGAGATAATACCGCGCCTACTCCAACGGAGGATGCGTCCACCTCCACAATGAATGGTTTGTCTATTTGAGGCTGACAGAGAATGGGAGCTCGAGAAAAGGCACCTTTTAGGTTTTGAAAGGCTTGTACTGCTGGAACAGACCATTTAGAAGGATTGGCTCCTTTCCTTGTGAGGGAGGTAATGGGTGCTACCAGTGTAGAAAAGTGTGGAATAAACCTCCTATAATAGTTTGCGAATCCTAGGAAACACTGAGTACCTTTTAAAGAAGTAGGCAGGGGCCATTCAGAGATTGCTTTTAGTTTATCAGGATCCATCTGGAGACTCCCCCCAGAGATAATATGGCCTAAAAAAGGTACTGAAGTTTGGTGAAACATACATTTGGAAAGTTTCCCAAAGAAGTGATGAGTGCGAAGGCGGAACAATACCTCCCGTACATGAAGACGATGGCTCTGTAAATCTCTGGAAAAGATTAAAATGTCATAGAGATAAATCACAACAAATTTATGAAGAATATCCCGGAAGATCTCGTTGACGTAACCTTGAAAAATAGCTGGTGCATTACAAAGACCGAAGGGCATTACGAGGTACTCGAAGTGTCTGTCTCTGGTATTGAACGCGGTCTTCCACTTGTCCCACTTGTTTTAATTCGAATCAGATTATACGCACCACGTAGATCCAACTTCGTGAAAACCTGAGCCCCTTGAACCTTGTCAAACAGTTCTGAAATTAAAGGTAGAGGGTACCGATTCTTTATGGTGATTTGATTTAATCCTCGATAGTCTATACAGGGGCGGAGTCCACCATCCTTTTTCCCTACAAAAAAGAAACCTGCCCCTGCAGGAGAAGAAGAAGGCCGAATGAATCCTTTAGCAAGGTTTTCCTTAATGTATTCTTCCATGGCTGCGGTCTCAGGCACGGACAAAGGGTAAACACGACCACGTGGAGGACTTTTCCCGGGAAGCAAATCGATGGCACAATCCCAAGGTCGATGCGGAGGAAGTTTATCTGCGGCTTGTTCACAAAATACATCAGCAAAGTCTTGATAAGCCTCGGGAAACCCCGGCTGGGGGGAATGTTTAGAAGACTCTGGTCGAAGGGACTTCTTAGCCGGGTTGGAAACCGTCGCTTGGTTACATACTGGAACGACCTTGGTCAAACAATCTTGGAAACACTGTGAACCCCAGGATAGGATTTGCATAGCATCCCAGTCGAAGACAGGATTGTGTTTTCTCAACCAGGGCAGCCCTAATACCAGCTCATAGGAGGATTCGGGTAACACAAAAAATTCCAGCATTTCATGATGTAGGCACCCAATTTGGACAGACACAGGAGGAGAGAGCGAAGAAATGGGTAGCCCCACCAGAGTTTTACCATCTAGACCAGACAGTAACAATTTATTAGGTAGGGAAACGACTGGAACACCCAAGGTGTGAATCAATCTCTCTGCAATAAAATTACCAGCGGCTCCAGAATCAATTAAGGCGTGAACCTTTCTTGTCCTGGACTTATGGGAAAGCGACACTACTAAAAGACTCTCGGATAATTGGGATGGCTTGAGAATAACCCCCAACTGAATGCTCCCTACTTCAGTCAGGGTTTCGCATTTCCCGCAAGTAAAGGACAATTCTTCAGAATGTGGTTAGGTGCAGCGCAATAGATACACAATTTATTTTGGAAGCGTCTATTGCGCTCTGCCGGGGTGAGTTTGGCTCTGTTGACCTGCATCAGTTCCTCTTCACTAGCTAGGGTGGGTATAGGCGGACTAACAGCAGAAGAACGGACTGGTAGACGTTCACCTCTTCCCCTACTAGCCCATCTTTCCCGATGGCGAAGGTCAATTTTGATACAGAGAGAGATAACGTCAGCGAAGGATTCTGGCAAATCTCTAGAGGCAAGCTCATCCTTCATCCTCTCAGAGAGTCCATGAAGGAAGGACGCTTTAAGAGCTTCCTCGTTCCATTTTAATTCTGATGCCAGGGTCTGAAATTGGACTACATACTGCCCCACGGACCGTGTGCCCTGACGCACTCGGAGGAGGTCAGAAGATGCAGATGCAGAATGGCCTGGCTCGTCAAAAATTCTCTTAAATGCGGAAACGAATTCCTCGTAGGTAGATACGATGGGGTCGGCCCGTTCCCATAAAGGGGAGACCCAGTCTAACGCTGCTCCTGTTAATAATGAAATCACATATGCTACTTTTGCCCGAGACATGGGAAAGTTCTGGGGAAGACATTCGAATTGGATTTCACATTGGTTGATGAACCCACGGCACCGCCTGGGATCGCCATCAAACCTTTCTGGAGTGGCAAGCTGTAGTCGGGGTTTGGGAGTAGGAACCACTGGTGGAGGGACTGATGGAGAAGGTACCAGAACCGCAGGCGGGGGAACCGGGAGAATAGAAGCCAACGTGGTTTGAATCGAAACCAGTTGCCTCGAGAGCTCCTGTAAATACTGAGCCACTTGTTGTTGTTGCACCTCCTGGTTGTCCATCCAAGAGGTCAACTCTTGCAGTGACCCAGTATCTTGGGATCCTGCAGCCTCCATTTGGCCTGAACAAACTGTCACGGCAGAAACAGGAGAAGAGGACGTGGTGGGCCTAAGTTGGGGAAAGAAGCGGAGACGAGGGGCCTGGATGTACGTTCTCCTCATCCACAGGACTTGAGTGTTGGCGAGACCTGGGCAAAGGTGCGGAGTCTAACCCACAGGATGGTGTTCGCCAGTGACCCCCCCAATTGGGATATGGGCTTAGCTGCACCCCGTGAGCAGGTCGCGGTCCTTTGACCAGGTACCCAAGCCCTGCAGGGATAGAGACACTACACCCGTGGCCCAGCGAGGATATGCCTGCTTAGGCACAAAACAGTCCCTTAAAATACTGTATAGAAAACACCTTGACACGAGGATCAAACGTCAATAAGGATTACAAGTGGGAAGCAACTCACGGTTACTTGAGACGTCACCAGAGATAGAAGGCACACGGGTAGAGGCGGTACACGGATGTTCACTGGAGACATAAGGCACACAGGTGGGGATGGTAACACTGCTGCACGGGTATTCACCAGAGACGTATAGGCACACAGGTAAAGGTGGGTACACTGCTGCACGGGTATTCACCCAAGATGTAAAGGCACACAGGTAAAGGTGGTAACACTGCTGCACGGGTATTCACCAGAGATGTATAGGCACACAGGTAAAGGTGATAACACTGCTGCACGGGTATTCACCAAAGACGTAAAGGCACACAGGTAAAGGTGGTCACACTGCTGCACGGGTATTCACCAGAGATGTTTAGGCACACAGGTAAAGGTGGTAACACTGCTGCTGTACGGGTGAATAGGAACCTGGACCGGGAACTCACTAAGGCACGCTAGGAGACAACCATTGTTCAGGCAATTTCCCATAACCTGTGGAACAGTTTTATACCCAGGGGAACCCTTAGACAGGTGCACGGCATCAGCTGAGAACGGGCCTATCAGGGAGGAGGATCCAGTCACATGGGCCGACTGTCATGGCGGCGCCCATGTCCGGATTTGCGATGCCGGACACCAGCCCTCCAGGAAGCCACAGCAAGCGGGGAGAATACTCAGCTTCTCCCCAGCCGCCGCGCAGGCCGACCGACCACCCAGGATGAAAGGGGAAGCCGGCGGTGCGGTAAGCGGGAGCCGATCCCCGGCTGAGACCTGACAGTAATACACTGCTGCCACCAGGCCCAAAGCGTCCTGGGTGAGTAATACACGGCCGCCACCAAGCCCAAAGCGTCCTGGGTGAGTACAGGTTGAGTCTCCCATATCCAAATATTCCGAAATATGGAATATTCCGAAATACGGAATTTTTTTGGCTTGACTGAGAAAATTAACCCTTTGATTTTTGATGGTTCAATGTAAACAAACTTTGTCTAAGGCACAAATTATTACAAATATTGTATAAAATGACCTTCAGGCTGTGTGTATAAGGTGTATATGAAACATAACTGAATTTTATGTTTGTACACAAACTTTGTTTGAGCCACAAAATTATTGAAAATATTGTATAAAATGACCTGCAGGCTGTGTGTATAAGGTGTATATAACACATAAATTCATACTGTGTGTTTATTTGGGTCCCATTCCCAATATATCTCATTATATAATATGCAAATATTCCAAAATACAGAATATTCCATTATCCAAAATACCCCTGGTCCCAAGCATTTTGGATATCGGAGACTCAACCTGTAATACACTGCCGCCACCAGGCCCAAAGCCAGTGGCGTAACTAGGGCAGGGCAAGCGGGGTGCGTGCCCTGGGCCACGGTACCGGCCCGCCCTAGTTAGCCAGTGTAGCGCCGACCGCAGTGAGTGCGGTCAGCGCTACACATTTACACAGGACCGGCGCTAGGCTTCCCTGCGCCAGTCCTGTGTTGCACAGCTGAGCCCCTTCCCTCCCCCTGAGCGCTTGCCCAATAGCGCCAGGAGGAGGGTGGCAGGCGGGCTCAGACTGTGCTAACACACACATCGCCGCCAGCATGGCAGCGATGTGTGTGTTATTCAGCAGCCAATGAGAGTCAGACAGACTCTCCTTGGCTCCTGATGCTGCACACACATCACCGCCAGTGTTGGCGGAGATGTGTGTGTTATTCAGCAGCCAATGAGAGTCTGATAGACTCTCATTGACTGCTGCGCGCCCACTGCAAGAGCCGGGCTTCCGTCCGGCTCCTGCAGTGGTAATGGGAGAAACGTCATGATGTCTCTCCCATAATGCAGAGCGGCCCGGCCCAGGAGGATGGACGTGCAGACGGCGGCGGGAGCAGGAGCGTGGATACAGGTAAGTATTTTTCTTTTGTTTAATTTTAGTGTGTATTTGGGGGGGGGCGCGCTCTATTACAAAGAAGGGGACTACTACTGGGGGCACTACTGGGGGGGGATTCTACTGTGGGCACTGCTTCAGGTGGCGGGCGACCAGTACTGGGGACTACTACTGGGTGGGGGATACTACTGGGGGCACTGCTTCGGGGGGGACCACTACTGGGGACAACTACTGGGGGGATACTACTGGGGCACTGCCTCGGGGAGGGGGACCACTACTGGAGGGATACTACTGGGGTGGGATACTACTGAGGGCACTGCTTCAAGGGGGGACCACTACTGGGGGGATACTACTGTCGGCACTGCATCGTGGGGAACCACTTCTGGGGACCACTGGGGGGGGGATACTACTGTGGGCACTGCATCGTGGGGAACCACTACAGGGGACTACCACTGGGGGGGGATACTACTGTGGGCACTGCATCATGGGGAACCACTACTGGGGACTACTACAGGGGGCACTGCATCAAGGGGGACTCCTACTGGGGGAACTATATAAAGGGCACTGTATAGGAGGGACTACTACTGGGGGCACTATATAAGGGGCTCACTACTGGGGGCACTGCACAGTGGGGTCCACTACAGGGGGCACTGAAAAGGGAGAACCACTACAGGGGGCACTGCATAAGGGGGACAACTATTGGGGGCACTGTATATGGGGGATCACTACTGGGGGCCTGCATATGAGGGATCACTACTGGGGGGCACTGTATAAGGGGAACTAATGGGGGGCTGCATAAGGGGGACCACTACAGGGGGCACTGTGTAAGGGGCACTGCATATGGGGGACCACTACTGGGGGCCTGTATAAGGGGATCTAATCGGGGCCTGCATAAGGGGGACCACTACTAGGGGCACTGCATAGGGGGGGGGACTGTATAAGGGGCACTGCATTAAGGTGCAAATGGAAAGAAATGTTCCCAGTGACAAGAAAGGCATGCCCCATTTTTCAGTGGCCACGCCCATTTTTCAATGCGCGCGCCTGTGGCACGCACACATAAGGGGGGGGCGCCATTTTCAAATTTGCCCTGGGCTCCAAATACCCTAGTTACGCCACTGCCCAAAGCATCCTGGGTGAGTAGTACACTGCTGCCACCATGCCCAAAGTGTCCTGGGTGAGTAATACACTGCTGCCACCAGGCCCAAAGCATCCTGGGTGAGTAATACACTGCTGCCACCAGGCCCAAAGCATCCTGGGTGAGTAATACACTGCCGCCACCAGGCCCAAAGCGTCCTGCCTGTGTCGTTTATCAAGAGTCTGCTGCCTTGTTCGGGTGCTCTCCCTCTCAAGTGCCCCCTAAAAATGAAATCAATCAATTAATCTTTTTTGTGCGTGTGCGTGCGTTAGCCATATCTATCAGAAATGTAGCTGTGCAGGGGTGCTGTGTCGTTTATCAAGAGGCTGGTGCCTCATTCGGGTGCTCTCCCTCCCAAGTGCCCCCTCCCAAAAATAATTAATTAATCACTCTGTTTTTGATGTGTGCGTGTGCGCGTTAACCATGGCATCACAACGCCTCTGCTGAGATTTGCGGAAACATTTTCAAAGTTGAAAATAGAGGATATGGTTTAAAAAAAATGAATAAAGCAGCTATAACTGCGTTCTCTGATTATAGTGTCCCTACTCCCAGTCCCTACCCATGGCCCCTCTACCTGAATTTCAGCGAGTCAGAAGCTCAACTCCATGCACCCGTATTCCAGAGTGCAGCTGCTCCTCCTGTAGCCCAGATCAGAAGATGTATAGGGGGTGTGGTGGTGATATGGACTAAAATGGAGCTCACATCCACTAAAGTGGACAATGAATCCCCAATCTAACAGGGAGCGCAGCTGCAATTTATACACAACACAGGATGGGATGACGATATAGGCTTGGGTGCTGGTATAATCTGGGGTGATGTATACATCATCTTCTTCACACAATATTCATTTGTCCCCACTGGAATCCATCATTACAGGTGCCTCTTTAATTTTTGCACAGTAAAGGTCTTTCTCGTAGAATTTGTAGTTCATTTTAATGGGTATATTTTCCACATTTTGGGGAAGTAGTCTCAGGCCGAACACTGACAAGGTTCCCGGCTGTGCTGAAAACTCTTTCTGAGTACACACTGGAAGGTGGGCAGCTTAAGTAAAGCAAAGGCAGTTTTATGTTAGGGCCTTCAAACTGTCTCTTTTTCCTGTCAGTAGTTATTTAGATCTCTTCAGATCTGTGTCCGTTGGGAAGAAAAAAACAATGTCTTCATCCCTTCTGGGATGAAAATGCACTCCCAGCAGCAGGCATGGCGCTCAAGAATTCCCAAGAAAAACACAACGTAAGACTTAAACCATAAGGGCTCTATTTACTACAATCCGCATTTGTAATGCAGATTGTAGTGTGTTATTACCGACTGAATTCGCATTGCAAATTCAGGCAATATCACAGGGATTTACTATAAATCCCTTGCAGGGACAGAGCTTACGATAAAGCTCTGTCCCTGCGAATCCCCTCCGCACACTAGTCACGGTATTTTCACCAAAAATACCATGACAAAGTGCCCACGCATGCGCCAACCAGCCGCCGCTGCTAACTCCCCCTGCGCTAAGCCCTGTCCCCGGCGCTAAGCGGACCCCCAGTGACCCCCCCTCCCCTGATTACACTTACCTGCATGATCTGGGCCTTCGGTGATGTCTTACATGTCCTCCCATCAGGTGATATCCCATACTGCACTGGGACCCAATCACCTGAAGACCGGGCCACAGTGCAGCATGGGAGACCAGCTGACCAGAGGGATGACATCACCGGAGCCCCGGCCACCAGTCCATGGAGTCAGGTAAGTTTTTTTTTTTTACAGTGATCAGCGTGTGGTCTGTTTAGACCACACAGCTGATCACTGGGGCCGGCTCCCGGCTCTGCTCTGCCTTTTAGAGCAGAGCAGGTGGAGAACTGGGGGAGACCCTGGATAACGCCACCTCCAGATGGCGTTATTATCATTGGGCCTCCCTAGGTATTTTTTTCACTATTTATTTTTAGTAACTACCAGGCAGATCACATTTCCCATTACAATGATGGGAAATGCGATCTGATTACTAAAAATAAGTGATACTTAGGGGTTGGAGTAGAATTTTACGAATTCTACTCCAATTGCCCTATAGTAATTGTAGGTGAAACTAAAATAATGTGAAAAGGGTGTCAAAACACCCTTTCTCACTTTATTTTAGTAAAAATAATGTTAATAAATAGAGCCCTAAATCTTAAATGTTGCATTTGCTACTCTGTTCTGCTTGTCCACAATATCTGCTCCGGTTAAGTGGACAGTGGGTACAATGGCAGTTTGAACTGAAGGCCACTAATTAACTACGTTTTTTTTAATGTCCCTGTACAGGTTGGGAAATGCCTTTATGGAGTTTTGCAAAGGATAATTTAAGTCAATTGTTTTTGGAAAGCACTCTTCCTGGTCCCCTTCTGGGATGAAAATCCACTCCTAGCCGCAGAAGCAGGCGCAGGATTCTCAAGAAAGAGACAACATAAGGCCTTAAATCAGGGGTAGCCAACCTCGGTCCTCGAGAGCTATTAACAGTTCACGTTTTCCAGACCACCTAGCTGGTGCATAGGTGTATGCATTACTCCCCAACATATTTGGAAAGATCCACAGGTGGAGTTAATTATTTAGTATACTTGTGATGGAGACATGGAAAACATGCACTGTTGGTAGTTCTCGAGGACCAGGGTTGGCTACCCCTGCCTTAAATCATAGATATTACACTTGTCCACATATCTGTGCTGGTTAAGTGGCACTTTGAGGCCACTAACTATGTTTTTTTTAATGTCTCTGTATAGGTTGGGGAATGCTTTTTCATGTGGAAAGCACTACTAGAAGTCTTCTTGGGGCGTGGCCTGGCTGGTCTAGGGAACAGACGTAAGTCACGTCGGCTCCTGAGCTACAGAGTCAAATTGACCCGCTGTTGACATCCCCCTGGACTCGAGGGGTATCCACCACCTCCAGAAACCCACCTGAGACCGGAGGAACTGGGCTTAGCAGGGTCGGGAACCACTTTATGGGATTCCGCAGACTGCGGCCTACCTGCTCCCTCAAGGCCTGGGACTCAATTTCCCACCCAACCCAGAGAGAAGCTCCGGCACCCTGCTGGCCACCCTTCCCACATCGAGTTCCCCTGGAGGCTCCTTGCAGTCCCCGCGGACCCCAGGCTGCCTACACTTACCTTGGGTGGGGAGGAGTGACCCCGGACTGGTTCTCCTGGCCGCGATCTCCGTCTGCCCTCGGACGCGGCCTCCGGCTTCCTGCTGCTGCCGCTGCTTCCGGATCTCCTGCTCCTCGCCGCTTCTTCTCTGACGTGGACGCCGGGTCCCGGCCGCCGCCACCGCCCGGCTGCTTGACTGGAGCCGCTGAATCCGGGTCTCTCCCTTCTCACCGCCTGCCCTCGAGTGCGGCTTCTGGCTTCGTGCTGCTGCTGCCCGGCTGAGATCACTGCTCCCGGCTCCTCCGTGTCGCGCCGCTCACTTTCGGAGGCGGCTTCTGGATCCCTGTTGTTGCCGCTCAGCTGGGGCTGCGACTGTCGGATCTCCTGCATCAAGCCACCCTCCATTGGAAGCGGCTTCCAGCTCCCTGCTGCTACCGCCTGGCTGCTCAGCTGGGGCTGCTGCCGGCATCTCTGGCTCTAGGCAGATTAGAGGCAGCACATTCAGTGTTGCCCCTGTGTCCTGCACCCAGTCGTGAAGCTGACTGGGCACGACTGAAGCCCTTGAGACAACTGATGGCTGCTGGAGGGGTCCGGATGGGATGCCCCTGGTTCCCTGACACCACTGGTGAGTGTTAATGCTCCCTTGCTCTGGTGTTTTCAATTACTAATATCTCAGCCAGCTGTTCACTCCAGGGGAATTAAATATCAGCTACTCTGCAAGTCTCCCAATTCTACCTCTCCCTGACTGAAGAATTGGCGCCACCTTGTGGTATACAGCTATAACCACAATTTATACATTTTACAAATCCTCTCTTACTAATACCAATCACTCCCGTTTGAAAATATTTTTTTTTTAGCTATACATACCTCATATACTACTATATTAATATACGGAATTATTCGAGACTCTGATACTAGCTTCATTGAAAATGTGATATTGGCTTTCACCATGAATACCTAGCCAGCAGCCTCGGGGGGGGGTCTGTGCTCATTTGCAGTCCCTCTATGTGACGTCTTTTTAAGTATTACATTCCGCATGCCCACTTCGCCTTCATATTATTTTATCATCTCTGATCATGGGCAAAGATAAAAAATCTGCTCAAAAGAGGGAGGACCCTCGTCCCCGAAATGATTCCTCTCAATGGACCTGAGACCCTTCCTTCTCCCAACCCCCTCCAAAGAAGTTAGTGCACTCAATCCATCTGATTCACTTTCAAATTCTTCTAACCCGCCAAGCCCTTCCTCAGTTGAGGATTCCGCCCTTCAATCCTCTTCCAAACTGGGCAGCGAGATTAAAGAAATCTTGACATACATCAAGACACTGCCTACCAAACAGGACCTACAAACTACCATCAGGCAGGAAATGGCGTCTGTTAAGCGGGACTTGTCATTACTTTCAGATCGTCTCACGTCATTGGAAGAAAATCAAGAATCTACGGACACAACACTATCTAAGTTGACAGATATCATCTCATCACAATCCGCTGAACTGCAATCTCTAAAATCCAGGGTGGATGATCTAAATAACAGAGGGAGACAAAATAACATCCGCATCAGAGGCCTTCCCGAAGATGTCCAAACTCCTAACCTTAGCGACGCCCTGACTAAAATTTTCAATGAAATCCTCGGCAATGACCCACATGATAAAATTGTTTTCGACAGAGCTCATCGGGCTTTACGTCCTCGTGGTCTTTCATCTGATAAGCCAAGGGATGTAATCTGTCGCTTGCACTATTTTTCTCAAAAAGATGAGATTATGCGTAAAGTCAGGCAATTGGAGGGTGTCGACTTCAATGGAGAGACTATTCACATATATCAAGACTTATCTTGGCATACTCTTCAACTTCGCAGAGCCTTAAAACCGCTAACTGACGAACTCCGCAAGAGGCAATTGAAATACTGATGGGGCTTTCCGTTTCATCTTCAGGTTACTTTCTCCGGTAAAACACATCTTCTTCATACGCCCTCAGATCTTCCAGCGTTCTGCTCTATGCTAGGCCTACCACTTGTTGAAACGCCTGAATGGAAAGATCCTCTGGCCCAATTGGTCTTACCTCCCCGCTCAGAGGCCCACCCTTCTTGGCATTCAGTTCAGCATTCCAGAAGGCGATTGAAAACTCATTCTCATCCGCCTGAATTGGAGGACACTTGAGGTTTTTTCCTGATAGTATATTTTTGCTACAAGCTTAATGTTTTCTACTATGTTCAGGTTTATTATCATATTCATACCCTAGAAAATAATTTTGGATGTAATATCTAAATTTGTGATTTATTATGATCACACTGGCTATGCCAATATAGTCTTGTAGGTCTTGATTATTTGTTTCTGGTTCTACATTTCGGGGACGATTGATTACCCTCACTGTAGTTACATGTTTTCATGTTCTAATCCCAATCTTACTAACATGTTCTAGTTTATAGATATTTAGTATCCACATTTGTCTTTTCTAGTGCCAAGATGTCACTGTTTAAATTTATCTTTGTTTTATATTAAGACTGCATTTGACTATGACCCCCTATGACCCCCAACCCGCTATCTATGTTACCATTTACTGAGATATTGGTTTATTATAAATTTTCCACTGTCTCAGATGCGGGAATTCTAATGTTCTTGATGTTGTATAACGTTGTATTTTTTGCTTTCTTGTTTTTTTTCTTTTTTTTTGTCTTCTTTTGCCTTTCCTTTTCCCCTGCTTTTCTGCTTTTCTTTTATCTTTCCCTTTCCTTATCCCAGGGACCACTACCATACTTCCCAACAAATCTCCTCAGATGACTATAGCTGCCAAGCTTATTATTTCCTCCATTAACGCTCGAGGCCTAAACATCCCTGAAAAAAGATCTAAGCTTTTACGCTCTTTATGGGCAGATAAAGTCGACGTAGCTATGATTCAGGAAACTCATTTTAAATCTGGGGTTCGCTCCCCTTCCCTTCTTGACTGTCATTATCCTACGGTGTTCTTAAGTGATAGTCCTGAACGGAAATCTAAGGGAGTTGCGATTCTTTTTTCAAAACGATTACCCATTTCCGATGTTAAAACTTGTAAGCTGATTCCAGGTAGAGTACTTCTAATTACTTGTCAACTTTTCCACCAGGACTTCACATTTATTAATGTATATGCCCCTAATCAGGCACAACATAGCTTTCTGAAATCTGTTCTGGACCAGCTTGATTCTCGGTTAAAGGGTATTATAATTTTAGGGGGAGACCTTAACTGGACCATGGACCCTATACTTGATGTTTCTTCTAATTCCCCTTGATTCTCACAGGCTACTGACAAGTTAAACAGAGTTTCCATGATCACCAGCTGGCCGACTCCTGGAGAATTTTGCATCCCACAGGTCGTGACTATTCATTCTATTCCAACCCCCACAAGACATACTCTCTTTTGGATTATTTATTTTTGAGTCACAGACATCTCCACTTGCTCGCTGACGCCAATATTGGTCCCATCATGTGGTCGGATCATGCCCCTGTTTCTTTAACATTGACATTACCTGGGTTTTCTCTCGGTCAGTGGTCTTGGTGGCTTAACGAATCCCTATTACAAGATCCCTATTGTAAGACAGAAGTTGACATGGCTCTCTCGGACTATCTGGCCTTTAATGTTACTCCCGAAGTTTCACAGGTTACTATCTGGGAAGCTCATAACTGTGTAATTAGAGGCAAATTTATTCAACTCGGCTCTTACATTAAGAAACGGCAATCTGCACAGATCTCGACTCTACTCCAGCGTATCAATCTACTTGAGACTTCACATAAATCATCTCTATCTGGTGATATTTATTTGAAGTTGTCAGAGGCCCATGCGGAACTTAATAGGATACTTTCCGACAACATAAAGTTATCTTTATGGAAATATAAGAGCCGGTTTTATCAGTGGGGTAATAAGCCAGGGAAGCTTCTAGCATGGGCTTTGAGGACTCAACGAGCTTCTGGATTTATCTCAACTATTAAAGATAGTTTAGGCACATCGCATTCATTGTCATCTAAAATTGCTTCCTGTTTTCGACAATATTATCCTCTTCTACATCATCACCTCCTGTTTTTTCCCATGACATATTAGACTACCTCTCCACAGCCACCTTTCCCACCTTGTCCCTTTCAGATAGAGACGCCCTAGAGCTTCCCTTCACAATGAAAGAACTCAATTCTGTCTTATCTTCTTCCCCTTCAGGTAAAAGCCCGGGCCCAGATGGTCTAACCATCGCATACTATAAAACTTTTAAGGATAAACTGGCCCCTATGCTTTTAAATGCCTTTAACACAATTTCCGCAGACTTTTCTAGAGTTTTCTAGACAATCTCTAGAAGCATATATTTCGGTGATCCGTAAATCAGGCAAGGACCCCTCCCTGTGTCCGAGCTACAGACCCATTTCACTCCTTAATGTTGATCTTAAATTATACGCCAAACTCATAGCCAATAGATTACATCCACTTCTCCCACAATTGGTTCACAACGATCAAGTAGGGTTTGTCAGGGGCAGAGAAGCTCGTGATAATACAACTAAAATTCTCAACCTGATTAAGTTAGTGTCGCAGACAAATGTACTTACCATTCTTCTATCAACTGACGCTGAAAAAGCGTTTGATAGGATTAGTTGGCTATTTATGAGGTCTGTTCTCGGGCATGTGGGATTGGGTCCTCTCGCTATACAGAGGATTTTAGCCCTATATGAGTCTCCATCAGCAAGAGTGAGGGTCAATGGCACCTTATCAGATCCCTTTTTAATAAGTAATGGCACTCGACAGGGATGCCCACTATCCCCGCTAATCTTTGTGCTTTGCATGGAAGCCTTGGCGAGGTCTATTAGAACCAACCCTCATATCTCAGGCGTTCAGGTTGGCGGGATAGAATATAAACTCGCATTATTTGCTGACGATCTCCTAGCTATTATTTCTCAACCCATCACATCTTTACCGCACTTGATGTTGGAATTTGAAAAGTTTGGGAAATTGTCCAATTTTAAAATTAATTTTTCGAAATCCAGTGCCCTTAATTTATCTGCCCCCTCCCCTACAATAGCGAGTTTACAAGGTTCCTTCCCATTTACCTGGCATCCGTCCCATATCACATATTTAGGGATTAAACTTACTAGAAATCTGTCACAATTATTCCAAACAAATTTTCTTCCCTTTCTTTCCTCAATCCGCTCGGATTATTCCCAATGGCACCTGAAGCAACTTTCGTGGTTAGGAAAGATTAATGTGGTGAAGATGAATACACTACCCAAACTGCTCTATGTTCTCCAGACGTTGCCAATTGCTGTTCCGGAATCGTGGTTTCGATCACTTACTTTACTGATCCGTCAATTTATTTGGTCCCGAAAGAGACCTAGAATCAGACGTGACTTACTATCACACCCAAAACAGTTAGGTGGTCTTCAACTCCCAGACATTAAATCCTATTATCATGCCATCCATCTAAATAGAACTCTTGAATGGACCAGAGACAGAGATATTAAACAATGGATTGCCATTGAAGGCTGCTTCATGAAACAACACCCTGAAATAGTTCCATGGTTGCCGTCTCTTCCTAAGATATCCCCTCAGCACCCAACAATCTCTCCCACCCTTTCTTTATGGAAGACTTTAAGGCTTATCCCTACCATCTCCTCACTTTTTGGCCCTCTCACTTCGTTTTTGGCTAATCCAAGGTTCCCGCCAGGTATGAACCCCTCCCATTTTCCCAACTGGACCGAGGCGGGTCTCTTCAGAGTTGGTCAGCTGGTAAATGCTTCTGGCATTAAACAGTTCTCAGAGATCCGGGAGAGATGGAACATTCCTCAGTCAGATTTCTGGAAGTTTTTGCAAGTGCGCCATTTCCTTACCTCAGATAATAGGCTTACATTAGCAAAAAGGGACCTCACTAATTTTGAGAAATTGTGTGTCGCCCCACTATCCCCCACTCATACAGTATCTGCCCTTTATCAACTATTATTATCCAGTCAAGTGTCTAGTATTCCACCTTGGGCTAAGGCTTCGGAGAGAGATTTAAATCTAACTCTTTCTGATTCGGACTGGCAGACTATCTTTCTTAAAACCCACACTAGCTCTATTTGTATTACCGTTAGGGCAACAACAATATAAGATTTTAATGTAATGGTATCATCATCCTGTCATATTACATTCCATGTTCCCATCAGTTCCCAATACTTGTTGGAGATGCTCTTCCGCTGTAGGCTCTCTCCGACATATTTGGTGGGATTGTCCTTCACTATCAAATTTTTGGTCCGATGTTATCTTCATCTCCCAACAAATTTTAGGCTTTCCTGTTCCCACAGGCCCTGAATTTTGGTTAATTAACCATTCGTCGGTCCCATTGTCCCAGTTCAAGAAATCCCTGCTTCGCCATCTGAGTAACGCAGCTCATGCTGTGATACCTGTACTCTGGAGATCTACTCCTCCTCCTACACGTAAAGACTGGTTTTGTAGGCTTGATTATTTTATGTCAATGGAAGATATTTTATATTCCTCTCTAGATAAGCCCTCTGAATTTGCCAATACCTGGTCTCCTTGGCTAGACTATAAGTCTTCAGATACATATAGGAATTATATGTCTTCCACCTCATCCACAATATAAATTATGATCTTTAGAATAACAACTATTAATACTCTTATACACACGATAGTCCCTCTTCTTCTTCTTTCTTCTCCTCCCTTCCCCTCTCTGCTTTTCTATTCTTGTCCTTCTCTTTCTCTCTGTTTTTCTATATTTTTTTTATATAGATTGTGTTATTTGTGCTATTAGCCTGATTTTCTAAGAAAACAAATATTTAATTATTATCTGCTTCGGGTTTATCAGATGTGAAATGTTTATATCAACTGTAATTTTTTTTTCTAAATATTCTAATAAAAACAGAATATACAAAAAAAAGAAGTCTTCTTGGTCCCCTTCTGGGATGAGAAAATCCACTCCCAGCAGCAGCAGCTATGGGCAACATCACTTTTAAAACTCACTTCTAAAAACTGTCACTTTAGTAAATTTACCCCTTCCTATCCTTGTCCTGCCTTCAACTACATACATACTCCAACTCCCTCAGGCCTCTCTTGAATAATAAAAACATTTGTTCGTGCCGCCCACTGCTGCCGCATAGCTTAGTCAGCCAGCTAGCTTGGTGCAAATTTTGGGCCTAAACTGGATGAAAACAATATAGTGATCTGTGAGGTGGTCAAAGTTGACTGGAAACGAGTGTAAATAAATGTTTTTGAGGTAGGGATGAGCGGGTTCGGATTTCTGAAATCCGAACCCACCCGAGCCCCCCCGATCCGAGGCCGATCCGAGACAGGCTCGACTTTTCCCGCCTGACTCGGATCTGAAATCGAGGCAAAACGTCATCATCCCGCCTTCCGGGTCTCGCGGGTTTTGGATCCTATATAAGGTACCCGCGTCGGCACCATTTTCTCACTTGGCTGTGGACAGTGAAGAGGGAGGGTGGGAGTTAGGGCTGGCTGGGCTGTGTAGTGTAGTGTAGTGCAGAGTAGTGTTGTGCTGTGCTGTGCTGCGCTGTGCTGCTGTTGTCCATAGGGGCTGTGTCCACTACTTCAAAGTCCATAGGGGCTGGCTGTGTTGTGCTGTGCTGCTGTTGTCCATAGGGGCTGTGTCCACTACTTCAAAGTCCATAGGGGCTGGCTGGACTGTGTTGTGCCGTCAGTTGTCCATAGGGGCTGTGTCCACTCCAAAGTCCTGTGCAGTGTCCCAGTCCTAAAGGGGTGCTGTAGTGTTGTCCAGGGGGTGCTCTGTCCATCAGGGGTGCTCCCCCAAGTGCTAAAAAAAATATATTTTTTCTGTGTTTGTGAATTGTGTGCGCAGTAGCCGCACGTGCATCAACAAAGTAGTGCCAAGCGTGCGCCTGTGTCATAAGTAAAGGGCCGGCTGGCTTGACCGTTAAAGGGTGCTGTAACCCCCAAAGTACACTCCAAACCAAATAAAAAAATATTTTCTGTGTTTGTGAATTGTGTGCGCAGTAGCCGTACATGCATCAACAAAGTAGTGCCAAGCGTGCGCCTGTGTCATAAGTAAAGGGCCGGCTGGCTTGACCGTTAAAGGGTGCTGTAACCCCCAAAGTACACTCCAAACCAAATAAAAAAATATTTTCTGTGTTTGTGAATTGTGTGCGCAGTAGCCGCACTTGCATCAACAAAGTAGTGCCAAGCGTGCGCCTGTGTCATAAGTAAAGGGCCGGCTGGCTTGACCATTAAAGGGTGCTGTAACCCCCAAAGTACACTCCAAACCAAATAAAAAAATATTTTCTGTGTTTGTGAATTGTGTGCGAAGTAGCCGCACGTGCATCAACAAAGTAGTGCCAAGCGTGCGCCTGTGTCCCATAAGTGAAAGGCCGGTTGGCTTGTCCATTAAAGAGTGCTGTAACCCCCAAAGGGCACTCCAAACAACATTAAAAAAATATTTTTTTGTTTGTGAATTGTGTGCGCAGTAGCCGCACGTGCATCAACAAAGTAATGCCAAGCGTGCGCCTGTGTCATAAGTAAAGGGCCGGCTGGCTTGTCCGTTAAAGGGTGCTGTAACCCCCAAAGTACACTCCAAACAACATTAAAAAATATTTTCTGTGTTTGTGAATTGTGTGCGCATTAGCCGCACGTGCATCAACAAAGTAGTGCCAAGCGTGCGCCTGTGTCCCATAAATAAAGGGCCGGCTGGATTGATGGCTAAAGGGTGCTGTAACCCCCAAAGTACACTCCAAACAAAATAAATAAATATTTTCTGTGTTTGTGAATTGTGTGCGCAGTAGCCGCACGTGCATCAACAAAGTAGTGCCAAGCGTGCGCCTGTGTCATAAATAAAGGGCCGACTGGCTTTACCGTTAAAGGGTGCTGTAACCCCCAAAGTACACTCCAAACCAAATAAAAAAAATATTTTCTGTGTTTGTGAATTGTGTGCGCAGCAGCCGCACTTGCATCAACAAAGTAGTGCCAAGCGTGCGCCTGTGTCATAAGTAAAGGGCCGGCTGGCTTGACCG
The DNA here is from genome assembly GCA_031769625.1 of Taudactylus pleione. Lineage (NCBI taxonomy): Eukaryota > Metazoa > Chordata > Amphibia > Anura > Myobatrachidae > Taudactylus > Taudactylus pleione. The sequence continues at coordinate 82,795 of JAUIMM010001726.1, forward strand.
TTAAAGGGTGCTGTAACCCCCAAAGTACACTCCAAACCAAATAAAAAAATATTTTCTGTGTTTGTGAATTGTGTGCACTGTGGCTGCACGTGCATCAACAAAGGAGCAGCGCCAAGCGTGCGCCTGTGTCCCATAAGTAAAGAGCCGGCTGGCTCATTTCTTAAAGGGTGGTGTAACCCACAAAGTGCACTACTCTCCAGCAAAAATAAAAAAATATTTTCTGTGTTTGTGTGCGCCTTAGCCGCATGTATATATCAATATAACATATATGGAGGACCAAACTTTCTCCGATAAAAATAAAATAGGGAAAGATCAAGAACCACTTCCTCCTAGTGCTGTTGCTGCTGCTGGGAGTTGTTCATCATCCCAGAGAGGAAGTAGGAACACCACTACTTTTACTAAACAATTGACCCTCCAACGGTCCCTAGCGATGAGGATGAAGTACGACAGCAGTCATCCTGAAGCAAAACGTATAACTGAGGCCTTGACTGCTATGTTGGTGTTAGACGTGCGTCCGGTATCCGCCATTAGTGCAGTGGGATTTCGACAATTGATGGAGGTAGTGTGTCCCCGGTTCCAAATCCTATCTAGATTCCACCTGCATCCTCAAAGCAGCAGCAACAAGCGTGCGTCTGTCTGTTAAAGGGTGGTGACACCCTCAAAGTGTGCTCCACAAACAATAAAAATATTCTTTTTTTTCTGTCTTTGTGAAATGTGTGGGCTGTAGCCGCACCTACATCCTTAAAGCAGCAGCGACAAGCGTGCGTCTGTCTGTTAAAGGGTGGTGTAACCCTCAAAGTGCTCCAAAAAATAAAAAACAATTTTTTTTATGTGTTTGTGACTTGTGTGCGATGTAGCCGCACGTGCATCAACACAGTAGCAGCGCCAAGCGTGCGCCTGTGTCATAAGTCAAGGGCCGGTTTGGACATCTGGTCCGGACTGAAGGACGTGCCAACAATTTCTGACAAGTCTACTGTCACTGCATATGATACTGTCCTCAAAGCAGCAGCGACAAGCATGCGTCTGTCTGTTAAAGGGTGGTGTAACCCTCAAAGTACGCTCCACAAACAATAAAAATATTCTTCTTTTTTTTCTGTCTTTGTGAAATGTGTGGGCTGTAGCCGCACCTACATCCTTAAAGCAGCAGCGACAAGCGTGCGTCTGTCTGTTAAAGGGTGGTGTAACCCTCAAAGTGCTCCAAAAAATAAAAACTATTTTTTTTGTGTTTGTGACTTGTGTGCGATGTAGCCGCATGTGCATCAACACAGTAGCAGCGCCAAGCGTGCGCCTGTGTCATAAGTCAAGGGCCGGTTTGGACATCTGGTCCGGACTGAAGGACGTGCCAACAATTTCTGACAAGTCTACTGTCACTGCATATGATACTGTCCTCAAAGCAGCAGCGACAAGCGTGCATCTGTCTGTTAAAGGGTGGTGTAACCCTCAAAGTGTGCTCCACAAACAATAAAAAAATTCTTCTTTTTTTTCTGTCTTTGTGAAATGTGTGGGCTGTAGCCGCACCTGCATCCTTAAAGCAGCAGCGACAAGCGTGCGTCTGTCTGTTAAAGGGTGGTGACACCCTCAAAGTGTGCTCCACAAACAATAAAAATATTCTTCTTTTTTTTTCTGTCTTTGTGAAATGTGTGGGCTGTAGCCGCACCTGCATCCTTAAAGCAGCAGCGACAAGCGTGCGTCTGTCTGTTAAAGGGTGGTGTAACCCTCAAAGTGCGCTCCACAAACAATAAAAACAGGCCCATTTAATGTGATTCTTCTGTTTTTATGATTTTGTAAGAAAAAATTCAGATCCAAAAACAAAACCGAAAAACAAAACACGGAGGTGAGGTTTTGGCAAAACCAATCCAGATCCAAAACCAGGGGAGATCTAGATTAAAAACCAAAACATGGGGTTTGGCGCACATCCCTAGAATATATACACAAACCAAGCTCGCAGGCCTGGTATATATGTCACTCCAACACACATTAAACAGTTGGCACAAACTGAGTTAGCATATCGGTCTCTCAAAAGGAAAATATAACACAAATTTCAGTTGCATTCATCCCTTCACATGTCTATGACTAAAACCAGTTTGGCTAATTTACAATCTTAACAACTTCTAAGTTCTTAGGAAATTCCACCCAATAGGAGCTTCTTAAACACAAACAAATTCTTTTTCCCAGACTCGATGGTTATGTTACACAGAGACACACCGGAGACCCCTGCAGTGCATTTCTAAGAAAAGGCTTTTTCAGTTAACACCAACCCTCCACTGCCAGGCTAGGGCAATCACCATATCAATCCCTAGGTGAGGATGCCTAAAAAGCAGTGTGTGTCTCCAAATGTTAATACCTATTACATTTCTCTAAGTGCATAGGCTGTACATTTCTATAAGTGCATAGGCTGTACATTTCTATAAGTGCATAGGCTGTACATTTCTATAAGTGCATAGGCTGTACATTCAAACAGGTTTCTCCAATTTCAAAACTGTGCAAAGCACTTTAACTACAAGATGGTAAATATACAATATCACCCATAAATCTACAGTACATGGGGCCCTGCGCCTACATTGTCCCTTTAAAAATGGTGCGGCGGCAAGAGGGTTAACCCCTTCTGTGCCGCGGCTGCCGTCTCGGGCACGTGTGGTGGCGTTCTGGGCCACAGAGGCGCCATATCTGCTCTCTACTGGTGTTACTGTGAGTGCGACTGTACAATCTGTGCGCTGCTATAAATCCAAGCTCCTTGGTCTATCCACCTGGTGTGCCTCATAGACTTCTGTCTGCTGGTGTCTACCATTAATCGCTTGTATACATCACAAAATAGAACGCACATATCAACGAGTCACCTATTAAATATAAAAACAAGCTACTAAATTTGCACATACTTGTCTTAAACACACTTTGCATATCACTAGCTATATACAGTATTTAGTCCACATTAGGTGCATGGTGCTGATATTTCCCCTGGATGGCGTTGCAGCACGAACATTTGTGTAGTGGCGGCCATCTTAGCTGCGTGGCTCGGGTCTCTGGCCACAGGCTTGTTTTCTTGTTTTTATTTTGCCCTATATATTTTTCTGGGTAGATTACACGGGTGTAGTAGGTATTACCGCCGGATGCATGGATGAATATCCTGATCGTCCCTAAGGTAAATATCGCTAACCTAATTCTACCCCCTAACACTCCCTTAGGGGTGCCTAACCCTAACCTCCCCCCCACGTGCCCAACCCTAATCCCCTATCTAAGTCCCTAAACCTAACCCCCCCTTCCCCACTGTCTAAACCTGTCCCCTGAGGGGGTGCCCAACCCTAACCTCCCCTGGGGGTGCCTAATCCTAACCCCCCCTTCCCTTAGCCTAAACCTAACCCTCCCGGGGGGTGCCTAACCCTACATCACCCCAGGAGCCCTAAACCTAACCCTCCCCCCCTGTGGCTGCCCATGCCCGGCTTACCTTCGTTCGGTATCCCGGGCGTCGATCTTCCGGTGTCTGGTTAATGACAGGCGTCGAGTTTTCGACGCCTGTCATTAGTACCATGCCGGGATTAGAAAGTCTGGAAGCCAGCAGTCGGCATTTAGACCGTCGGCTTCCAAACTATATCCCGATTACACCAGAGCAGCCATTTGGTAAACTATACACACAAATGGGCTCAATATCTCTGTGCTGACATCACAACTGGCACACCATTTGAATTTGCCCGCCCAGTTGAGATGTCAATGTCGGCGGTTCCCTGCAGCCAGTATACGGACGGGCGGCGGGTCGCCCGTTTATAAATAGCCATATGCACCAATATATCTCTCAGATATATCGGTATTGGCTGAGCTGCAGGGCCGATATGTCTGTGAACAACATATTGGGTGTCAATAGAGCAATCGATAAACATTATATTGCCAAGTGTGTACCCACCTATAAGTTACTATATTAAGTGTTATTGACTCTTGTCTATCTATTTAGTATTGTGTGGTTGGCACACACACAAAACGTGGCCTGTTCACACCATAGGGGCTATGGCCACGTTCCACAAGGGGACTCCTCAACCTGCTTCCCCTCTTCTAAAGAGACCCTCATCATTTTCATCTAATTGAAAAATTCATGTGCTGCGGCAGTCTGCTTTCTGCCTCGTGCTAATGCACTTGTCTGCCCATCCATGCCAATTATCTGAGTCGGATGCTCGGGCCACCCACCGTTTTCCTGACACCAGTCACAGCCGTCATCATTTAGTACCCAGCCATGGTCAGTGTCAGACTGGGTCATGAATTGCCCACCAGGAAATGCAGTGGAATGGGCCCATGCTTAAGAGGTGTGGCCAGTCTCCAGAGGGGGTGTGGCCAGCCACCACAGAGGGACTTGGACAACTATTAGATAGGATATAATCAGCCTGCAAAACACAGGGCCCCTTTATAAAGAACAGACAAGGGTGTGTCAGGAATGCCTACTTTGATTGTCAAGAGGGCTAATTTGTATGTAGTTTTCATAGAAACAAACTAAGCACAGAAGTTTTTATATATAATTCAAGTGCACAATATAGAAACTTACCCCAAGAGGACGAAAGGGGGCCCTCAGTCAGTGGGGCCCACCGGGGATTTGCCCTGTACCCCTGTGGGTCAGTCCGACCCAGCCCGTGGTGGGTACAAGTGATCCGTCTGCACCAGGTTTGCCCATCTCCGTCTGTACACTCCAAAAGAGCAGAGATGTCGGCAGTGCATGTCCACGACTCTCGTGCCACTCCCAGGAGACGGATCTGATTCATGTGACCGCACAGTAACTGCCCAATAGCCACCCAGAAACTCTCATTTCATGCAAAGAGAGAGCCAATACACTTTCTCTCTCAGCCCATGCACATATGTTTGGTACAAGGCATGTGCTCTCTGCGCGACTTCTTTCTACGGCGCATGGGCAATCTGGGGGATCCATCCTTTTTTGAGCAGGCTAAGAAGCATGTGCAGTGTGATAAACCGCAAGATCCTCTGGCAACACAGACTTATGTGCAACCCTGATTCAGCCTTTCAGTCTGTTTTAAAGGCAAATAGGCTACAACAGGGGCGTAACTGGGTATTTGAAGACCCCATAGCAAAAGTGTGTAAGGGCCCCTATGTAGCACGCAATGGTGAAAAATGTATATAACACGGAGGTTCCCAAACTCGGTCCTCAAGGCACCCTAACAGTCCAGGTTTTAAGGATAACCATGCTTGGGCACAGGTGACCTAATTAGTACCTCAGTCTTGATTTAACCATCCGAGCTCAACCATGGATATCCTTAAAATCTGGACAGGTAGGGTGTCTTGAGCTCCGAGTTTGGTAATCTCAAATATAACACAAGTAACTTTGTCAAGGAAGATGGGCCCCCTCAGCTCTGGGCCCTATAGCAGCTGCACCCCTTACAACTATGGTAGTTACACCCTTGTGACAAGGAAGATGGACGCCCCTCAGTTCTGGGCCCTATAGCAGCTGCCCCCCTTACATCTATGGTAGTTGCACCCATGTGACAAGGAAGATGGGCCCCTCAGCTCTGGGCCCCATAGCAGCTGCACCCCTTGCACCTATGGTAGTTACACCCATGTGATAAGGAAGATGGGCCCCTCAGCTCTGGAACCTATAGCAGCTGCACCCCTTACACCTATGGTAGTTACACCCATGTGACAAGGAAGATGGGCCCCTCAGCTCTGGGCCTTATAGCAGCTGCACCCCTTACACCTATGGTAGTTACACCCATGTGACAAGGAAGATGGCCCCCTCAGCTCTGGGCCCTATAGCAGCTGCAACCCTTACACCTATGCTAGTTACACATGTGACAAGAAAGATGGGGCCTCAGCTCTGGACACTATAGCAGCTGCATCCCTTACACCTATGGTAGTTACACCCATGTGATAAGGAAGATGGGCCCCTCAGCTCTGGGTTCTATAGCAGGTGCACCCCTTACACCTATGGTAGTTACACCAATGTGACAAGGAAGATGGGACCCCTCAGCGCTGGGCCCTATAGCAGCTGCCCCCTTACACCTATGGTAGTTACACCCATGTGACAAGGAAGATGGACGCCCTCTCAGTTCTGGGCCCTATAGCACCTGCACCCCTTACACCTATGGTAGTTACACCCATGTGACAAAGAAGATGGGCCCCCTCAGCTCTGGGCCCTATAGCAGCGGCACCCCTTACACCTAAGGTAGTTACACCCATGTGACAAAGAAGATGGGCCCCCTAAGCTCTGGGCCCAAAAGCAACTGCCCCCTTACACCTAAGGTAGTTACACCCATGTGACAAAGAAGATGGGCCCCCTAAGTTCTGGGCCCAAAAGCAACTGCCCCCTTACACCTATGGTAGTTACACCCATGTGACAAGGAAGAGGGACACCCCCTCAGCTCTGGGCCCTATAGCACTGCACCCCTTACACCTATGGTAGTTACACTCATGTGACAAGGAAGATGGGCCCCTCAGCTCTGGGCCCTATAGCAGCTGCCCCCCTTACACCTATGGTAATTACACCCATGTGACAAGGAAGATGGGCACCTCAGCTCTGGGCCCTTTAGCAGCTGCACTCCTTACACCTATGGTAGTTACAGCCATGTGACAAGGAAGATGGGACCCTCAGCTCTGGGCCCTATAGAAGCTGCACCCCTTACACCTATGGTAGTTACACCCATGTGACAAGGAAGATGGGCCCCTCAGCTCTGGACCCTATAGCAACTGCCCCCTTACACCTATGGTAGTTACAGCCATGTGACAAGGAAGAGGGACGCCCCCTCAGCTCTGGGCCCTATAGCACCTGCACCCCTTACACCTATGGTAGTTACACTCATGTGACAAGGAAGATGGGCCCCTCAGCTCTGGGCCCTATAGCAGCTGCCCCCCTTACACCTATGGTAATTACACCCATGTGACAAGGAAGATGGGCACCTCAGCTCTGGGCCCTTTAGCAGCTGCACTCCTTACACCTATGGTAGTTACAGCCATGTGACAAGGAAGATGGGACCCTCAGCTCTGGGCCCTATAGAAGCTGCACCCCTTACACCTATGGTAGTTACACCCATGTGACAAGGAAGATGGGCCACTCAGCTCTGGGCCCCATAGCTGCACCCCTTACACCTATGGTAGTTACACCCATGTGACAAGGAAGATGGGTCCCTCAGCTCTGGGCCCTATAGCAGCTGCACCCCTTACACCTATGGTAGTTACACCCATGTGACAAGGAAGATGGCTCCTCAGCTCTGCGCCCTATAGCAGCTGCACCCCTTACAGCTATGGTAGTTACACCCATGTGACAAGGAGGATGGGGCCCTCAGCTCTGGGCCCTATAGCTGCTGTACCCCCTACACTTATGGTAGCTACACCCATGTGACAAGGAAGATGGGCCCCTCAGCTCTGGGCCCTATAGCAGCTGCACCCCTTACACCTTTGGTAGTTACACCCATGTGACAAGGAAGATGGCCCCTGAGCTCTCTGCCCTATAGCAGCTGCTCCCCTTACACCTATGGTACTTAAACCCATGTGACAAGGAAGATGGACGCCCCTCAGCTCTGGGCCCACATAGCAGCTGCACCCCTTACACCTATGGTAGTTACACCGATGTGACAAGGAAGATGGACGCCCCTCAGCTCTGCGCCCTAAAGCAGCTGCACCCCTTACACCTATGGTAGTTACACCCATGTGACAAGGAAGATGGCCCCCTCAGCTCTGGGCACTACAGCAGCTGCACCCCTTACACCTATGGAAGTTACACACAAGAGACAAGGAAGATGGGGACCCTCAGCTCTGGGCCCTATAGCAGCTGCACCCCTTACACCTATGGTAGTTACACCCATGTGACAAGGAAGATGGACCCCTCAGCTCTGGGCCCTATAGCAGCTGCACTCCTTATACCTATGGTAGTTACAACCATGTGATAAGGAAGATGGCCCCTCAGCTCTGTGCCCCATAGCAGCTGCACCCAATACACCTATGGTGGTTACACCCATGTGACAAGGAAGATGGCCCCCTCAGCTCTGGGCCCTATAGCAGCTGCACCCCTTACACCTATGGTAGTTACACCCATGTAACAAGGAAGATGGACTCCTCAGCTCTGGGCCCTATAGCTGCTGAACTCCTTACACCTATGGTAGTTACACCCATGTGATAAGGAAGATAGCCCTTCAGCTCTGAGCCCTATAGCAGCTGAACCCCTTACAACTATGGTAGTTACACCCATGTGACAAGGAAGATGGCCCCCTCAGCTCTGGGCCCAATAGCAGCTGCACCCCTTACACCTATGGTAGTTACACCCATGTAACAAGGAAGATGGACTCCTCAGCTCTGGGCCCTATAGCTGCTGAACTCCTTACACCTATGGTAGTTACACCCATGTGATAAGGAAGATAGCCCTTCAGCTCTGAGCCCTATAGCAGCTGAACCCCTTACAACTATGGTAGTTACACCCATGTGACAAGGAAGATGGCCCCCTCAACTCTGGGCCCTATAGCAGCTGCACCCCTTACACCTATGGTAGTTACACCCATGTGACAAGGAAGATGGCACCCATCAGCACTGGGCCCTATAGCAGCTGCCCCCTTACACCTATGGTAGTTGCAACCATGTGACAAGGAAGATGGATGCCCCCTCAGCTCTGGGCTCTATAGCAGCTGCACCCCTTACAACTATGGTAGTTACACCCATGTGACAAGGAAGATGGGCCCCCTCAGCTCTGGGCCCTATAGCAGCTTCACCCCTTACACCTATGGTAGTTACACTCATGTGACAAGAAAGATGGGCCCTCAGCTCTGGGCACTATAGCAGCTGCCCCCTTACACCTATGGTAGTTACAGCCATGTGACAAAGAAGATGGATGTCCCCTCAGCTCTGGGCCCTATAGCAACTGCACCCCTTACACCTATGGTAGTTACACCCATGTGACAAGGAAGATGGGACCCCTCAGGTCTGGGCCCTATAGCAGCTGCACCCCTTACACCTATGGAAGTTACACCCATGTGACAAGGAAGATGGGGACCCTCAGCTCTGGGCCCTATAGCAGCTGCACCCCTTACACCTATGGTAGTTACACCCATGTGACAAGGAAGATGGACCCCTCAGCTCTTGGCCCTAGAGCAGCTGCACTCCTTACACCTATGGTAGTTACACCCATGTGACAAGGAAGATGGGACCCTCAGCTCTGGGCCCTATAGCAGCTGCACTCCTTACACCTATGGTAGTTACACCCATGTGACAAGGAAGATGGGACCCCTCAGCGCTGGGCCCTATAGCAGCTGCCCCCTTACACCTATGGTAGTTACACCCATGTGAAAAGGAAGATGGATGCCCCCTCAGCTCTAGGCCCTATAGCACCTGCACCCCTTACACCTATGGTAGTTACACCCATGTAACAAGGAAGATGGACTCCACAGCTCTGGGCCCTATAGCTGCTGAACTCCTTACACCTATGGTAGTTACACCCATGTGATAAGGAAGATAGCCCTTCAGCTCTGAGCCCTATAGCAGCTGAACCCTTTACAACTATGGTAGTTACACCCATGTGACAAGGAAGATGGCCCCCTCAGCTCTGGGCCCTATAGCAGCTGCACCTCTTACACCTATGGTAGTTACACCCATGTGACAAGGAAGATGGCACCCATCAGCACTGGGCCCTATAGCAGCTGCCCCCTTACACCTATGGTAGTTGCAACCATGTGACAAGGAAGATGGATGCCCCCTCAGCTCTGGGCTCTATAGCAGCTGCACCCCTTACAACTATGGTAGTTACACCCATGTGACAAGGAAGATGGGCCCCCTCAGCTCTTGGCCCTATAGCAGCTTCACCCCTTACACCTATGGTAGTTACACTCATGTGACAAGAAAGATGGGCCCTCAGCTCTGGGCACTATAGCAGCTGCCCCCTTACACCTATGGTAGTTACACCCATGTGACAAAGAAGATGGATGTCCCCTCAGCTCTGGGCCCTATAGCACCTGCACCCCTTACACCTATGGTAGTTACACCCATGTGACAAGGAAGATGGGACCCCTCAGGTCTGGGCCCTATAGCAGCTGCACCCCTTACACCTATGGAAGTTACACCCATGTGACAAGGAAGATGGGGACCCTCAGCTCTGGGCCCTATAGCAGCTACACCCCTTACACCTATGGTAGTTACACCGATGTGACAAGGAAGATGGACGCCCCTCAGCTCTGCGCCCTAAAGCAGCTGCACCCTTTACACCTATGGTAGTTACACCCATGTGACAAGGAAGATGGCCCCCTCAGCTCTGGGCACTACAGCAGCTGCACCCCTTACACCTATGGAAGTTACACACAAGAGACAAGGAAGATGGGGACCCTCAGCTCTGGGCCCTATAGCAGCTGCACCCCTTACACCTATGGTAGTTACACCCATGTGACAAGGAAGATGGACCCCTCAGCTCTGGGCCCTATAGCAGCTGCAATCCTTATACCTATGGTAGTTACAACCATGTGATAAGGAAGATGGCCCCTCAGCTCTGTGCCCCATAGCAGCTGCACCCCATACACCTATGGTGGTTACACCCATGTGACAAGGAAGATGGCCACCTCAGCTCTGGGCCCTATAGCAGCTGCACCCCTTACACCTATGGTAGTTACACCCATGTAACAAGGAAGATGGACTCCTCAGCTCTGGGCCCTATAGCTGCTGAACTCCTTACACCTATGGTAGTTACACCCATGTGATAAGGAAGATAGCCCTTCAGCTCTGAGCCCTATAGCAGCTGAACCCCTTACAACTATGGTAGTTACACCCATGTGACAAGGAAGATGGCCCCTCAGCTCTGGCCCCTATAGCAGCTGCACCCCTTACACCTATGGTAGTTACACCCATGTGACAAGGAAGATGGCACCCATCAGCACTGGGCCCTATAGCAGCTGCCCCCTTACACCTATGGTAGTTGCAACCATGTGACAAGGAAGATGGATGCCCCCTCAGCTCTGGGCTCTATAGCAGCTGCACCCCTTACAACTATGGTAGTTACACCCATGTGACAAGGAAGATGGGCCCCCTCAGCTCTGGGCCCTATAGCAGCTTCACCCCTTACACCTATGGTAGTTACACTCATGTGACAAGAAAGATGGGCCCTCAGCTCTGGGCACTATAGCAGCTGCCCCCTTACACCTATGGTAGTTACACCCATGTGACAAAGAAGATGGATGTCCCCTCAGCTCTGGGCCCTATAGCACCTGCACCCCTTACACCTATGGTAGTTACACCCATGTGACAAGGAAGATGGGACCCCTCAGGTCTGGGCCCTATAGCAGCTGCACCCCTTACACCTATGGAAGTTACACCCATGTGATAAGGAAGATGGGGACCCTCAGCTCTGGGCCCTATAGCAGCTGCACCCCTTACACCTATGGTAGTTACACCCATGTGACAAGGAAGATGGACCCCTCAGCTCTTGGCCCTAGAGCAGCTGCACTCCTTACACCTATGGTAGTTACACCCATGTGACAAGGAAGATGGGACCCTCAGCTCTGGGCCCTATAGCAGCTGCACTCCTTACACCTATGGTAGTTACACCCATGTGACAAGGAAGATGGGACCCCTCAGCGCTGGGCCCTATAGCAGCTGCCCCTTTACACCTATGGTAGTTACACCCATGTGAAAAGGAAGATGGATGCCCCCTCAGCTCTAGGCCCTATAGCACCTGCACCCCTTACACCTATGGTAGTTACACCCATGTAACAAGGAAGATGGACTCCTCAGCTCTGGGCCCTATAGCTGCTGAACTCCTTACAACTATGGTAGTTGTGACCCATGTGACAAGAAAGATGGGCCCTCAGCTCTGGGCACTATAGCAGCTGCCCCCTTACACCTATGGTAGTTACACCCATGTGACAAGGAAGATGGACGCCCCCTCAGCTCTGGGCCCTATAGAAGCTGCACCCCTTACACCTATGGTAGTTACACCCATGTGGCAAGGAAGATGGGCCCCTCAGCTCTGGGCCCTATAGCAGCTGCACCCCTTACACCTATGGGACTTACACCCATGTGACAAGGAAGATGGCCCCCTCAGCTCTGGGCCCTATAGCAGCTGCACCCCTTACACCTATGGTAGTTGCACCCATGTGACAAGGAAGATGGGCCCCTCAGCTCTGGGCCCTATAGCAGCTGCCCCCTTACACCTGTGGTAATTACAACCATGAGACAAGGAAGATGGGCCCCTCAGCTCTGGGCCCTTTAGCAACTGCACTCCTTACACCTATGGTAGTTATACCCATGTGACAAGGAAGATGGGCCCCTCAGCTCTGGGCCCTATAGTAGCTGCACGCCTTACAACTATGGTAGTTATACCCATGTGACAAGGAAGATGGGCCCCTCAGCTCTGGGCCCTATAGAAGCTGCACCCCTTACACCTATGGTAGTTACACCCATGTGACCAGGAAGATGGGCCCCTCAGCTATGGGCCCCATAGTTGCACCCCTTACACCTATGGTAGTTACACCCATGAGACAAGGAAGATGGGTCCCTCAGCTCTGGGCCCTATAGCAGCTGCACCCCTTACACCTATGGTAGTTATACCCATGTGACAAGGAAGATGGCTCCTCAGCTCTGCGCCCTATAGCAGCTGCACCCCTTATTACTATGGTAGTTACACCCAAGTGACAAGGAAGAAGGGGCCCTCAGCTCTGGGCCCTATAGCTGCTGTACCCCTTACACTTATGGTAGCTACCCCCATGTGACAAGGAAGATGGGCCCCTCAGCTCTGAGCCCTATAGCAGCTGCACCCCTTACACCTATGGAAGTTACACCCATGTGACAAGGAAGATGGACGGCCTCAGCTCTGCGCCCTAAAGCAGCTGCTCCCCTTACACCTATGGTAGTTACACCCATGTGACAAGGAAGATGGCCCCCTCAACTCTGGGCACTACAGCAGCTGCACCCCTTACACCTATGGTAGTTACACCTAAGTGACAAGGAAGATGGCCCCCTCAGCTCTGGGCTCTATAGCAGCTGCACCCCTTACACCTACGGAAGTTACACCCATATGACAAGGAAGATGGGTACCCTCAGCTCTGGGCCCTATAGCAGCTGCACCCCTTACACCTATGGTAGTTAAACCCATGTGACAAGGGAGATGGACCCCTCAGCTCTGGGCCCTATAGCAGCTGCACTCCTTACACCTGTGGTAGTTACACCCATGTGATAAAGAAGATGGCCCCTCAGCTCTGTGCCCCATAGCAGCTGCACCCCATACACCTATGGTAGTTACACCCATGTGACAAGGAAGATGGGCCCCTCAGCTCTGGGCCCCATAGCAGCTGCACCCCTTACACATATGGTAGTTACACCCATGTGACAAGGAAGATGGGCCTCTCAGCTCTGGGCTCTACAGCAGCTGAACTCTTTACACCTATGGTAGTTACACCCATGTGACAAGGAAGATGGGACCCCTCAGCGCTGGGCTCTATAGCAGCTGCCCCCTTACACCTATGGTAGTTACACCCATATGACAAGGAAGATGGACGCCCCCTCAGCTCTGGGCCCTATAGCACCTCCACTCGTTACACCTAAGGTAGTTACACCCATGTGACAAGGAAGATGGCCCCTCAGCTCTGGGCCCTATAGCATCTGCTCCCATTACACCTATGGTACTTACACCCATGTGACAAGGAAGATGGACGCCCCTCAGCTCTGGGCCCTATAGCAGCTGTACCCCTTACACCTATGGTAGTTACACCCAAGTGACAAGGAAGATGGGGCCCTCAGCTCTGGGTCCTATAGCTGCTGTACCCCTTACACTTATGGTAACTATGGTAGCTACACCCATGTGACAAGGAAGATGAGCCCCTCAGCTCTGGGCCCTATCGCAGCTGCAACCCTTACACCTATGGTAGTTACACACATGTGACAAGGAAGATAGCCCCTGAGCTCTGGGCCCTATGGCAGCTGCTCCCCTTACACCTATGGCACTTACACCCATGTGACAAGGAAGATGGACGCCCCTCAGCTCTGGGCCCTATAGCAGCTGCACCCCTTACACCTATAGTAGTTACACCCATGTGACAAGGAAGATGGACGCCCCTCAGCTCTGCGCCCTAAAGCAGCTGCACCCCTTACACCTATGGTAGTTACACCAATGGGACAAGGAAGATGGCCCCCTCAGCTCTGGGCACTACAGCTGCTGCCCCCCTTACACCTATAGTAGTTACACCCATGTGACAAGGAAGATGGGCCCCTCAGCTCTGGGCACCATAGCAGCACCTCTTACACCTACGGTAGTTACTCCCATGTGACAAGGAAGATGGGTCCCTCTGCTCTGGGCCCTATAGCAGCTGCACCCCTTACACCTATGGTAGTTACACCCATGTGACAAGGAAGATGGCTCCTCAGCTCTGCGCCCTATAGCAGCTGCAGCCCTTATACCTATGGTATTTACACCCGTGTGACAAGGAAGATGGGGCCCTCAGCTCTGGGCCCTATAGCAGCTGCACCCCTTACACCTATGGTAGTTACACCCATGTGACAAGGAAGATGGCCCCTCAACTCTGGGCCCTATAGCAGCTGCTCTCCTTACACCTATGGTACTTACACCCATGTGACAAGGAAGATGGACGCCCCTCAGCTCTGGGCCCTATAGCAGCTGCAACCCTTACACCTATGGTAGTTTCACCCAAGTGAAAAGGAAGATGGCCCCCTCAGCTCTGGGCCCTATAGCAGCTGCACCCCTTACACCTATGGTAGTTACACCCATGTGATAAGGAAGATGGGGCCCTCAGCTCTGGGCCCTATAGCTGCTGTACCCCTTACACTTATGTTAGCTACACCCATGTGACAAGGAAGATGGGCCCCTCAGCTCTAGGCCCTATAGCAGCTGCACCCCTTACACCTATGGTAGTTACACCCATGTGACAAGGAAGATGGTCCCTGAGCTCTGGGCCCTGTAGCAGCTGCTCCCCTTACACCTATGGTACTTACACCCATGTGACAAGGAAGATGGCCCCCTCAGATCTGGGCCCTATAGCAGCTCCCCCCCTTATACCTATGGTAATTGCACTCATGTGATAAGGAAGATGGGCCCCTCCGCTCTGGGCCCTATAGCAGCTGCACCCCTTACTCCTTTGGGACTTCCACCCATGTGACAAGGAAGATGGCCCCCTCAGCTCTGAGCACTATAGCAGCTGCCCCCCTTAAAGCTATGGTAATTACACCCATGTGATAAGGAAGATGGGCCCCTCAGCTCTGGGCCCTATAGCAGGTGCCCCCTTACACCTATGGTACTTACACCCATGTGACAAGGAAGATGGACGCCCCTCAGCTCTGGGCCCTACAGCAGCTGCACCCCTTACACCTATGGTAGTTACACCCATGTGACAAGGAAGATGGCCCCTCAGCTCTGGGCGCTATAACAGCTGCTCCCCTTACACCTATGGTACTTACACCCATGTGACAAGGAGGATGGATGCCCCTCAGCTCTGGGCCCTATAGCAGCTGCACCCCTTACACCTATGGTAGTTACACCCATGTGACAAGGAAGATGGTCCCTCAGCTCTGGGACCTATAGCAGCTGTACCCCTTACACCTATGGTAGTTACACCCATGTGACAAGGAAGATGGACACCCCTCAGCTCTGGGCCCTATAGCAGCTGCACCCCTTAAACCTATGGTAGTTTCACCCAAGTGACAAGGAAGATGACCCCCTCAGCTCTGGGCCCTATAGCAGCTGCACCCCTTTCACCTATGGTAGTTACACCCATGTGACAAGGAAGATGGGCACCTCAGCTCTGGGCCCTATAGCAACTGCACCCCTTACACCTATGGTAGTTACACCCATGTGAGAAGCAAGATGGACGCCCCTCAGCTCTGTGCCCTATAGCAGCTGTACCCCTTACACCTATGGTAGTTACACCCATGTGACAAGGAAGATGGACGCCCCTCAGCTCTGGTCCCTATAGCAGCTGCACCCCTTACACCTATGGTAGTTTCACCCAAGTGACAAGGAAGATGGCCCCCTCAGCTCTGGGCCCTATAGCAGCTGCACCCCTTACACCTATGGTAGTTACACCCATGTGACAAGGAAGATGGGGCCCTCAGCTCTGGGCCCTATAGCTGCTGTACCCCTTACACTTATGGTAGCTACAACCATGTGACAAGGAAGATGGCCCTCAGCTCTGGGCCCTATAGCACCTGCACCCCTTACACCTATGGTAGTTACACCCATGTGACAAGGAAGATGGGCCCCTCAGCTCTGGGCCCTATAGCAGCTGCACCCCTTACACCTATGGTAGTTAAACCCATGTGACAAGGAAGATGGCCCTCAGCTCTGGACCCTATAGCAGCTGCCCCCCTTACACTAATGGTACTTACACCCATGTGACAAGGACGATGGATGCCCCTCAGCTCTGGGCCCTATAGCAGCTGGACCCCTTACACCTATGGTAGTTACACCCATGTGACAAGGAAGATGGCCCCCTCAGGTCTGGGCCCTATAGCAGCTGCACCCCTTACACCTATGGTAGTTACACCCATGTTACAAGGAAGATGGGGCCTTCAGCTCTGGGCCCTATAGCTGCTGTACCCCTTACACTTATGGTAGCTACACCCTTCTGACAACGAAGATGGGCCCCTCAGCTCTAGGCCCTATAGCAGCTGCACCCCTTACACCTATGGTAGTTACACCAATGTGACAAGGAAGATGGGCCCTCAGCTCTGGGCACTATAGCAGCTGCCCCCTTACACCTATGGTAGTTACACCCATGTGACAAAGAAGATGGATGTCCCTCAGCTCTGGGCCCTATAGCAGCTGCACCCCTTACACCTATGGTATTTACACCCATGTGACAAGGAAGATGGATGCCCCTCAGCTCTGGGCCCTATAGCAGCTGCACCCCTTACACCTATGGTATTTACACCCATGTGACAAGGAAGATGGACGCCCCTCAGCTCTGCGCCCTAAAGCAGCTGCACCTCTTACACCTATGGTAGTTACACCCATGTGACAAGGAAGATGGCCCCCTCAGCTCTGGGCAATACAGCAGCTGCACCCCTTACACTTATAGTAGTTACACCCATGTGACAAGGATGATGGGCCCCCGCAGCTCTGGGCCCTATAGCAGCTGCACCCCTTACACCAATGGTAGTTACACCCATGTGACAAGGAAGATGGGCCCCTCAGCTCTGGGCCCTATAGCAGCTGCCCCCCTTACACCTATGGTAGTTACACCCATGTGACAAGGAAGATGGGCCCCTCAGCTCTGGGCCCTATAGCAGCTGCACCCCTTACACCTATGGTAGTTACACCCATGTGACAAGGAAGATGGCCCCTCAGCTCTGGGCCCTATAACAGCTGCTCCCCTTACACCTATGGTACTTACACCCATGTGACAAGGAAGAAGGACGCCCCTCAGCTCTGGGCCCTATAGCAGCTGCACCCCTTACACCTATGGTAGTTACACCCATGTGACAAGGAAGATGGCCCCTCAGCTCTGGGCCCTATAGCAGCTGTACCCCTTACACCTATGGTAGTTACACCCATGTGACAAGGAAGATGGACGCCCCTCAGCTCTGGGCCCTATAGCAGCTGCACCTCTTAAACCTATGGTAGTTTCACCCAAGTGACAAGGAAGATGGCCCCCTCAGCTCTGGGCCCTATAGCAGCTGCACCCCTTTCAACTATGGTAGTTACACCCATGTGACAAGGAAGATGGGGCCCCTCAGCTCTGGGCCCTATAGCAGCTGCACCTCTTACACCTATGGTAGTTACACCCATGTGACAAGGAAGATGGACGCCCCTCAGCTCTGTGCCCTATAGCAGCTGTACCCCTTACACCTATGGTAGTTACACCCATGTGACAAGGAAGATGGACGCCCCTCAGCTCTGGTCCCTATAGCAGCTGCTCTCCTTACACTTATGGTAGTTTCACCCAAGTGACAAGGAAGATGGCCCCCTCAGCTCTGGGCCCTATAGCAGCTGCACCCCTTACACCTATGGTAGTTTCACCCATGTGACAAGGAAGATGGGGCCCTCAGCTCTGGGCCCTATACCTGCTGTACCCCTTACACTTATGGTAGCTACACCCTTGTGACAAGGAAGATGGGCCCCTCAGCTCTGGGCCCTATAGCAGCTGCACCCCTTACACCTATGGTAGTTACACCCATGTGACAAGGAAGATGGCCCCTGAGCTCTGGGCCCTATGGCAGCTGCTCCCCTTACACCTATGGTACTTACACCCATGTGACAAGGAAGATGGACGCCCCTCAGCTCTGGGCCCTATAGCAGCTGCACCCCTTAGACCTATGGTAGTTACACACATGTGACAAGGAAAATGGACGCCCCTCAGCTCTGTGCCCTAAAGCAGCTGCACCCCTTACACCTATGGTAGTTACACCCATATGACAAGGAAGATGGGCCCCTCAGCTCTGGGCCCTATAGCCGCTGCACCCCTTACACCTTTGTTAGTTACACCCATGTGACAAGGAAGATGGCCCCTGAGCTCTCTGCCCTATAGCAGCTGCTCCCCTTACACCTATGGTACTTACACCCATGTGACAAGGAAGATGGACGCCCCTCAGCTCTGGGACCACATAGCAGCTGCACCCCTTACACCTATGGTAGTTACACCCATGTGACAAGGAAGATGGACGCCCCTCAGCTCTGCGCCCTAAAGCAGCTGCACCCCTTACACCTATGGTAGTTACACCAATGTGACAAGGAAGATGGCACCCTCAGCTCTGGGCACTACAGCAGCTGCACCCCTTACACCTATGGAAGTTACACCCAAGTGACAAGGAAGATAAGGACCCTCAGGTCTGGGCCCTATAGCAGCTGCACCCCTTACACCTATGGTAGTTACACCCATGTGACATGGAAGATGGACCCCTCAGCTCTGGGCCCTATAGCAGCTGCACTCCTTATACCTATGGTAGTTACAAACATGTGATAAGGAAGATGGCCCCTCAGCTCTGTGCCCCATAGCAGCTGCACCCCATACACCTATGGTAGTTACACCCATGAGACAAGGAAGATGGCCCCCTCAGCTCTGGGCCCTGTAGCAGCTGCACCCCTTACACCTATGGTAGTTACACCCATGTAACAAGGAAGATGGCCCCTCAGCTCTGGGCCCTATAGCAGCTGTACCCCTTACACCTATGGTAGTTACACCCATGTGACAAGGAAGATGGCCCCTCAGCTCTGGGCCCTATAACAGCTGCTCCCCTTACACCTATGGTACTTACACCCATGTGACAAGGAAGAAGGACGCCCCTCAGCTCTGGGCCCTATAGCAGCTGCACCCCTTACAGCTATGGTAGTTACACCCATGTGACAAGGAAGATGGCCCCTCAGCTCTGGGCCCTATAGCAGCTGTACCCCTTACACCAATGGTAGTTACACCCATGTGACAAGGAAGATGGGCCCCTCAGCTCTGGGCCTTATAGCAGCTGCCCCCCTTACACCTATGGTAGTTACACCCATGTGACAAGGAAGATGGGCCCCTCAGCTCTGGGCCCTATAGCAGCTGCACCCCTTACACCTATGGTAGTTACACCCATGTGACAAGGAAGATGGCCCCTCAGCTCTGGGCCCTATAACAGCTGCTCCCCTTACACCTATGGTACTTACACCCATGTGACAAGGAAGAAGGACGCCCCTCAGCTCTGGGCCCTATAGCAGCTGCACCCCTTACACCTATGGTAGTTAAACCCAAATGACAAGGAAGATGGCCCCTCAGCTCTGGGCCCTATAGCAGCTGTACCCCTTACACCTATGGTAGTTACACCCATGTGACAAGGAAGATGGGGCCCCTCAGCTCTGGGCCCTATAGCAGCTGCACCTCTTACACCTATGGTAGTTACACCCATGTGACAAGGAAGATGGACGCCCCTCAGCTCTGTGCCCTATAGCAGCTGTACCCCTTACACCTATGGTAGTTACACCCATGTGACAAGGAAGATGGACGCCCCTCAGCTCTGGTCCCTATAGCAGCTGCTCTCCTTACACCTATGGTAGTTTCACCCAAGTGACAAGGAAGATGGCCCCCTCAGCTCTGGGCCCTATAGCAGCTGCACCCCTTACACCTATGGTAGTTTCACCCATGTGACAAGGAAGATGGGGCCCTCAGCTCTGGGCCCTATACCTGCTGTACCCCTTACACTTATGGTAGCTACACCCTTGTGACAAGGAAGATGGGCCCCTCAGCTCTGGGCCCTATAGCAGCTGCACCCCTTACACCTATGGTAGTTAGACCCATGTGACAAGGAAGATGGCCACTGAGCAATGGGCCCTATGGCAGCTGCTCCCCTTACACCTATGGTACTTACACCCATGTGACAAGGAAGATGGACGCCCCTCAGCTCTGGGCCCTATAGCAGCTGCACCCCTTAGACCTATGGTAGTTACACACATGTGACAAGGAAAATGGACGCCCCTCAGCTCTGTGCCCTAAAGCAGCTGCACCCCTTACACCTATGGTAGTTACACCCATATGACAAGGAAGATGGGCCCCTCAGCTCTGGGCCCTATAGCCGCTGCACCCCTTACACCTTTGGTAGTTACACCCATGTGACAAGGAAGATGGCCCCTGAGCTCTCTGCCCTATAGCAGCTGCTCCCCTTACACCTATGGTACTTACACCCATGTGACAAGGAAGATGGACGCCCCTCAGCTCTGGGACCACATAGCAGCTGCACCCCTTACACCTATGGTAGTTACACCCATGTGACAAGGAAGATGGACGCCCCTCAGCTCTGCGCCCTAAAGCAGCTGCACCCCTTACACCTATGGTAGTTACACCCATGTGACAAGGAAGATGGCCCCCTCAGCTCTGGGCACTACAGCAGCTGCACCCCTTACACCTATGGAAGTTACACCCAAGTGACAAGGAAGATGGGGACCCTCAGCTCTGGGCCCTATAGCAGCTGCACCCCTTACACCTATGGTAGTTACACCCATGTGACATGGAAGATGGACCCCTCAGCTCTGGGCCCTATAGCAGCTGCACTCCTTATACCTATGGTAGTTACAAACATGTGATAAGGAAGATGGCCCCTCAGCTCTGTGCCCCATAGCAGCTGCACCCCATACACCTATGGTATTTACACCAATGTGACAAGGAAGATGGCCCCCTCAGCTCTGGGCCCTATAGCAGCTGCACCCCTTACACCTATGGTAGTTACACCCATGTAACAAGGAAGAAGGACTCCTCAGCTCTGGGCCCTATAGCTGCTGAACTCCTTACACCTATGGTAGTTACACCCATGTGATAAGGAAGATGGCCCTTCAGCTCTGAGCCCTATAGCAGCTGAACCCCTTACAACTATGGTAGTTACACCCATGTGACAAGGATGATGGCCCCCTCAGCTCTGGGCCCTATAGCAGCTGCACCCCTTACACCTATGGTAGTTACACCCATGTGACAAGAAAGATGGGACCCATCAGCACTGGGCCCTATAGCAGCTGCCCCCTTACACCTATGGTAGTTGCAACCATGTGACACGGAAGATGGATGCCCCCTCAGCTCTGGGCTCTATAGCAGCTGCACCCCTTAAAACTATGGTAGTTACACCCATGTGACAAGGAAGATGGGCCCCCTCAGCTCTGGGCCCTATAGCAGCTGCACCCCTTACACCTATGGTAGTTACACTCATGTGACAAGAAAGATGGGCCCTCAGCTCTGGGCCCTATAGCAGCTGACCCCCTTACACCTATGGTAATTACACCCATGAGACAAGGAAGATGGACCCCTCAGCTCTTGGCCCTAGAGCAGCTGCACTCCTTACACCTATGGTATTTACACCCATATGACAAGGAAGATGGGACCCTCAGCTCTGGGCCCTATTGCAGCTGCACTCCTTACACCTATGGTAGTTACACCCATATGACAAGGAAGATGGGACCCCTCAGCGCTGGGCCCTATAGCAGCTGCCCCCTTACACCTATGGTAGTTACACCCATGTGACAAGGAAGATGGATGCCCCCTCAGCTCTAGGCCCTATAGCACCTGCACCCCTTACACCTATGGTAGTTACACCCATGTGACAAGGAAGATGGGCCCCCTCAGCTCTTGGCCCTATAGCAGCTGCACCCCTTACAACTATAGTAGTTGTGACCCATGTGACAAGAAAGATGGGCCCTCAGCTCTGGGCACTATAGCAGTTGCCCCCTTACACCTATGGTAGTTACACCCATGTGACAAGGAAGATGGACGCCCCATCAGCTCTGGGCCCTATAGAAGCTGCACCCCTTACACCTATAGTAGTTACACCCATGTGGCAAGGAAGATGGGCCCCTCAGCTCTGGGCCCTATAGCAGCTGCACCCCTTACACCTATGGGACTTACACCCATGTGACAAGGAAGATGGCCCCCTCAGCTCTGGGCCCTATAGCAGCTGCACCCCTTACACCTATGGTAGTTGCACCCATGCGACAAGGAAGATGGGCCCCTCAGCTCTGGGCCCTATAGCAGCTGCCCCCCTTACACCTATGGTAATTACACCCATGAGACAAGGAAGATGGGCCCCTCAGCTCTGGGCCCTTTAGCAGCTGCACTCCTTACACCTATGGTAGTTATACCCATGTGACAAGGAAGATGGGCCCCTCAGCTCTGGGCCCTATAGTAGCTGCACACCTTACAACTATGGTAGTTATACCCATGTGACAAGGAAGATGGGCCCCTCAGCTCTGGGCCCTATAGAAGCTGCACCCCTTACACCTATGGTAGTTACACCCATGTGACAAGGAAGATGGGCCCCTCAGCTATGGGCCCCATAGCTGCACCCCTTACACCTATAGTAGTTACACCCATGAGACAAGGAAGATGGGTTCCTCAGCTCTGTGCCCTATAGCAGCTGCACCCCTTACACCTATGGTAGTTACACCCATGTGACAAGGAAGATGGCTCCTCAGCTCTGCGCCCTATAGCAGCTGCACCCCTTACTACTATGGTAGTTACACCCAAGTGTCAAGGAAGAAGGGGCCCTCAGCTCTGGGCCCTATAGCTGCTGTACCCCTTACACTGATGGTAGCTACCCCCATGTGACAAGGAAGATGGGCCCCTCAGCTCTGAGCCCTATAGCAGCTGCACCCCTTACACCTTTGGAAGTTACACCCATGTGACAAGGAAGATGGACGGCCTCAGCTCTGCGCCCTAAAGCAGCTGCTCCCCTTACACCTATGGTAGTTACACCCATGTGACAAGGAAGATGGCCCCCTCAACTCTGGGCACTACAGCAGCTGCACCCCTTACACCTATGGTAGTTACACCTAAGTGACAAGGAAGATGGCCCCCTCAGCTCTGGGCCCTATAGCAGCTGCACCCCTTACACCTATGGAAGTTACACCCATGTGACAAGGAAGATGGGGACCCTCAGCTCTGGGCCCTATAGCAGCTGCACCCCTTACACCTATGGCAATTAAACCCATGTGACAATGGAGATGGACCCCTCAGCTCTGGGCCCTATAGCAGCTGCACTCCTTACACCTGTGGTAGTTACACCCATGTGATAAGGAAGATGGCCCCTCAGCTCTGTGCCCCATAGCAGCTGCACCCCATACACCTATGGTAGTTACACCCATGTGACAAGGAAGATGGGCCCCTCAGCTCTGGGCCCTATAGCAGCTGCACCCCTTACACATATGGTAGTTACACCCATGTGACAAGGAAGATGGGCCTCTCAGCTCTGGGCTCTATAGCAGCTGAACTCTTTACACCTATGGTAGTTACACCCTTGTGACAAGGAAGATGGGACCCCTCAGCGCTGGGCCCTATAGCAGCTGCCCCCTTACACCTATGGTAGTTACACCCATGTGACAAGGAAGATGGACGCCCCCTCAGCTCTGGGCCTTATAGCAGCTGTACCCCTTACACCTATGGTAGTTACACCCAAGTGACAAGGAAGATGGGGCCCTCAGCTCTGGGCCCTATAGCTGCTGTACCCCTTACACTTATGGTAGCTACACCCATGTGACAAGGAAGATGAGCCCCTCAGCTCTGGGCCCTATCACAGCTGCAACCCTTACACCTATGGTAGTTACACCCATGTGACAAGGAAGATAGCCCCTGAGCTCTGGGCCCCATAGCAGCTGCACCCCTTACACATATGGTAGTTACACCCATGTGACAAGGAAGATGGGCCTCTCAGCTCTGGGCTCTATAGCAGGTGAACTCTTTACACCTATGGTAGTTACACCCATGTGACAAGGAAGATAGCCCCTCTGCTCTGGGCCCTATAGCAGCTGCCCCCTTACACCTATGGTAGTTACACCCATGTGACAAGGAAGATGGACGCCCCCTCAGCTCTGGGCCTTATAGCAGCTGTACCCCTTACACCTATGGTAGTTACACCCAAGTGACAAGGAAGATGGGGCCCTCAGCTCTGGGCCCTATAGCTGCTGTACCCCTTACACTTATGGTAGCTACACCCATGTGACAAGGAAGATGAGCCCCTCAGCTCTGGGCCCTATCACAGCTGCAACCCTTACACCTATGGTAGTTACACCCATGTGACAAGGAAGATAGCCCTTGAGCTCTGGGCCCCATAGCAGCTGCACCCCTTACACATATGGTAGTTACACCCATGTGACAAGGAAGATGGGCCTCTCAGCTCTGGGCTCTATAGCAGCTGAACTCTTTACACCTATGGTAGTTACACCCATGTGACAAGGAAGATGGCCCCTCTGCTCTGGGCCCTATAGCAGCTGCTCCCATTACACCTATGGTACTTACACCCATGTGACAAGGAAGATGGACGCACCTCAGCTCTGGGCCCTATAGCAGCTGTACCCCTTACACCTATGGTAGTTACACCCAAGTGACAAGGAAGATGGGGCCCTCATCTCTGGGCCCTATAGCTGCTGTACCCCTTACACTTATGGTAGCTACACCCATGTGACAAGGAAGATGAGCCCCTCACCTCTGGGCCCTATCGCAGCTGCAACCCTTACACCTATGGTAGTTACTCCCATGTGACAAGGAAGATAGCCCCTTAGCTCTGGGCCCCATAGCAGCTGCACCCCTTACACATATGATAGTTAAACCCATGTGACAAGGAAGATGGGCCTCTCAGCTCTGGGCTCTATAGCAGCTGAACTCTTTACACCTATGGTAGTTACACCCATGTGACAAGGAAGATGGCCCCTCAGCTCTGGGCCCTATAGTAGCTGCTCCCATTACACCTATGGCACTTACACCCATGTGACAAGGAAGATGGACGCCCCTCAGCTCTGGGCCCTATAGCAGCTGCACCCCTTACACCTATAGTAGTTACACCCATGTGACAAGGAAGATGGACGCCCCTCAGCTCTGCGCCCTAAAGCAGCTGCAACCCTTACACCTATGGTAGTTACACCAATGGGACAAGGAAGATGGCCCCCTCAGCTCTGGGCACTACAGCATCTGCACCCCTTACACCTATAGTAGTTACACCCATGTGACAAGGAAGATGGGCCCCTCAGCTCTGGGCACCATAGCAGCACCTCTTACACCTACGGTAGTTACTCCCAAGTGACAAGGAAGATGTGTCCCTCTGCTCTGGGCCCTATAGCAGCTGCACCCCTTACACCTATGGTAGTTACACCCATGTGACAAGGAAGATGGCTCCTCAGCTCTGCGCCATATAGCAGCTGCACCCCTTATACCTATGGTAGTTACACCCATGTGACAAGGAAGATGGGGCCCTCAGCTCTGGGCCCTATAGCTGCTGTACCTCTTACACGTATGGTAGCAACACCCATGTGACAAGGAAGATGGGCCCCTCAGCTCTGGGCCCTATAGCAGCTGCACCCCTTACACCTATGGTAGTTACACCCATGTGACAAGGAAGATGGCCCCTCAGCTCTGGGCCCTATAGCAGCTGCTCCCCTTACACCTATGGTACTTACACCCATGTGACAAGGAAGATGGACGCCCCTCAGCTCTGGGCCCTATAGCAGCTGCACCCCTTACACCTATGGTAGTTTCATCCAAGTGACAAGGAAGATGGCCCCCTCAGCTCTGGGCCCTATAGCAGCTGCACCCGTTACACCTATGGTAGTTACACCCATGTGATAAGGAAGATGGGGCCCTCAGCTCTGGGCCCTATAGCTGCTGTACCCCTTACACTTATGTTAGCTACACCCATGTGACAAGGAAGATGGGCCCCTCAGCTCTAGGCCCTATAGCAGCCGCACCCCTTACACCTATGGTAGTTACACCCATGTGACAAGGAAGATGGCCCCTGAGCTCTGGGCCCTATAGCAGCTGCACCCCGTTCACCTATGGTAGTTACACCCATGTGACAAGGAAGATGGGCCCCTCAGCTCTGGGCCCTATAGCAGCTGCACCCCTTACACCTATGGTAGTTACACCCATGTGACAAGGAAGATGGCCCCCTCAGATCTGGGCCCTATAGCAGCTCCCCCCCTTTCACCTATGGTAATTACACTCATGTGATAAGGAAGATGGGCCCCTCAGCTCTGGGCCCTATAGCAGCTGCACCCCTTACTCCTTTGGGACTTCCACCCATGTGACAAGGAAGATGGCCCCCTCAGCTCTGCGCACTATAGCAGCTGCCCCCCTTAAAGCTATGGTAATTACACCCATATGATAAGGAAGATGGGCCCCTCAGCTCTGGGCCCTATAGCAGGTGCCCCCTTACACCTATGGTACTTACACCCATGTGACAAGGAAGATGGACGCCCCTCAGCTCTGGGCCCTATAGCAGCTGCACCCCTTAAACCTATGGTAGTTTCACCCAAGTGACAAGGAAGATGGCCCCCTCAGCTCTGGGCCCTATAGCAGCTGCACCCCGTTCACCTATGGTAGTTACACCCATGTGACAAGGAAGATGGGCACCTCAGCTCTGGGCCCTATAGCAGCTGCACCCCTTACACCTATGGTAGTTACACCCATGTGAGAAGGAAGATGGACGCCCCTCAGCTCTGGTCCCTATAGCAGCTGCACCCCTTACACCTATGGTAGTTTCTCCCAAGTGAAAAGGAAGATGGCCCCCTCAGCTCTGGGCCCTATAGCAGCTGCACCCCTTAAACCTATGGTAGTTACACCCATGTGACAAGGAAGATGGGGCCCTCAGCTCTGGGCCCTATAGCTGCTGTACCCCTTACACTTATGGTAGCTACACCCATGTGACAAGGAAGATGGGCCCCTCAGCTCTGGGCCCTATAGCAGCTGCACCCCTTACACCTATGGTAGTTACACCCATGTGACAAGGAAGATGGCCCCTGAGCTCTGGGCCCTATGGCAGCTGCTCCCCTTACACCTATGGTACTTACACCCATGTGACAAGGAAGATGGACGCCCCTCAGCTCTGGGCCCTATAGCAGCTGCACCCCTTACACCTATGGTAGTTACACCCATGTGAGAAGGAAAATGGATGCCCCTCAGCTCTGCGCCCTAATGCAGCTGCACCCCTTACACCTATGGTAGTTACACCCATGTGACAAGGAAGATGGGCCCCTCAGCTCTGGGCCCTATAGCAGCTGCACCCCTTACACCTATAGTAGTTACACCCATGTGACAAGGAAGATGGGCCCCTCAGCTCTGGGCACCATAGCAGCACCTCTTACACCTACGGTAGTTACTCCCAAGTGACAAGGAAGATGTGTCCCTCTGCTCTGGGCCCTATAGCAGCTGCACCCCTTACACCTATGGTAGTTACACCCATGTGACAAGGAAGATGGCTCCTCAGCTCTGCGCCATATAGCAGCTGCACCCCTTATACCTATGGTAGTTACACCCATGTGACAAGGAAGATGGGGCCCTCAGCTCTGGGCCCTATAGCTGCTGTACCTCTTACACGTATGGTAGCAACACCCATGTGACAAGGAAGATGGGCCCCTCAGCTCTGGGCCCTATAGCAGCTGCACCCCTTACACCTATGGTAGTTACACCCATGTGACAAGGAAGATGGCCCCTCAGCTCTGGGCCCTATAGCAGCTGCTCCCCTTACACCTATGGTACTTACACCCATGTGACAAGGAAGATGGACGCCCCTCAGCTCTGGGCCCTATAGCAGCTGCACCCCTTACACCTATGGTAGTTTCACCCAAGTGACAAGGAAGATGGCCCCCTCAGCTCTGGGCCCTATAGCAGCTGCACCCGTTACACCTATGGTAGTTACACCCATGTGATAAGGAAGATGGGGCCCTCAGCTCTGGGCCCTATAGCTGCTGTACCCCTTACACTTATGTTAGCTACACCCATGTGACAAGGAAGATGGGCCCCTCAGCTCTAGGCCCTATAGCAGCCGCACCCCTTACACCTATGGTAGTTACACCCATGTGACAAGGAAGATGGCCCCTGAGCTCTGGGCCCTATAGCAGCTGCACCCCGTTCACCTATGGTAGTTACACCCATGTGACAAGGAAGATGGGCCCCTCAGCTCTGGGCCCTATAGCAGCTGCACCCCTTACACCTATGGTAGTTACACCCATGTGACAAGGAAGATGGCCCCCTCAGATCTGGGCCCTATAGCAGCTCCCCCCCTTTCACCTATGGTAATTACACTCATGTGATAAGGAAGATGGGCCCCTCAGCTCTGGGCCCTATAGCAGCTGCACCCCTTACTCCTTTGGGACTTCCACCCATGTGACAAGGAAGATGGCCCCCTCAGCTCTGTGCACTATAGCAGCTGCCCCCCTTAAAGCTATGGTAATTACACCCATATGATAAGGAAGATGGGCCCCTCAGCTCTGGGCCCTATAGCAGGTGCCCCCTTACACCTATGGTACTTACACCCATGTGACAAGGAAGATGGACGCCCCTCAGCTCTGGGCCCTATAGCAGCTGCACCCCTTAAACCTATGGTAGTTTCACCCAAGTGACAAGGAAGATGGCCCCCTCAGCTCTGGGCCCTATAGCAGCTGCACCCCGTTCACCTATGGTAGTTACACCCATGTGACAAGGAAGATGGGCACCTCAGCTCTGGGCCCTATAGCAGCTGCACCCCTTACACCTATGGTAGTTACACCCATGTGAGAAGGAAGATGGACGCCCCTCAGCTCTGGTCCCTATAGCAGCTGCACCCCTTACACCTATGGTAGTTTCTCCCAAGTGACAAGGAAGATGGCCCCCTCAGCTCTGGGCCCTATAGCAGCTGCACCCCTTAAACCTATGGTAGTTACACCCATGTGACAAGGAAGATGGGGCCCTCAGCTCTGGGCCCTATAGCTGCTGTACCCCTTACACTTATGGTAGCTACACCCATGTGACAAGGAAGATGGGCCCCTCAGCTCTGGGCCCTATAGCAGCTGCACCCCTTACACCTATGGTAGTTACACCCATGTGACAAGGAAGATGGCCCCTGAGCTCTGGGCCCTATGGCAGCTGCTCCCCTTACACCTATGGTACTTACACCCATGTGACAAGGAAGATGGACGCCCCTCAGCTCTGGGCCCTATAGCAGCTGCACCCCTTACACCTATGGTAGTTACACCCATGTGAGAAGGAAAATGGATGCCCCTCAGCTCTGCGCCCTAATTCAGCTGCACCCCTTACACCTATGGTAGTTACACCCATGTGACAAGGAAGATGGGCCCCTCAGCTCTGGGCCCTATAGCAGCTGCACCCCTTACACCTATGGTAGTTACACCCATGTGACAAAGAAGATGGGCCCCTCAGCTCTGGGCCCTATAGCAGCTGCACCCCTTACACCTATGGTAGTTACACCCATGTGACAAGGAAGATGGCCCCTCAGCTCTGGGCCCTATAGCAGCTGCTCCCATTACACCTATGGTACTTACACCCATGTGACAAGGAAGATGGACGTCCCTCAGCTCTGGGCCCTATAGCAGCTGCACCCCTTACACCTATGGTAGTTACACCCATGTGACAAGCAAGATGTCCCCTCAGCTCTGGGCCCTATAGCAGCTGCTCCCCTTACACCTATGGTATTTACACCCATGTGACAAGAATGATGGACCCCTCAGCTCTGGGCCCTATAGCAGCTGCACCCCTTACACCTATGGTAGTTACACCCATGTGAAAAGGAAGATGGGCTCCTCAGCTCTGGGCCCTATAGCAGCTGCACCCCTTACACCTATGGTAGTTACACCCATGTGACAAGGAAGATGGCCCTCAGCTCTGGGCCCTATAGCACCTGCACCCCTTACACCTATGGTAGTTACACCCATGTGACAAGGAAGATGGGCCCCTCAGCTCTGGGCCCTATAGCAGCTGCACCCCTTACACCTATGGTAGTTACACCCATGTGACAAGGAAGATGGCCCTCAGCTCTGGACCCTATAGCAGCTGCCCCCCTTACACTTATGGTACTTACACCCATGTGACAAGGACGATGGATGCCCCTCAGCTCTGGGCCCTATAGCAGCTGCACCCCTTACACCTATGGTAGTTACACCCATGTGACAAGGAAGATGGCCCCCTCAGGTCTGGGCCCTATAGCAGCTGCACCCCTTACACCTATGGTAGTTACACCCATGTTACAAGGAAGATGGGGCCCTCAGCTCTGGGCCCTATAGCTGCTGTACCCCTTACACTTATGGTAGCTACACCCATCTGACAACGAAGATGGGCCCCTCAGCTCTAGGCCCTATAGCAGCTGCACCCCTTACACCTATGGTAGTTACACCCATGTGACAAAGAAGATGGGCCCTCAGCTCTGGGCACTATAGCAGCTGCCCCCTTACACCTATGGTAGTTACACCCATGTGACAAAGAAGATGGATGTCCCTCAGCTCTGGGCCCTATAGCAGCTGCACCCCTTACACCTATGGTATTTACACCCATGTGACAAGGAAGATGGACGCCCCTCAGCTCTGCGCCCTAAAGCAGCTGCACCTCTTACACCTATGGTAGTTACACCCATGTGACAAGGAAGATGGCCCCCTCAGCTCTGGGCAATACAGCAGCTGCACCCCTTGCACTTATAGTAGTTACACCCATGTGACAAGGATGATGGGCCCCCACAGCTCTGGGCCCTATAGCAGCTGCACCCCTTACACCTATGGTAGTTACACCCTTGTGACAAGGAAGATGGGCCCCTCAGCTCTGGGCCCTATAGCAGCTGCCCCCCTTACACCTATGGTAGTTACACCCATGTGACAAGGAAGATGGGCCCCTCAGCTCTGGGCCCTATAGCAGCTGCACCTCTTACACCTATGGTAGTTACACCCATGTGACAAGGAAGATGGCCCCTCAGCTCTGGGCCCTATAACAGCTGCTCCCCTTACACCTATGGTACTTACACCCATGTGACAAGGAAGATGGACGCCCCTCAGCTCTGGGCCCTATAGCAGCTGCACCCCTTACACCTATGGTAGTTACACCCATGTGACAAGGAAGATGGCCCCTCAGCTCTGGGCCCTATAGCAGCTGTACCCCTTACACCTATGGTAGTTACACCCATGTGACAAGGAAGATGGACGCCCCTCAGCTCTGGGCCCTATAGCAGCTGCACCCCTTAAACCTATGGTAGTTTCACCCAAGTGACAAGGAAGATGGCCCCCTCAGCTCTGGGCCCTATAGCAGCTGCACCCCTTTCACCTATGGTAGTTACACCCATGTGACAAGGAAGATGGGGCCCCTCAGCTCTGGGCCCTATAGCAGCTGCACCCCTTACACCTATGGTAGTTACACCCATGTGACAAGGAAGATGGACGCCCCTCAGCTCTGTGCCCTATAGCAGCTGTACCCCTTACACCTATGGTAGTTACACCCATGTGACAAGGAAGATGGACGCCCCTCAGCTCTGGTCCCTATAGCAGCTGCACTCCTTACACCTATGGTAGTTTCACCAAAGTGACAAGGAAGATGGCCCCCTCAGCTCTGGGCCCTATAGCAGCTGCACCCCTTACACCTATGGTAGTTTCACCCATGTGACAAGGAAGATGGGGCCCTCAGCTCTGGGCCCTATACCTGCTGTACCCCTTACACTTGTGGTAGCTACACCCTTGTGACAAGGAAGATGGGCCCCTCAGCTCTGGGCCCTATAGCAGCTGCACCCCTTACACCTATGGTAGTTACACCCTTGTGACAAGGAAGATGGCCCCTGAGCTCTGGGCCCTATGGCAGCTGCTCCCCTTACACCTATGGTACTTACACCGATGTGACAAGGAAGATGGACGCCCCTCAGCTCTGGGCCCTATAGCAGCTGCACCCCTTACACCTATGGTAGTTACACCCATGTGACAAGGAAAATGGATGCCCCTCAGCTCTGTGCCCTAAAGCAGCTGCACCCCTTACACCTATGGTAGTTACACCCATGTGACAAGGAAGATGGGCCCCTCAGCTCTGGGCCCTATAGCAGCTGCACCCCTTACACCTATGGTAGTTACTCCCATGTGACAAGGAAGATGGGCCCCTCAGCTCTGGGCCCTATAGCAGCTGCACCCCTTACACCTATGGTAGTTACACCCATGTGACAAGGAAGATGGCCCCTCAGCTCTGGGCCCTATAGCAGCTGCACCCCTTACACCTATGGTAGTTACACCCATGTGACAAGGAAGGTGGGCCCTCCGCTCTGGGCCCTATAGCAGCTGCTCCCCTTACACCTATGGTATTTACACCCATGTGACAAGAATGATGGACCCCTCAGCTCTGGGCCCTATAGCAGCTGCACCCCTTTCACCTATGGTAGTTACACCCATGTGACAAGGAAGATGGGCCCCTCAGCTCTGGGCCCTATAGCAGCTGCACCCCTTACACCTATGGTAGTTACACCCATGTGACAAGGAAGATGGGCCCCTCAGCTCTGGGCCCTATAGCAGCTGCACCCCTTACACCTATGGTAGTTGCACCCATGTGACAAGGAAGATGTGCCCCTGAGCTCTGGGCTCTATAGCAGCGGCCCCCCTTACACCTATGGTAGTCACACCCATGTGACAAGGAAATGGGCCCCTCAGCTCTGGGCCCTATAGCACCTGCACCCCTTACACCTATGGTAGTTACACCCATGTGACAAGGAAGATGGGCCCCTCAGCTCTGGGCCCTATAGCAGCTGCACACCTTATACCTATGGTAGTTACACCCATGTGACATAGAATATGGACCCCTCAGCTCTGAGTCCTATAGCAGCTGCACACCTTACCCCTATGGTAGTTACACCCATGTGACAAGGAAGATGGCACCTCAGCTCTGGGCCCTAAAGCAGCTGCACCCCTTACATCTATGGTAATTACGCCCATGGGCTACAATAATAATTCTAGCTGCATAAAGCAGCACTGTATAGAGAACCCAGTACATTAACGGATGTTATAACAATGACACAATTGGGAGATACTGTAGGAATGAAAGCATGGTCATAGGAGCTTACAATCTATATAATAAGTGTGTACTTTGGCCCTCATTCAGAGCCGCTCGCTATTTGCGGTCGTTCGTTCTAAAACAAGGGGTGGCTATTCAAATGAACCGTTCGCTAATTGCGGTCTGTTCACGCCTCTAAGTCTGAACGAGCGAGCAAAACTTGCGGTTGTAATTTTGAAAAATACGCCCCCTTGCCGCTCGCACCATACGTCATGTCCGCTACTTATTAGATTAATCGAGTACATCGAACAGCGTATGAACTGCTCGCTATTCTTGTGGCTGGTTTTTTCAACCGCTATTTTGCGAGCAGTTCTGAGTAAAAAAAAAACCAGTGACGTGGTCAATGACGCTTCTGTATTAATTATGCACACCCATAAAATGCCCGTTTTGACCTTTAAGCACGCCTGCGTTCAAATTCCACACCCCCGTTTTCAAGCACCTTCCCCTGTTACCAGCCACATACGCCTCCTTCTGTCACTGAAAATAGCAGGCACTCGCTATATAGCGAACAAACGATTTTCGGCTGCACTGACTTGTTCGCGCATGCATATTAAAATCCGTACGCATGCGCAGATGTGCGAACATCGGTCAGAACGAACGAGCGGCCGCTTACGAGCGGCTCTGAATCAGGGCCTTTGTTTTTACACACAGCCAAAGTGCTGATACCTGCATATAACCTGTCTCCTATGCTTTATGCCCTTGTAGGCACCTGTTTGGCTGATCCATAGAGACATAAAACAGGATTTTGACATCCCAAATCCTTCAGCCATAAAAGATCTTGCTAAGTAGAAATACAGAACGTTCGTTCTCTGTTCATTTAGAGATGGAGAAAGCTCCTCCGCCGTCACAGCTGGGCCAGATGCTGCGCTCAGCACCGACTTAATAAAACGCTTCCCCAAGGAGGGATAATCATTTGGCAGGAACCTGGATGTGCCTGGGGCTGTCTGTCGAAATTAGCTTCAAGCCCGCTAGGTTCATGTACTCCACAGTCTGCTGTAATTGCTCCTGCAGCATTCTCCCCCACAACAGTGTCTTTGTTGTGTAAGTGGCATAATTAGTCTGGTGCTGGTGCCCATGCATAAAACACTTGGATGGCAGAGGGGGTGTACGCGGGCTTATGCTGCCGGCATTAAGTGCCAACGGTAAAGAGGTCAGACTTATATTTTATACATGTGTGTTTGCAGAAAGATTTTGCAAGGTGTGATACCTGTCAGGTGGTGGCGGCGAGATTACAGGAAGAAATATTGTGAATGGTGCTTGGGATGACCTGTGCGTTCTCTTTACAGCGCTACCACTAGCCAGCAGAGGGCAGCAGCAAGAGCAGTTTAGTACCCCAGCCAAGTTTAGCAGTAATTATTATCAGGGCCATAGCTAGGGTAGTGCGGCCGGTGCCATCGCACAGGGCACCACAGGGCAGGGGGCGCTGTTTGGGCCTGTCAAATTTCTGTTTATTATCATTCTTGATTGTAGCTTCCTCTTATTTCATCCCCAGCATCTCCTGGTCTCTCCTATCTCTCACCTGGCCCTTCCCCATGAAGCCATGGCCCTTTTTTGGGTGCATTATGTCCCTTTGAAAAATGAGGGGGGCGCCAATGCCGTTTTATAGTCAATTTATTTCCTGGCACTCTGGTTTTCCTGGTAAATAATTGAACGTGCAAAGATGAGGTTATAGAGGGTGTGCTAAGCCGTTATTTATATTGCGCCCGCATGTTACGCTGTAAAATAGTCATTCACATCCAGGGACGTTTTAAGCAGCACAATGGTTTCCGGCTTACTGCCAGAATCTACTGGACATGTGTGGGTACCTGGGAAAATGGACTCCACGCAGCGGCATTTCTAGAGAGGAGGGGGCCCATGTGCAGTCTCCGTCACAGGCCCCCCTCCTCTCCGTCCGGTGCACTGAGCCCGCAGCGCCGCACTTACAGACTCTGGGCACTAGAGTGTGCCCAGAGTCTATAGCGCATGTGCTGGTCACCGGGAAAATGGCGGCCGCGGCCATTTTCCTTGTACTGCGCATGGGCAATCGACGGGAGCATGGCCGCGGTGGACATTTTCCAGCCATTTTTTAAAGCGCACACACTGGCGCCGACGTGGGACTCCGGAGAGGGAAGTATAATATGGGTGCAGGGTGTGCGGTGCGGGGCCCCTCTGGGCACACCCTGCACCCATTATAAATACGCCCCTGACCCCACAGCTTATTCCCGGTGACATCTCAATTGTGCATGCACAAGTCACAGGGAAAATGACCGCCGCTATTTTCCCTGTGACTTTTGCTGCTCTGTAGCGCTGGCCCGGCATTGCAGAGCAGCTCTCTGTAGACTGCGGAGAGGTACGAATAACTATATATGGGTGCAGGGTGTGCTGTGTGGGTCCCCCTGGAACAAGGGGCACATGCGCACCTCACACCCTGCACCCATGATCGATATTCCATTGTTCACATCAGTCTCTGTCCCAGTGGAGCGTAGACAATCTATGGGCCTGATTCAGACCCGGTCGCTATGAGTGTATGCTCGCATGATGCATATGCAAATATTTGAAAGTGACGCGGCGGGGAGCGATCGCTCGCCAAGGCATAAGCACACCCATCATACCTGTACGAGCGTTCGCTTTGTGTATGCACACTCCCCTTAGCGAATACAGAGACGCGCACTGCCCATCGTCATCTCCTGGAAGTTTATGAAAATATTGGTACATCGACCACTATCGGATGTGAACGCAGTGCTTGTGGTAGCTTTTTTTTACCGCAAGCATTGCGAGGAAAACAGAGGAATAAAATGGCAGGTGACGTGTACAATGACGCTGCCTGTTACTTATGCACACCTCTAAAATGGCGTTGAAACACTTGGGCACGCCTGCGTTCGCATCTCCACTCCCCCGTTTTTACTGGATTGCCCCTGTCACCACCCACAACCGGCCTCTCCGGTCACTCACTCTGCTGGGCTGGTTTTGCTGGGCGAGCGAGGGATCTGCAAACGCACTGTGTAGTTCGCGCATGCGCACTGCGATGCATACGCATGCACAGATTAGCAACCATCGGCAATTGCAAACGGAGGGCCTGATTCAGAGACGGACGCTCTGAACGAGCGCTCGCTCTGAATCAGGGCGTTTTTGTTCGGCCTCCTGGCCGCTCGCATAGCTGTGGGTGACCATCCCCGGACCACCCACGAACGGCTGCGCGGCGCTGCCCGGCCAGGCCCCTGCCAGTTCAGATGTCAGCGCTTCCGCGTCAGGTGGCTTTCATACCACCTGACGCGGAAGTGCTGGCAGCTGAATCGGCAGTGGACGGGCTGTGTGCCATGCACACAGCCCTCCCAGAGGGAGCTAGACAGAAGGAAGCATTGCCGGAGCCGGGCTCCACCTTCCGGCTCACGGACGGAGGCGGGCACAGGAGCGGGGATTCAGGTAAGTGTTTTTTTTTTTATTTGTATTTTTTGTTGTATATGTAAGGGGCACTGGTGGGGGGAGGAACTACTGGAGGGCACTATATTGGGGGCACTTCAAGGGGGGACCACTAGTGGAAGCACTGGCACTGCTGGGGGGCACTGCTGGGGGGAGGCACTACTGGAGGACACTATATTGGGGGCACTTCAAGGGGGGACCACTAGTGGAGGCACTGGCACTACTGGAGGGCACTATATTGGGGGCACTTCAAGGGGGGACCACTAGTGGAGGCATTGGCACTGCTGGGGGGAGGCACTACTGGGGGCACTGGCACTGCTGGGGGGTACTATCTATTGGGCACTACTGGGGGCACTAAATAAGGGGCACTGCATAGGGGGGAATACTACTGGGGGTACAATATAAGTGGCACTGCATATCGGGGACCACTACTGGGGGCTCTGGCACTGCTGGGGGGGCACTACTGGGGCACTATATAAGGGGCACTGCATAGGGGGGACCACCACATAAGGCACTGCATAGGTGGGTCTACTACTGGGGGCAGTATATAAGGGGCACTGCATAGGGAGAGGACTACTACTGGTGGCAGTATATAAGGGGCACTGCATAGGGAGGGGACTACTACTGGGGGCACTATATAAGGGGCACTACATAAGGGAGGACTACTACTGGGGGCCTCTGTCGCGCGCACCTACTTATATATGTGTGTGTGTGTAGACATCTATAATGGAAACCCCTCCCTGAGAATCCTGCGTTTGCCCCTGTGAATGGTCCTGACACAACCTCTACAAAAGTAGGTGAACATTTTGAATTTTTGCCTAATTTTATAGAATTTAAGGGATGAAGAATAGACCTCCAAGTATTATTTTGAATACAATTATTAAAAACAAAACACTCACACTTTGTTCATCACAGGAAAAACGCGCGCGCACACACACACGATTCAGGGTTGTACGGTAAAAGCAGCACTGCTGCGATGCTAAAATATTCTAATACTGCAGGAGGCGTCTAAAGGTAAAAGACACCCACTGCCGGCATTGCCGAGCCAAGTGCTGCATCCCAAGACGCAACTTCAGATGGATGGTCGCAGTCATCGGCCATCTGGGTAAGCCTCAGCTTACTCAGAAGGACCGGCAGAACTGCTCAGCCGGGGCTGGGAAGTTTGCACTGGAAGATGCAGACCCTGGTCTGGCCACGCCCACACAGGTGAAAATGAAAATACATTGGCCCCCCCCATAGGAAACAAAATAAAATGCATTATATATCATACAAGAAAAAAATAAAACACATTGACCCATAACTGGAAAAAGAAAATACACATTAACGCCCACAGAAAAAACAAACACATTGTCAGCCACAAGAAATAATAAATAAGACACACTGGCCCCCAAAGGTAAAAAATAAAACCCACATTAATTGTCCCAGCAACCCCCTCTCAGTCTGTCGGTTCTCTGACGAACAGGAGAGAAGCTCCCTATCCCTCCTTGCCCTCAGCCACATACAGGGCTCTATTTATTAACATTATTTTTACTAAAATAAAGTGAAAAATGGTGTTTTGTGTTTTCACACCCTTTTCACATTATTTTAGTATCACCTATAGTTATTACAGGGCAATTGCAGTAGAATTCGTAAAATTCTACTCCAACCCCTAAGTATCACTTATTTTAGTAATCAGATTGCATTTCCCATAATTGTAATGGGAAATGTGATCTGGCCAAAGTTACTAAAAATAAATTGTAAAAAAAATACCAGGGGAAACCCTGTGATAATAACGCCACCTGGAGGTGGCGTTATCCAGGGTCTCTCCCGGTTACTGGACTCCTGCCCTGCTCTAGTGGGCAGAGCAGAGCGCGGAGCCGGCCCTAGTAATCAGCTGTGTGGTCTAAACAGACCGCAAGCTGATACAGTGTAAAAAAAAATAAGTATAAAAAAAAAATTACTTACCTGACTCCAGGGACTGGTGGTCGTGGCTCTGGGTGATGTCCTCCCTCCGGACAGCTGGTCTCCCATACTGCACTGTGGCCCTGTCATCAGGTCCCAGTGCGGTATGGGATATCACCTGACCGGAGGACATGGAAGACATCACCAGAGCCCGGATCGTGCAGGTAAGTGTAATTAAGGGAGAGGGGTGGTCTGGGGGGTCCGCATTCGCGGGGGTGGGGCTTAGTGCCGGGGTGTAGCAGCGACGGTTGGTCGGCGCATGCGCGGGCACTGGTCACGGTATTTTTTTTTAAAAAATACCGTGACTATTGTGCGGAGGGGATTTGCAGGGACAGAGCTTTCTCACAAGCTCTGTCCCTGCAAGGGATTTGTAGTAAATCCCTGTGATATTTATATCACACTACAATCTGCATTACCAATGTGGATTGTAGTAAATAGAGCCCACAGACACAAAGCAGTGTCTGCAGCCTGCTCTTAGCAAATGTAAAGTGTACATAATAAATGTATTTAATCTATGCAATATATTTATATAATAAAGTATGCCCCTTTACTGTGGTGGTGGTGGTGTAGGGGGATCTGGAGCACCCCTCTATTGCATGTAGTGCTCTGAATCCTGTCTGCAGGAACCAGAACACTGTAGCGCCAGCAGGGGTGTCCTCCATTCTTGGTAGTCCAGTGAAGGCTGCTGCTGTATGAAGCTGTGGCTCCTGGCCACTACACAGACTCCTCCAGCTGGCAGTGTGTGGAGTGCCTGGTTATGGTGCCTCCTGAACACAGTAGGTACTAGGACCCATGGGGAGCCCAGGGTGTTGCAGGGAGACTGCCGCCCCCATGTTTGTTGTCCACCCTCTGGAGCTGATTTCTGGCCAAATGGGGGCAGCCAGATCCCGGAAGATCTCCTGGTATTTTTAGATCTAAAGATTAGATCTCCCACATAGATGTACAGATGCCAGGGAGTGGAAAGGGCCTGAGCCTCTTCTCAATGGCAACTCATGCACAGGGGGAGATACACCTCCCCCGTGTCTCTGGATACCATGTATTTAGGGTGAAGCCCCTCCAGGTTGATGCACCACACTTTATGGAGACAGGGGCTGGATTACCCCATGCTGTACCGTGCCTCTGAACCTACTGTCCTTTTTTGGGGCATGCTATTGTAATAGGTATCTACTGGCTTCCAAGACGCTGACATCTGCATATATCCTGTGACTAAAAAAGACAAATTACAAGTGCACAACTCCAAATTACTATTATATACAATACATTTTACAATAAAATGTTGCAATAAATAGAGGTTTTAGCATAATCATGGCCAAGGTTATGGGCCTACCCACCACTTCAGGGTAACCTCTTAGGGTAGGTCCCTAACATACTGAGGTTCAAATCCAGAGCACAGGACACCCCAAACTAGCCCAGCTGAGCCACCCCAGGGCATCATTCTAATAAGAAAAGTGAAGCGTAAAATTGGATAGATAAGAGCAGCTACTGCTGCATATATAAGAATAGAGATGTGAAAATACATATACAATAAACAAACAATAGAAATGTTAAAAAGTGCAAAAAAAGGAAAAGAGTGTTATAATGCGATGCCCTGGAGCAGCCCAACCAAAGAAATCCAGGGGACCCACGCCCCAAAAATCAACCCAAAGCTGCACTGCAGTATTTACATTTATAGGACTTACCTAAATTGTGCCTTTTATATCCTGTGACTACAAGCAGGGGCAGCTTAAGGAAAGGTCATCTTAACAATTTTTCAGTTCTTAGGAAGTTTCACAATAAGGAAATTCTTAAAAACATTTTTTTTTCCACAAACTGGCTGGACATTTCACATATACCTCTTTCAGACATACCGAGAATCCTGGGAATTTGGCCTGCCTCAGCCAAATTCCCGTGTTGCCGCGTATGTCTGAAAGGTACCGAGCCGGGAACACGTTCCCGGGTAGCTGGCCCTTCAATCGACCGGGGAATTTCCCGGGACTTAAGTCCCGGGAAATGACCCTGCTTATGTCTGTATGGTGCTACCTGGGAATTTACTATTCCCGGGCTGCACCAAGCAGCTTTTTCATTGAGTTGGCAGCGCAGAGCGTCCTATAGGACGCTCGGCGCTGCTGCTTTGAGTTGGCAGTGCGGACGTTCAGCGCTGGTGCTTTCAGTTGGCAGTGCAGAGCGTCCTATAGGATGCTCAGCGCTGCTGCACACCACCCACCGCGCCGGTGGCTGTGTCGCTGTAGATCGCGACACAGAGGACATCAGCCGGATGGCGGGCACACCCGCCAGCGCTGGAGACCGCCGACAGGTCTCTGCCACAGCGGGCCGCCCACACTGCCGCTGGACCGACAGGGCAGTACATTAACGGAAGGGGTTCCATCTCTTCCCCATTGGGGGGACGGCAAATAGGGGTTAAAACAAATAATTTATTAATAAGTTTAAAAAAAAATGGCTGAATTTGAATTGGCCGGCTGCCTGCTGCATTTTGATGACCTCATCAGCAGCAGCCGGAGAGGGGATAAGCTAGGAAGGGCAGACGGCATAGGAGAGGCAGGTAATCTGAAGGGGGTCTGAGCAGGAAATTTCCCGGGTCGTATGTCTGAAAGGGGTATAAGACACTCTCTAGTGAGCTTTTCAAAGAAAAGGCTTGTTCAGTCACCACCAAACTCCCAGTGCTAGGCTAGGGCAATTACCATATCACTTTTAATATAACCCTTATACCAGTGGTTCTCAAACTCGGTTCTCCGTACCCCACACAGGTCACGTTTTGCAGGTCGCCCAGCAGGTGCACAGGTGTAGTCATTACTCACTGACACATTTAAAAGATCCGCAGGCGAAGCTAATTATTTAACTTATGATTCTGTGAGGAGACCTAGAAAACATGCACTGTTTGGGGTCATAGTCTACACAAATGCATTTCCAAAAGCGCACACAGAGCATTAAATATAACATGTTAAAACACATATTACATATACATCTACAGTATGTGGAGCCTAGCGCTGGGAAAACATTTGAAATGGGCGCTCTACGCTTATAGATCCGTATAAAGATGATGCCGCGGCACGAGGGCTAACCCCTACAGTGCTGTGGCCGCCAATTTAAAAAAAATGACGGGTCTCTTGCCACATTGGGACTTTCTGCTCATCATGCCATCGGTATCACCAGCAATAGTGGTGTCAGGAACCAGCCTCACCCTAGGGGTTGTGCTGCCTTATCTTGGAGGGGTCCCGGCCCCGTAGCTCTCAGGCTGTGCTGTCGACGGGTTCCCAACGTGGCGGAGGTCTCAGGGACCCCGAGCTCTGTCGGCGTTACCGCTAGCTCCAGACACTGGGCGCTGTCATGGCGGGCCTGCTCAGCCCGACTGCATGCTGTCAGGCTCCCAATGTGGTGGTGGTCTCCAAGGTCTCGGAGCTCTGGCGGAGTTCCCACCGGCTATGGACACTGGGCACCGCCATATTGGTCCCTGTCAGCTGACCGTAAGTCTCCGCTGTCAGCCAGGCCGGTGTCCACCTGACCGTAGCGACCAATCACTGTGAGACCCAGGGTATGAGTCCTGCACTGACAGCAGTCAGTGCCTGAGCTTCGTCGCTAATACATGTCCTAAGCTCTGCTCCTGGCTAGTTAATCTTAGGCTCCTTCATGATTCCACTTCAGCTCTATTGAACAATCCAGTCCGGTCCTATTCCGGATCCATTCTATGTGCTAAGGGGGTCATTCAGACCCGTTCGCTCGCAAAGGACGCTCGCAAACGGGTCGATGTTGCCCCACTGCGCATGCGCACGATGGAGGGAGCTCCGTCGTGCTTATGCGCGAGACATGGACTGCGACAGCCAAGCTGTCGCTCAGGGTCTCGCACCAAAGGGGGCGTGCTGTCGATGTTGATTGACAGCACGCCCCCTTTGGTGGGCGTGCCTGCCAGATGGAGGCGTTCCCATGGGAACGCCTTCGACATCACTAGTGATGTCAGTGGGAGTGATTTTGGCTCTGATAGAGCCAAAATCACTCCAGGGCTTGCGGCAGCGAGACCCTACCGCAGGGTCTCCGTCGCAAGCCCGATGGTCGCGATGGTCAAGACCATCGCGACCATCATCATGGACGCTCGCTATAGCTGTGGGTGGTAACCCACAGCTATGCGAGCGTCCATGAGGACGCTCCAAAAAAAGGTAGGAGGGCCCTGATTCAGAGCGAGCGCTCTGGTCAGAGCGTTCAGCTCTGAATCAGGCCCTAAGTCCGGTCCTATTCCATATCCATTCTAAGTGCTAAGGGCCTGATTCAGACCCGCTTGCGAGCGCCATGCGCTCGCAAGTGGGTCGATGGTGGCCCAGTGCGCATGCGCACGACGGAGCCAGCTCCATCGTGCGCATGCGCGAGACCCGGATAGCAATGGGCAATCCGTCGCTCCGGGTCTCGTACCAAAGGGGGCGTGCTGTCGATGTTGAGTGACAGCCGCCCCCTTTGGTGGGCGGGCTGGGGGCGTGGCTGCCCAGACGGAGGCATTCCCATGGGAGTCTCTGTTCTAAGTCTCGTCCCTTTCCGGATCCAGTCTCTGTTCTAAGTACAGTCCCATTCCGGATCCAGTCTCTGTTCTAAGTCTCGTCCCATTCCGGATCCAGTCTATGTGCTAAGGGCCTGATTCAGTAAAGGAACACAGTTGGTAATACACAAGCAATCGGCCGATTGTATGCGTCGCAGTGCGTGTGATTTACAGGATGTGCCATTTGTGGGCGGTGATGCTGGGGAGGGGGGGTGGTCGGTCAAACGCAGGTGTGTCAGTGCATTTCAACGGCGTTGCAGGGGCGTGCATAAATTATCCACTGCGATGCTGTACACAGCCTGAGGCCTGATAGCGTGTGTGGAAGTTAGCAATTCCTGAGTAAGGTCAGAGCTTGTGCAAGTGTGCGTGAGGCTGCGATGGTACTCGATTGTACCAATGGTTTTGCAGTCTTGCTAAACATTACGGAAGTAAACTGGGCGTCCTTGTGTAGTGCAGCGGCACCATTGTAATGGCTTGGCATACTATCGCAGTTGAACTGTATGCGTAATCGCTATTGCATTCGCAGTTGCGTTCCTTGCTGAATCATGTCCTAAGTGCGGTCCCATTAAGGATCCAGTCTATGTACCAGTCTGGTCCCATTCCAGATCCAGTCTATATACTTCAAGTCCAGCTCCATTCAGGCTCCAGTGTACTTTCCAGTCCAGGCTCATTCTGGATCCAGTTGTATTTCAAGTCCAGCTCCATTCAGGCTCCAGTGTACAGTACTTTCGGTCCCATTCCAGATCCAGTTGTTTTTTAAGGCCAGTTCCATCCAGGTTCCAGTGAACATTCCAGTTTGGTACCATTCTGGATTCAGTTAATCTACAAGCTACCTCTATTCAGGCTTCAGTGTACATTCCTAGTCTGGTCCCACTCCGGTTCCAGTTGTGTTCTAGTCAGGTCCTGATCTAGCTACAGACTTTATTTCTAGTCCGGTCCTGATCCGGTTTAGTCTGACTCCAGTATTGACTAAAGTACTAGTTCTATTGTTGCTTAATGCACCTTCTCTTACAATACTGCTGGATTTCTAATAGTACTATAACATATATGAGGAGTTATGTTCGACCCTCCCTACTCCAAACTTCCCGTACCATCACTGCGCAGATATCCAGGTCTCTTCTAGGCAATCCAGAGTACCCAAACCTGACAGTAAGCCCAGGCCAAATGAACTCGGAAGAGAACCCAAGCACCAATGCTCTAAAGCAGGGGTGGGGAACCTTTTTTCAGCCAAGGACCATTTTGATATATATAACATTGGGCCTGATTCAGACCCACTCGCGAGCGGCTGTCCGCTCGCAAGTGGGTCGATGGTCTGCACTGAGCATGCGCACGACGGAGGGAGCTCCGTCGTGCGCATGCGCCAGACACGACGAGCGAAGGACTTTCCTTCGCTCGTTGTGTCCGATCAAAGGGGGCGTGCTGTCAATGTTGATTGACAGCACGCCCCCTTTGGTGGGCGTGCCGGGGGCGTGCCTCCCTGACGGGGGCGTTCCCACGGGAACGCCTCCCGTCAGAAGCCGGCCCACTGACATCACTAGTGATGTCAGTGGGAGTGATTTTGGCTCTGATAGAGCCAAAATCACTCCGGAGTTTGCGGTTGAAAACCTCAACCGCAGGCTCCGGCTCGCAATTTCGATGGTCGCGATGGTCACGACCATCGCGGCCATCAAAATGCACGCTCGTATAGCCTGTGGGTGGTGACCCACAGCTATACGAGCGTCCAGGAGGACGCTCCATGAAAATGGAGCCCGGCCCTCATTCAGAGCGT
This sequence comes from Taudactylus pleione, assembly GCA_031769625.1. Taxonomy (NCBI): domain Eukaryota; kingdom Metazoa; phylum Chordata; class Amphibia; order Anura; family Myobatrachidae; genus Taudactylus; species Taudactylus pleione. The sequence goes on from JAUIMM010001726.1 coordinate 127,595, forward strand.
GCGCTCTGCTCAGAGCGTACGGCTCTGAATGAGGGCCATTGTTTGCGAACCTCGATCAGTAGGTCAATATGTGATCCAGTTCCAAACCATCACTGCAGAACTTGAGTGGAACGATGAGGCTCTTAAAGCAGCTTTTTGGAATGGCCTTTCAGAAAGGTTGAACTGGCCACTCGTGATTCCCCAGGATCCTTGCAGGAACTCATCTTTCTCTGTATAAAGATTGATCTACACCTTTGAGATAGAGCTACCTGTAGGTTCAAAAATTAATATTTTAAGCCTCGTGTATCTAGTACTTAGTGTCCTTCTTCCCCTGTGGACAAACCTATGCAAGTTAATCGCTTGCATCTCTCTCCATAGGAACGTTTGAGGTGTCAGCGAGAAAAATTGTGACTATATTGTGCTGGTCCAAATCATCTTATTGGATTATGTCCAGTACATCCAGGAAACTGGGACGCCAGCGGGCTCTGTGTCTCCGTGCAGCACTGCCACACACAGCCCTGCTTGCATTAGCCCTGCTCTCCTTACAGCTAGGATTTAATCCTACCTCCTACTGGAAGCCCCTGGAAGCTCTTGCTGCTGCCTTTATCCCCTGCCTGGGTGCCTCTCTCTCTCCTGTGCTGGAAGTGCTGCTGGCCGCCATTTTGCTTCCTGGACTGTGTGCTGAATCTGTGACCTCCTCTGTTACAACAACTGCAGTGTTGGTGCTCCTGATATCTAATACTCTATATTGCTACACTGCATCACCTATCTAATATGGGGAAAACTCATCATGCTGCTGCAGCAGCGAAGCTGGAGCGTTATTCTCGCTCATCAATGCTTCAGCCCCCGCTCCGCGATGAACGGGATGTCGGATCTCCTCCTGCGTCTCCTCTTGCCGATACTATACCTGAGGACTCCTCTGCGGCCACTTTGCAGAGTGTGCTGGATGCGGTCACGGCCAGTGAAAAAAGGCTCGCTGATAAAATTTGCAAAGTGCAGTCTGACCTATCTATAATCCATCATGATCTGCAACGAGTCCGGGAGAGAGTGGGAGAGGTGGAAACACGTACGTCTACGCTCGAGGATACAGTATCTAAGTTAAAAGAGAAAGTGGCTGCTTTGGATTCTCAGATGGCTACAGTACACAAGAAGATGTCGGATATGGAGGGGCGCCTTCGGCGTAATAACGTCAGATTTGTGGGGCTACCGGAAAAAGAGGAAGGCTCGAGCCCTGAGCAATTTCTTGAAAAATGGCTGCTGAAAACATATGGCCAGGAAGCCTTTACTTCACACTTTGCAGTAGAGCGGGCTCACCGTGTGCCGACCAGACCGCTTCCTCCTCGAGCACCCCCGCGTATTTTTATTGCCAAATTACTATCAGGATCGGGATACTGTGATACGACTGACTCGCACTAAAGGTCCTATGGAACGTAATGGCTCTCGGATTTCGGTGTTCCCTGATTTCTCCGTCGAGGTTCAAAAGGAGAGGGCACAGTTTCTTCCAGTCAAGCGTGGCCTGCGGGATCTCAATCTTCCATACGCCATGCTGTTCCCTTCTAAATTACGAGTGGTCGCAGATGGTGAAACAAAATTCTTTTTCACCCCGAGAGAGGCTGCTTTGTGGCTGGATCACCGTGTCCCGGCCAGGAGGCCGTTAGTTAACGACTGAACATGGATCATTGCTCCTGAATTGCGTAGCACATAACTATGCTATATATGTGACTGCCAACATGGTTAAATGTACTTTTTTTTTTCAGGTCTTACAAATATTGATCTGGAAATGTTATTTTAGATGGTATGTGAATTTTGTCACTGTATTCCCATATTTATTTTGAGATTATTTATATGGTTATTTCAATTGCTGTGGGATAGTGCGGTTTGATATAACTATTTTCTCCAATATCTGTATAATATTTATGCTCCCTAGCCTAGTAGTATTCTATTTTGGGTCAGGACAGTATTTTGTTTTTAGTTTTATTCCCGGGGTGTGAAATATTGGGGGGTTCCCTGTGTTTCAGGGGTCATTATATATTTTGCCTCACCCTGTATACGGGATAAATTGTTATATGTTTATTTGGTAAACTTATTTTTTTACCTGTTGAGGGAAGGGAGTGACCTGGCGCTGCTCACGCAGGATATGCTACCTAGAATTAGGGGCCTGATTCAGAGCCGGACGCTATTTGCGCTCGCTCATTCAGAAAAAGGGGCCGGATATTTAAATTGAGCGCTCGCTCTTTGCGGTCTGTTGATGCCTCTATGTCTGAGCGAGCGAACGAAACATGCGCTCGCTATTTTGTAAAGATGCCCCCTGGCCGCTCGCATCCTACGTCATCTCCGCTATTTATTTGATTAATCGAGTACATCGAAAGGCATCTGAACTGCTCGCAGTGCTTGTGGTAGGTTTATCCTACCGCAATCATGAGAACAGTTCAGGCTAAGAAACAACCAAGTGACGTGGTCGATGACGCTGCTTTGTTAATTATGCACACCCTTAAGCACGCCTGCGTTCGGATCACCATTCCCCGTTTTCAAGCACCTTCCCCTGTTACCACCCACAAACGCCTCATCCTGTCACTCAAATTAGCAGGCACTCGCTATTTTGCGAGCGCTCGATTTCCGACCGCAATGACTGGTTGGCGCATGCGCAGATGTGCGAACATCGCTCGGAGCGAACAAGCGGCCGCTTACGAGCGGCTATGAATCAGGCCCTAAGTCTGTGCGTTATGAGACCAGGGGAATCTTGGACCATTCTCCATTAACACTTAGCTTAGATCTGGGATGTCAAAGATGCCAATCGTTTTGGAAACTTAATTCATTTTGGTTGACCCGTATGTGGGAGGGCTCTGATTTGGAAGAAATGTGGAAGGAATATTTTGAACTGAACTGTGGTACGGCCCCAGATCAGATAATATGGGACACTTTTAAGTCTTTTCTTAGGGGGACTTTGATTAAACGTGTCTCTGATTTAAGGTCTTTTTACAAAAAAAAGGAATTAGAGTTGGAGGCTTCCTGTCAATCATTAGAGCTTACTCACCTTGCTGATGGATTAGAGTTGTCAAAGGTTGCATGGCTGTCTGCACAGGACGCATGGAACCACTGTTTGACAGATAAGGCTAGATATAAATTGCTATTCAATTCGCCCTCTAGATATGCAACAGGTGACAGACCTGGAAGCTATTTGGCCAATTTGGCAAGATTGGAACGACCTTCAATAACTATAGTAGAGATTGTGGGTCCAGGGGGTATAATTTATGACCAAACACCAGATATTACACAGGAGTTTGTTAGATACTATCAGCGACTATATAGTTCTAGCGTGTCATATAGTATTGAAGAACTGCGCCACTGTCTTAGGCTATAGTTCTTCCTAAATTATCCTCTGGGGCTAAAGATTTCCTCGATTCTCTTTTGACTACGGAGAAAATTGATATAGCTATAAGATCCTTCCCAAACGGCAAGGCCCCGGGGTTAGACGGGATCCCCTTGGAGTTATATAAAAAACATAGCCAGTTTTATGTCCCCCGCCTACTCCAGCTATTCAATCGATTGTATGAATGTAATTCTCTCCCTCAGTCCATGTCAGAAGCCCTTTTAGTAGTTGCCAAATCCAGGAAAAGACCCTAAACAGACGGAGCCATATCGGCCTATTTCTCTCCTCCCTACAGACATTAAAATCCTTGCTAAAGTTCTGTCCATTAGGTTAAATCAGGTGATTGCCCAGTTGATACATCCGGATCAAACTGGATTTATGCCAGGAAAGTCAAAGTCGCTTAATCTTCGACGCCTTTTTACCCAATTGCAGATCTCACATGAGGACCCCTCTTCTAAAATAATAGTGTCACTAGATGCCGCTAAGGCGTTTGACTCTACAGAATGGCCATTTCTATGGGAGACAATGAGTGGCTTTGGGATAGGCTCTGGTTTCACTAAATATGGTTAAATTGCTGTACTCGGCGCCTGTGGCCAGGGTATCGGTCAATGGATATACTTCATCCCCCTTCCCTCTTTCGAGGGGTACGCGGCAGAGCTGCCCCTTGTCACCAATTTTATTTGCCATGGCCATTGAGCCATTGGCTTGTTTGATTAGGGCTAGTCCTGCTGTTCAGGAATTTTCCACGGGAACTAGATCGGATAAAATAGCATTATATGCTGACGACATCCTGCTCTTTGTCTCAGAGTATGACATTTCCATGCCTAATGCGCTTGCAATTATTAATTATTTTGGAAAGTATTCGGGTTTGTCGATAAATTGGGACAAATCATGTATACTTCCCATTAGGGGAGTGTGTCCTGTTGATCCGCTTATACCACTCCCATTAAACTGGATAGACTCGTTCGAGTATTTAGGTGTATGGATAACTAATGATCCTCATAGTTATGTGTCTTTAAATATTAAGCCGCAAATAGAATATTTAAGATCCCGGGTAGGTACATGGGGAAAATTGCCATTAACGCTCACTGGCAGAGTAAATCTTATAAAAATGGTTCTACAACCCAAACTCCTTTATGTGGTGCAACATTCCCCAATTTATCTCCCTCAGAGTGTGTTTAGACAAATAGATGGATTGTTATCCTCCCTGATTTGGGTTAAATATAGAGCCCATATTCAATTGAATACACTTACTAGACCACGAGATGCTGGGAGACTGGCACTACCCCATTTTAAGTTTTATTACTATGCGTCACAATTGGCGCAATTGTGGACATGGACACAGGTTTTGGAGGTAGATGAATTATCTGCTCTTTTGGTGGGACAGGAATCTAGGGGGCATACTCCACTTCAAATGTTACTTAGTAGCAACCTGAAGGGTGTTAGAGCTCCATTGGTTAGACAAGCGGTTTTGATTTGGAGACAGGTCACGCAGATTTTTCAGGGACAGGGATGGGATCCGGAATTGGTATGAAATACCGTCAGCCGCATGGCCGGCGGTTCGATTCCCGTCAGCGGCAGCCCGACAGAAGCAGAGTGCGACGCAGCGGAAGGCCGACAGCGCTGGAAATCCCGATCGTGGATAGGTAAGTATCCACTAACCTAACCCCCCTAACCCTAACCCTCCTTAGGGGTGCCTAACCCTAATCCCCCCTCTAAGTGCCTAACCCTAACCACCCCCTTCCCCGCTGCCTAAACCTAAGTCCCCTGGGGGGGTGCCTAACCCTAAGTCCCCCCCGGGGGTGCCTAACCCTCCCTCCCCCTAGCCTAACCCTCCCGGGGGGGTGCCTAACCCTAAGTCCCCCCCGGGAGCCCTAAACCTAACCCTCCCCCCCGCGGCTGTCCGCTCGCGGCGCCCGGCATCAGTACGATCGTCATGCCGGGCGCCGGTCTCCCAGCGTCGGAGAAATGCGGGCGTCTATATCTAGACGCCCGGCATTTCACCCATGCCGGGATAAGACAGTCGGGAAGCCGGCTGCCGGTATTTAGGCAGTCGGCTTCCCGATTGCCTCCCTGGGATCCTGATACCCCCTACTTAATACCAGGGGACTTGAGGAACTTGCTTTGCTGCAGATAAATAAGGCCTGGGGGAAATAGGGGGTGAATGCGTTAGGACAATTATATGCATCTGGGGTGTTTAAGACGTTTGAACAGCTGCAAAGTGAGTTTAATATCCCAAGACAGTATTTTTATAGATATCTTCAGCTTCATCAATCTGTAGACGCACAATTTGTGGATGCCCCTCCAGTGTTCCCGAGATTCCCCTGTTAAAATCTTATTACAAGCTGCTGGACCAAGACATTTGGTGTCTGTTATGTATGCAGCCTTGATGAGAGAATATCATGGTACGGATTTACCATCTATTAGGCAAAAATGGGAAGTTGACCTTGGACTATTGCCAGATGATGTGTGGATAGGAGCACTGGGTAGTCCAAAAATGGCTACTACAACAATTCGGTTTCAACAAATTCAGTTGTTCCTGTTACATAGAATATATTTAACACCAGATCGCTTGTTTAAATTCGGTGGTAGATCTGATTCAAAATGTCCAAAATGTAATTCCCCTAATGGTAGTTTCTGGCACTTATTATGGACATGCTCTACTGTCAGTTCCTTTTGGGAAGAGGTTAATTGTATATTGGTGTCCACTGGTGTTCCCCGGGATGTGCTAACTCCAATGGTGTGCACTCTAGCTGTTATTGGAGAAGATACATTAGATAAATATATTGCACAATATGTTGTTAATTTATGTATGCTTGCCAAGGTTTGCATAGCTAGAACATGGATGACCCCTGAACGTCCAACGATAGGACAGTGGATAGCACTAGTAAATGAGACCTTGGTACATGAGAAATTTGTGTATTTAGCTAGAAAGGCTGAAAAGAAATTTCATCTTATTTGGGGTAGATGGCTGGATTCATCATATGTGCGAAGACTGGGTGAGACTAGACTTGATATGATGCAGATAACCATTGGGGATAGAGCTGTGCGTAATACTGAGATTCCTCGTATTTAAAGTGATGTAGTCGAGGGGATATGTATGTGAACAGGGATATATATTTGCATAAAGAAGTTGTGTAATTGCTTCAATCTCGCTATATAATTTATGCCTAGAGTGTATATCCTGAATGAGAACCTGCATTGTAGTATGTCCTCTTTGATTTATACTATTGTATATAATCTATGTAAATGACCACACAGACTGTTTACTGTGAACAATTTTTATTTTTATTATTGTTTATGTTAATGTTTTTTCTTGAAAACAAATAAAAACTATTGAATTAAAAAAAAAAAGAAGGGACCCAACCCATGGTCCTCTGAAGCCACCTCTGCTTCTCATGCCTTAAAACAAGCCTTCACTTCAGCACCAATAATTGGTCAGCCTGACCTAGAGAAACCATTTTTTCTTGAGGTTGATGCCTCCTCTGTAGGTGTAGGTGCTGTATTGTCACAAAACATGGAAGACGGCAAGCTTCACCCTTGTGGTTTATTTCTCCCGGAGATTCTCCCCTGCAGAGAAAAATTATGCAATTGGAGACAAAGAACTTTTGGCTATTAAGTTAGCTCTAGATAAGTGGTGATACCTTTCAGAAGGGACTAAACATCCTGTGACTAACTTTTCTGATCATAAAAATTTGTTCAAGTCCACCCACGGCAGTCTTGTTGGGCCCTATTCTTCTCAAGGTTCAACTACAAAATCACCTTCCGTTCCGGGTGCTCAAAATTGGAAGGCAGATGTCCTTATCCCGTGCCTGGGCTATGGAGGAGGATACTACACTTCAAGAATCACATCGTATCCTCAATCCGCTATAATTTGCCAATACTCAGTTAGCTTCTGTACCACCACCTGGGAAGATGTTTCCGGATTCAGATCTTCACCAAAAATTGTTCACCTGGGCTCATGCATCCTTGCTTGCTGGACATGCTGGTATCCGGAAAACTCTTGAATTCCTTTCCCGCCTATATTGGTGGCCTTCTATGAAACTAGATGTTCAGGATTTCATTGCCTCTTGTACTAAATGCACCCAGCATAAAAATCCTCATCAAAAGCCTTTCAGTCATCTGCAACCACTGTCAATTCCAAAGCAACCTTGATCCCATTTTTCAATGGAGTTTATTACAGGTTTGCCAGTCTCCAAATTATATAATACGGTTTGGGTGGTGGTGGATCGTTTTTCAAAAATGGCTCGTTTCATACATCTGCCTGGTCTACCATCTGTACCACAACTGGCACATATTCTCATACGTGAGATCTTTCGACTCCATGTTCTTCTTAAATAAATAGTCACTGATAGAGGTGTACAGTTCGTGGCCAGGTTCTGGAGAGTGTTATGTTCTGCAATCCAAATTAAATTAACATTTTCTTCCACAGAAGTGGAGTTTGAGATAGATCAAATTCTGGATTCCCGTCGTCACTTCGGTCACCTGCAATATCTCAATGACTGGAAGGGCTATGGCCCAGAAGAAAGAGCCTGGATCGACTCTATAGATGTTCATGCTCCTCAGCTTCTTAAAAAGTTCCATAAGAAGAATCCTTCTAAGCCCAAAGGCTGTCCAGAGGCCATCATTAAGAGAGGGGGTACTGTCACGAAACAGCCTTACCCTAGGGCTTGCACTGCCTTAACTTGGAAGGGGTCCCGGCCAGGGAGCTCTCAGGCTGTACTGTTGATCGGTTCACAATGTGGCAGTTGTCTTAGAGGCCCGGAGCTCCAGCGGCATACCTGTCAGCTCCGGACACTGGGCACTGTCATGGCGGGTCTGTTCAGCTGACTGCGTGTTGTCAGGCTCCTAGCGTCCTGGTCAGCTGACCGTAAGTCTCCACTGTCAGCCAGGCTGGTGTCCATCTGACCGCAGCGGCCAATCTTTGTGAGACCCAGGGTATAAGAGTCCTGAACTGACAGCAGTCAGTGCCTGAGCTTCGTAATTGTGATTGGGAATCGTGCGCTCGTAGCACAAAAACTGAGCGCTACCTTGAGTGACAGATAGTTCCGTTTGTGGGTGGTAACAGGGGAAGGTGCTTGTGAATGGGGGAGTGGTAGTGCGAATACAGGCATGTCAGGGCGCCAAAACGGCGTTTAAAGGGTGTCCATCATTAGCATGGAGGCGTCATTGTACACGTCACCTGGTTGTATTTTGGTCAGCACTGATAGCAGTGCTTGCAGCAGGGTAGGGGTTACCTCAAGCGCTGCGTGCAGCTCCAATGGCTCTCGATGTTACCGATTATTCATACACTGCCTGGAGATGACGTGTGTTAAGAAAGGAAAATGGGCGTTTTTATACACCTGCGTTCGCTCACTGCCGCCACTCTCTAAGACATAGAGGGTGTCCTTACGCCACACAGTGCAATCGCGGAATTTGCATACCCAGCCCCTTTTGGCCGCGAGCGATTGTGGCTTAGCGTCCGCGTCTGAATCAGGCCCTATGTCCGGTCCCATTCCGGATCCAGTCTAGGGGGTAAATTTACTAAAGTGAGAGTTTTTAGAAGTGAGTTTTAGAAGAGATGTTGCCCATAGCAACCAATCAGATTCTACTTAACATTTAAGTAGCACCTTCTAGAAGATAATAGCTAGAATTTGATTGGTTGCTTTGGGCGACATCTCTTCTAAAACTCACTTCTAAAAACTCTCACTTTAGTAAATTTACCTCTATGTTTCAGTCCGGTCCCATTTCGGATCCAGTTGTATTTCTAATCCAGCTGGAGTGTACATTCCAGTCCAGTCCCATTCCGGATCCATTTGAATTTCAAGTCCAGCCCCATTCAGGACCCTGTGTACAGTCCAGTCTATGTGTTTTTTTCAATCCCGAATTTCTGGATTGAAAAAACCACCCACGACTCCCTAGTCCTGAGGGTCCTTCTCTGTGATTGCTGGGATTCTTACTGAGGAGCTCATTCAGACCCACTCGCTAAGATGCATACTCTTGCTGCTGCCGATGGTATGCAGTGTGTTTTCATTGTGCAGTGCGCGTGCGCATACCTTAGCGAAAGTTCACAATGCGTTCGCTCGCTACGCCTAGACAGCCCAGCAGAGTGAGTGACAGGGGAAGCCATTTGCAGGTGGTAACAGGGGCTGGCCATTAAAAACGGGGGAGTGGAGGTGCAAACCCAGGCGTGCCTGAGCATCTCAGCGGCGTGTTAGAGGTGCGCATAATTATAGGACAGCATCATAGTACACGTCACCTTGCTGGTTTTTATACTGAAGTACTCGCAGTGCTGGAGGCAGGGTATGGTCAGCCTCAAGCGCTGCAATCGCATCCGATGTTACCCGATGTACCGATCGTTGCATACACTTCCCGGACATGACGTGCACAAGTGGGCGTCTTAAGACAGGCTGGTGGGTGTCTGCATACACTATGTGATCGCTCCCTATGAAATACAGGGCGTGCTAATGCATTGCTGTGCGATTGCACTGCCTACGCAATTTGCATACACATCGTGCGAGCGATCGTATCTAGCGAGCGGCTGTGAATCAGCTCCTGCGTCTCCTGTGGAATTGTCTTCTCCGAGTGTTGGGGACTGGATCTATATCCCTCTTTGAGGGTGTAGGTTCCAGCACCCAGCTCTGGTATCCGGGTTGCATTCTATAGTGGATTCCAGGTGAGATATTTGTTATCTGTATTACTCTATCTTCTGCTACTGAGTTCTCAAACACTGGTTCCAGCCCCATGGTTCTGAGGTCAGGGCTGGGGTTGAGTTCAAATCTGTTGGTTCCAGAAGCAGGCTGTGAGCCTTCCAGTAATCCCTCATACCTTTGGTGACGCTAGGCTACATACCCTATGGGTCCAACATATGAGTAGAGATCTTATCCAGCCACCCCAAGCCCTGTAAACCTCATTAGCCTAGTCCAGGAGTCCTGCCTAGGATCTAAATACTCACACCATGACACCAAGAATGCAATCTCCTGTTCAAAAATGCATTTCTCCACCTTGCACTATAGTTGGTTCACATTGATTCGGGTTAAGACTTCACATACATGCTTGCAATAAGAGGTCAAATATTTGGAACAAAATCAAAATGTTGTCTAGGTAGACCACAATATTTATACATGAGATCCTGGAATATGTTGTTCATGTATTATTGGACAGCCGGTGAATTACTCAATCTGCATGGCATGACCAAATATTAGTTATGCCTATCATGAGAGTTATAATAATAATAATTTTATTTATATAGCGCTTTTCTCCTAAAGGACTCAAAGTACTTTACATTTGCCTTTACAGTACAAAATACAAAATAAGCTTAAACAAGGGACATTAGAGAAATGCTTGGGTGAAGAGGTAAGTCTTGAGTCTATTTTTGAAGGATTCTAGAGTGGAGGCCTCTTGAACTGTGAGGGAAAGTGAGTTCCATAAGGTTGGAGCCACAAAACTGAAAGCTCAACCCCCAGACGAATTCCGGGAGATTCTAAGAACGGTTAATAGTCCTTCGTCAACGGATCGCAGTAATGGGACAGTAAGGAATCAGAAGCTGCTTTACCTTGGGCCATGGTCATTGTCACAATCATGGGATTTAAAGGCTGTGTTCCCGGACTGGGCCTTGGACCTGTATCACTTGGCGCAGACGCCCGCAGGAGGAGACTTGGTTTAATAAAGTTCCTCCGCATTAGAGGAAGCAGTGAACTAATAGGGAATTTGAGTACTGCTAGAAGTGGTGTGGTAGCTTGGAAACCACTTGGAAAGACTGGATAGCCTTGTGTGGACATTAGGAGCTGAGAAGCTACGTGGAGCAGCTGGATAGCCGTGGGTAGACGTTGGTAGCTGGGTGACTACGTGGAGCGGCTGGATAGCCGTGGGTAGACATTGGTAGCTGGGTGGCTACGTGGAGTGACTGGATAGCCGTGGGTAGACGTTGGTAGCTGGGTGGCTACGTGGAGCGGCTGGATAGCCGTGGGTAGACTTTGGTTAGTGGGTGGCTACGTGGAGCGGCTGGATAGCCGTTGGTAGACGTTGGTAGCTGGGTGGCTACGTGGAGCGGCTGGATAGCCGTGGGTAGACGTTGGTAGCTGGGTGGCTACGTGGAGCGGCTGGATAGCCGTGGGTAGACGTTGGTAGCTGGGTGGCTACGTGGAGCAGCTGGATAGCCGTGGGTAGACGATGGTAGCTGGGTAGCTACATGGAGCGGCTGGATAGCCGTGGGTAGACATTGGTAGCTGGGTGGCTACATGGAGCGGCTGGATAGCCGTGGGTAGACGTTGGTAGCTGGGTGGCTACGTGGGGCGGCTGGATAGCCGTGGGTAGACGTTGGTAGCTGGGTGGCTACGTGGAGCGGCTGGATAGCCGTGGGTAGACGTTGGTAGCTGGGTGGCTACGTGGAGCGGCTGGATAGCCGTGGGTGGACGTTGGTAGCTGGGTGGCTACGTGGAGCGGCTGGATAGCCGTGAGTAGACGTTGGTAGCTGGGTGGCTACGTGGAGCGGCTGGATAGCCTTGGGTAGACGTCGGTAGCGGGGAAGCTACGTGGAGCGACTGGAGCACAGTGGGAAAGCTCACTAGGAAACTAGTTGCACTGGCAACTTGTGTCAGCATTGGGGAACCTTATATAGTGGACGCTGGGAGCTGACAGACTGAGAGAGGAGAAGACTCCTCATTGGTGGTAGCGTGTCACATGGGCAATCCAAGATGGCCGCGCCCATGGACCGGAGGACAGAGCTTCTCAGAAGAAGTCAACGGGGCCCAGCGACCAGCAGGAGCCAGCGTGGGAGCAGCAGAGCAGTGGGACCTTCCAGAGGACAGCGGAGACCGGCAAGAGAGAGAGGGAAGCAGCGCACAGCACGGGAGCCGGAAGACAGCGCGGGTCAGCTCCCGCAAAGGTAGGTGACGGGGTCTGATTCTGGGCCCCTTCTTCATGAGTGGCCACCGGACACTTCCTTGGTTTATGAGGAAATTTCATATGGAACGCTTTGACCAGACGGGGCGCATGGACATCGGAGGCATTTATCCAGATTCGTTCTTCCGGACCACAATTTTTCCAGTCGATGAGGTATTGAAGACGATTGTATCGACAACGGGAATCTAACATTCTGTCAACTTCGAACTCCTCTCCTTGTTGTGTTTGAACACTAGAAGCTTTGGGAAGGACCTTCTGAAATCGGTTTAAGACCAGTGGTTTTAGAAGAGAAATATGGAAAGAACTTGGAATGCGAAGAAAAGGAGGAAGTTTTAGCTTGTAGGCCACAGGATTCAAGACTTTGACGATTGGGAATGGACCAATGTACCGCGGGGCAAATTTCATTGAGGGAACTCGGAGTCTTAGGTTTCGGGTAGAGAGCCAGACCATATCCCCAGGTTGGAAATTGGGAACCGCTCGTCTTTGGCGGTCAGAGAGGAACGAACCTTTTCCCAGATGTTGGAGAACCGTTGAAGAGACATCTTGGCCGCGGGCACATCTAATATTGGAAAAAGAGGAAAATCTGGCACTTGAGGATGATGACCAAAAACTGTAAAAAAAAAGGAGTTGAGTTGGTGGACGTGTGATAAAGATTATTGTGAGCAAATTCGGCCCAAGGAAGAAGGTCAATCCAGTCATCTTGGGAGGAGACAAAAGTGCGCAGGAATTGTTCCAGGTCTTGATTGACACTTTCGGTCTGACCATTGGTCTGGGGGTGATAAGCGGTAGAAAATTTTAGTTTAATTTGAAGGGCTGAGCAGCGTGACCTCCAGAACTTTGCTACGAACTGTACTCCCCTGTCTGAGATGATCTCTTGAGGAAGGCCGTGGAGCTTGAAGATCTCTTTTATAAAACTCTGGGCGAGTAGAGGTGCAGACGGGAGCCCAGTAAGAGGTACAAAATGAGCCATTTTAGAAAAGCGATCCACGATAACCCAAATGGTGTTGTGGCCCCGAGATGGAGGAAGCTCAGAGATGAAATCCATAGAGAGGTGAGTCCATGGCTTAGATGGAATTGCTAGAGGCTGGAGTTGACCGTGTGGAACCCGCCGAGGTATTTTGTGTTGAGCACATTTGATGCATGATGATACATAAGACTTGATGTCCTTTTTCATCGAAGGCCACCAATAGGACCGCTGGATGAATTCAAGGGTTTTATCCATACCCAAGTGTCCAGAGAACCGGGAAGCATGGGCCCAATGCAGCAACTTCTTGCGGAGTTCTGGAGCGACGAAGGTCTTCCCAACCGGGGGTATAGAAGATAATTTGGTGGAGGCGAAGAAAGCTGGATTCAGGATTGGTTGGGGCTGTTCCATGGGTAGATCAGGATCGCTTGTCATGGAACGGGAGAGTGCGTCTGCTTTGAGGTTTTGTGAGCCAGGGCGATAGGAGAGTTTGAAGTTAAACCTGGAGAAAAACATTGCCCACCGGGCTTGACGAGGGTTCAGGCAATTTGCGGATTTAAGATAAAGCAGGTTCTTGTGGTCTGTGAAAATGGTAATGGGGTAATGGGCTCCTTCTAGAAGATATCGCCATTCTTCGAGGGCTAGTTTCATGGAGAGTAACTCTTGATCCCCGATGGTGTAGTTTTTTTCTGCAGGCATAAACTTCCGTGAAAAGAAACCACAGGGATGAAGTTTTTCATCTTCAAACCGCTGGGAAAGCACAGCACCAACACCTTCGGAGGATGCATCCACCTCCAGGATAAATAGCCGGGTGGAATCCCGTTGCTTTAAGATGGGAGCGGAGATGAAGGCTTGCTTAAGGAGTTGAAATGCCGAGGTAGCTTCGACGGGTCACTTAGTTGGATCTGCTCCCTTACGGGTGAGAGCTGTAATAGGAGCTACCAGTGTTGAAAAACCTTTCACAAACTTGCAATAATAGTTGGCGAATCCTAGGAACCTTTGTATGGATTTTAAGGAAGAAGGAAGAGACCAATCAAGAATGGCTTGTAGTTTTGAGGAATCCATTTGAAGGCCTGTTCCGGAGATGATGTACCCCAGGAATGGTACACTTGAGACTTCAAACAGACACTTCTCTAATTTGCAAAAAAGTTGATTGGACCGCAATCTCAGAAGGACTTCCTTCACCTGGTCTCGATGAGTTTGGAGGTCTTGAGAAAAAATCAAAATGTCGTCCAAGTACACGACCACACTCTTGTACAAAAGATCCCGGAAGATTTCGTTAACGAAAAACTGGAAGATGGCTGGAGCATTACAGAGGCCGAAGGGCATAACGAGATATTCGTAGTGCCCATCCCTGGTGTTGAAGGCCATTTTCCATTCATCGCCTTGACGGATACGAATTAAATTGTAGGCCCCTCTTAGGTCGAGTTTGGTAAAAACTGTGGCTCCCTTGACTCTATCGAACAACTCTGTTATGAGAGGAAGAGGGTAGCGATTCTTAATAGTTATCTCATTAAGACCCCGGTAGTCAATACACGGGCGCAGCCCACCGTCTTTCTTTTTAACGAAGAAAAATCCAGCCCCAGCTGGAGACGTGGAGGGTCGAATGAAGCCTTTACTTAAGTTCTCTTTAATGTACTCCGACATAGCTTGAGTCTCAGGGAGAGATAGAGGGTAGGTTCGGCCTCTAGGAGGATTCTTCCCGGGAATCAGATCTATGGGGCAGTCCCAATCACGATGGGGAGGTAATAGGTCTGCACTCTGTTTACTGAAGACATCCAAAAACCCACCATAAGCTTTGGGCAGGTCAGTAGAATCCTGTATGACAGAAGATTGGACAGGTACTACCCGCTGAAGGCAGCCTTTGAAGCAATTGGAACCCCAATAGGTTATTTGCATGGTGGTCCAATCAATTTGTGGTGAATGTCTCTGTAGCCAGGGTAGTCCAAGGACTAAAGAAAGAGAGGCTTTGGGAATCACTAGGAAGGACAGTTGTTCGGTATGGAGCACCCCAATGGTAAGTCTAAGTGGTGCTGTACGATGGGTGATGGTTCCACTAGTAATGCGACTACCATCGATGGCGGTTAAAGTGATGACCCGAGGCAACGCTTCTATGGGGATTTGATGTTTCTGGGCAAAGTCTGTAGTGACAAAGTTCTCTGCTGCTCCAGAATCCAGAAGAGCAAATACAGCTTTGGAACCTCAGGGAAGCTTTAAGTGAGCCTAGATGGTGGAATCAGACTTCCTATGTGATTCAATGGCAACTCCTAACTTAACCTCTCTGTCATAAGTTAGGAGGAGGCGTTTCCCGGACAAATTGGACGGATGGGACAGGATCTAACTAAGTGTTGAGGAGATCCGCAGTACATACAGAGGTTCTGTCTCTGCCTTTTCTGTCGTTCCTCAGCCGATAGACGAGAGCGGTTGACCTGCATGGGTTCTTCGCCCATAGGAGGAGAGGGTAAACGGGAAGCTGGACGTGGCCTTCCGCGGTCAAGTTTGCCTCTTTCCAAGGCACGCTCCCTGTGATGAAGATCCAACTTGTTGCAAAGGGAAATTAAATCATCCAAATTGGTTGGAAGGTCACGGGAAGCTAGGTCGTCTTTGAGTCTTTCTGAAAAACCACTCCAGAAGGCAGCGATGCGAGCGTCCTCGTTCCAATTGAGTTCTGAGGCCAGAGTTTGGAACTAGACTACATATTGACCGACGGTCCTGCTACCCTGACAGAGGCGTAGAATATCAGCTGATGCGGAAGTGGTTCTTCCAGGTTCGTCAAAGATCTTGCGAAATGTGGAAATAAATTCAGGGTAGTTGGAGAGCAAAGGATCGGATTTCTCCCAAAGGGGCGAGACCCAGTTGAGTGCTTGGCCACAGAGCAGAGAGATGATATATGCCACCCTGGTTCTGGCTGTTGGAAAATTGGCTGATTGTAGCTCGAACTGGATTTTGCATTGGTTTAAAAAACCCCTGCATAATTTGGGGTTGCCATCGAACTTGCTCGGAGGGGAAAGCTGAAGACGAGCAGAAGGTAGAAGCGGGGGAGCAGGTGACACCACAGGAGGAGAGGCGGCTTGGGAGCCAGCGGGAGCGGGATGAGCCAATAAGGACTGAATGTTGTCCAAGCGTGACATATCTTGGATGAACTGGATCAACTGGGCCTGAGAGGTCTCCTGTCTTTCCAGACGAGATAGTACATCCTGCGAGGGATCTACCCCAGATCCTTGACCACTTGCTGAGTCCATCTGGCCAGTGCAAACTGTCACAATCGTGGGATTTAAAGACTGTGTTCCTGGACTGGGCCTTGGACCTGTATCACTTGGCGCAGACGCCCGCAGGAGGAGACTAGGTTTAATAAAGTTCCTCCGCATGAGAGGAAGCAGTGAACTAATAGGGAATTTGAGTACTGCTAGAAGTGGTGTGGTAGCTTGGAAGCCACTTGGAAAGACTGGATAGCCTTGTGTGGACGTTGGTAGCTGGGTGGCTACGTGGAGTGGCTGGATAGCCGTGGGTAGACGTTGGTAGCTGGGTGGCTACGTGGAGCGGCTGGATAGCCGTGGGTAGACGTTGGTAGCTGGGTGGCTACGTGGAGCGGCTGGATAGCCGTGGGTGGACGTTGGTAGCTGGGTGGCTACGTGGAGCGGCTGGATAGCCGTGAGTAGACGTTGGTAGCTGGGTGGCTACGTGGAGCGGCTGGATAGCCTTGGGTAGACGTCGGTAGCGGGGAAGCTACGTGGAGCGACTGGAGCACAGTGGGAAAGCTCACTAGGAAACTAGTTGCACTGGCAACTTGTGTCAGCATTGGGGAACCTTATATAGTGGACGCTGGGAGCTGACAGACTGAGAGAGGAGAAGACTCCTCATTGGTGGTAGCGTGTCACATGGGCAATCCAAGATGGCCGCGCCCATGGACCGGAGGACAGAGCTTCTCAGAAGAAGTCAACGGGGCCCAGCGACCAGCAGGAGCCAGCGTGGGAGCAGCAGAGCAGTGGGACCTTCCAGAGGACAGCGGAGACCGGCAAGAGAGAGAGGGAAGCAGCGCACAGCACGGGAGCCGGAAGACAGCACGGGTCAGCTCCCGCAAAGGTAGGTGACGGGGTCTGATTCTGGGCCCCTTCTTCATGAGTGGCCACCGGACACTTCCTTGGTTTATGAGGAAATTTCATATGGAACGCTTTGACCAGACGGGGCGCATGGACATCGGAGGCATTTATCCAGATTCGTTCTTCCGGACCACAATTTTTCCAGTCGATGAGGTATTGAAGACGATTGTATCGACAACGGGAATCTAACATTCTGTCAACTTCGAACTCCTCTCCTTGTTGTGTTTGAACACTAGAAGCTTTGGGAAGGACCTTCTGAAATCGGTTTAAGACCAGTGGTTTTAGAAGAGAAATATGGAAAGAACTTGGAATGCGAAGAAAAGGAGGAAGTTTTAGCTTGTAGGCCACAGGATTCAAGACTTTGACGATTGGGAATGGACCAATGTACCGCGGGGCAAATTTCATTGAGGGAACTCGGAGTCTTAGGTTTCGGGTAGAGAGCCAGACCATATCCCCAGGTTGGAAATTGGGAACCGCTCGTCTTTGGCGGTCAGAGAGGAACGAACCTTTTCCCAGATGTTGGAGAACCGTTGAAGAGACATCTTGGCCGCGGGCACATCTAATATTGGAAAAAGAGGAAAATCTGGCACTTGAGGATGATGACCAAAAACTGTAAAAAAAAAGGAGTTGAGTTGGTGGACGTGTGATAAAGATTATTGTGAGCAAATTCGGCCCAAGGAAGAAGGTCAATCCAGTCATCTTGGGAGGAGACAAAAGTGCGCAGGAATTGTTCCAGGTCTTGATTGACACTTTCGGTCTGACCATTGGTCTGGGGGTGATAAGCGGTAGAAAATTTTAGTTTAATTTGAAGGGCTGAGCAGCGTGACCTCCAGAACTTTGCTACGAACTGTACTCCCCTGTCTGAGATGATCTCTTGAGGAAGGCCGTGGAGCTTGAAGATCTCTTTTATAAAACTCTGGGCGAGTAGAGGTGCAGACGGGAGCCCAGTAAGAGGTACAAAATGAGCCATTTTAGAAAAGCGATCCACGATAACCCAAATGGTGTTGTGGCCCCGAGATGGAGGAAGCTCAGAGATGAAATCCATAGAGAGGTGAGTCCATGGCTTAGATGGAATTGCTAGAGGCTGGAGTTGACCGTGTGGAACCCGCCGAGGTATTTTGTGTTGAGCACATTTGATGCATGATGATACATAAGACCTGATGTCCTTTTTCATCGAAGGCCACCAATAGGACCGCTGGATGAATTCAAGGGTTTTATCCATACCCAAGTGTCCAGAGAACCGGGAAGCATGGGCCCAATGCAGCAACTTCTTGCGGAGTTCTGGAGCGACGAAGGTCTTCCCAACCGGGGGTATAGAAGATAATTTGGTGGAGGCGAAGAAAGCTGGATTCAGGATTGGTTGGGGCTGTTCCATGGGTAGATCAGGATCGCTTGTCATGGAACGGGAGAGTGCGTCTGCTTTGAGGTTTTGTGAGCCAGGGCGATAGGAGAGTTTGAAGTTAAACCTGGAGAAAAACATTGCCCACCGGGCTTGACGAGGGTTCAGGCAATTTGCGGATTTAAGATAAAGCAGGTTCTTGTGGTCTGTGAAAATGGTAATGGGGTAATGGGCTCCTTCTAGAAGATATCGCCATTCTTCGAGGGCTAGTTTCATGGAGAGTAACTCTTGATCCCCGATGGTGTAGTTTTTTTCTGCAGGCATAAACTTCCGTGAAAAGAAACCACAGGGATGAAGTTTTTCATCTTCAAACCGCTGGGAAAGCACAGCACCAACACCTTCGGAGGATGCATCCACCTCCAGGATAAATAGCCGGGTGGAATCCCGTTGCTTTAAGATGGGAGCGGAGATGAAGGCTTGCTTAAGGAGTTGAAATGCCGAGGTAGCTTCGACGGGTCACTTAGTTGGATCTGCTCCCTTACGGGTGAGAGCTGTAATAGGAGCTACCAGTGTTGAAAAACCTTTCACAAACTTGCAATAATAGTTGGCGAATCCTAGGAACCTTTGTATGGATTTTAAGGAAGAAGGAAGAGACCAATCAAGAATGGCTTGTAGTTTTGAGGAATCCATTTGAAGGCCTGTTCCGGAGATGATGTACCCCAGGAATGGTACACTTGAGACTTCAAACAGACACTTCTCTAATTTGCAAAAAAGTTGATTGGACCGCAATCTCAGAAGGACTTCCTTCACCTGGTCTCGATGAGTTTGGAGGTCTTGAGAAAAAATCAAAATGTCGTCCAAGTACACGACCACACTCTTGTACAAAAGATCCCGGAAGATTTCGTTAACGAAAAACTGGAAGATGGCTGGAGCATTACAGAGGCCGAAGGGCATAACGAGATATTCGTAGTGCCCATCCCTGGTGTTGAAGGCCATTTTCCATTCATCGCCTTGACGGATACGAATTAAATTGTAGGCCCCTCTTAGGTCGAGTTTGGTAAAAACTGTGGCTCCCTTGACTCTATCGAACAACTCTGTTATGAGAGGAAGAGGGTAGCGATTCTTAATAGTTATCTCATTAAGACCCCGGTAGTCAATACACGGGCGCAGCCCACCGTCTTTCTTTTTAACGAAGAAAAATCCAGCCCCAGCTGGAGACGTGGAGGGTCGAATGAAGCCTTTACTTAAGTTCTCTTTAATGTACTCCGACATAGCTTGAGTCTCAGGGAGAGATAGAGGGTAGGTTCGGCCTCTAGGAGGATTCTTCCCGGGAATCAGATCTATGGGGCAGTCCCAATCACGATGGGGAGGTAATAGGTCTGCACTCTGTTTGCTGAAGACATCCAAAAACCCACCATAAGCTTTGGGCAGGTCAGTAGAATCCTGTATGACAGAAGATTGGACAGGTACTACCCGCTGAAGGCAGCCTTTGAAGCAATTGGAACCCCAATAGGTTATTTGCATGGTGGTCCAATCAATTTGTGGTGAATGTCTCTGTAGCCAGGGTAGTCCAAGGACTAAAGAAAGAGAGGCTTTGGGAATCACTAGGAAGGACAGTTGTTCGGTATGGAGCACCCCAATGGTAAGTCTAAGTGGTGCTGTACGATGGGTGATGGTTCCACTAGTAATGCGACTACCATCGATGGCGGTTAAAGTGATGACCCGAGGCAACGCTTCTATGGGGATTTGATGTTTCTGGGCAAAGTCTGTAGTGACAAAGTTCTCTGCTGCTCCAGAATCCAGAAGAGCAAATACAGCTTTGGAACCTCAGGGAAGCTTTAAGTGAGCCTAGATGGTGGAATCAGACTTCCTATGTGATTCAATGGCAACTCCTAACTTAACCTCTCTGTCATAAGTTAGGAGGAGGCGTTTCCCGGACAAATTGGACGGATGGGACAGGATCTAACTAAGTGTTGAGGAGATCCGCAGTACATACAGAGGTTCTGTCTCTGCCTTTTCTGTCGTTCCTCAGCCGATAGACGAGAGCGGTTGACCTGCATGGGTTCTTCGCCCATAGGAGGAGAGGGTAAACGGGAAGCTGGACGTGGCCTTCCGCGGTCAAGTTTGCCTCTTTCCAAGGCACGCTCCCTTTGATGAAGATCCAACTTGTTGCAAAGGGAAATTAAATCATCCAAATTGGTTGGAAGGTCACGGGAAGCTAGGTCGTCTTTGAGTCTTTCTGAAAAACCACTCCAGAAGGCAGCGATGCGAGCGTCCTCGTTCCAATTGAGTTCTGAGGCCAGAGTTTGGAACTAGACTACATATTGACCGACGGTCCTGCTACCCTGACAGAGGCGTAGAATATCAGCTGATGCGGAAGTGGTTCTTCCAGGTTCGTCAAAGATCTTGCGAAATGTGGAAATAAATTCAGGGTAGTTGGAGAGCAAAGGATCGGATTTCTCCCAAAGGGGCGAGACCCAGTTGAGTGCTTGGCCACAGAGCAGAGAGATGATATATGCCACCCTGGTTCTGGCTGTTGGAAAATTGGCTGATTGTAGCTCGAACTGGATTTTGCATTGGTTTAAAAAACCCCTGCATAATTTGGGGTTGCCATCGAACTTGCTCGGAGGGGAAAGCTGAAGACGAGCAGAAGGTAGAAGCGGGGGAGCAGGTGACACCACAGGAGGAGAGGCAGCTTGGGAGCCAGCGGGAGCGGGATGAGCCAATAAGGGCTGAATGTTGTCCAAGCGTGACATATCTTGGATGAACTGGATCAACTGGGCCTGAGAGGTCTCCTGTCTTTCCAGACGAGATAGTACATCCTGCGAGGGATCTACCCCAGATCCTTGACCACTTGCTGAGTCCATCTGGCCAGTGCAAACTGTCACAATCGTGGGATTTAAAGACTGTGTTCCTGGACTGGGCCTTGGACCTGTATCACTTGGCGCAGACGCCCGCAGGAGGAGACTAGGTTTAATAAAGTTCCTCCGCATGAGAGGAAGCAGTGAACTAATAGGGAATTTGAGTACTGCTAGAAGTGGTGTGGTAGCTTGGAAGCCACTTGGAAAGACTGGATAGCCTTGTGTGGACGTTGGTAGCTGGGTGGCTACGTGGAGTGGCTGGATAGCCGTGGGTAGACGTTGGTAGCTGGGTGGCTACGTGGAGCGGCTGGATAGCCGTGGGTAGACGTTGGTAGCTGGGTGGCTACGTGGAGCGGCTGGATAGCCGTGGGTAGACGTTGGTAGCTGGGTGGCTACGTGGAGCGGCTGGATAGCGTGGGTAGACGTTGGTAGCTGGGTGGCTACGTGGAGCGGCTGGATAGCCGTGGGTAGACGTTGGTAGCTGGGTGGCTACGTGGAGCGGCTGGATAGCCGTGGGTAGACGTTGGTAGCTGGGTGGCTACGTGGAGCGGCTGGATAGCCGTGGGTAGACGTTGGTAGCTGGGTGGCTACGTGGAGCGGCTGGATAGCCGTTGGTAGCTGGGTGGCTACGTGGAGCGGCTGGATAGCCGTGGGTAGATGTCGGTAGCGGGGAAGCTACGTGGAGTGACTGGAGCACAGTGGGAAAGCTCACTAGGAAACTAGTTGCACTGGCAACTTGTGTCAGCATTGGGGAACCTTATATAGTGGACGCTGGGAGCTGACAGGCTGAGAGAGAAGGAGAAGACTCCTCATTGGTGGTAGCGACCAGCAGGAGCCAGCGTGGGAGCAGCAGAGCAGTGTGACCTTCCAGAGGACAGCGGAGACCGCCCAGAGAGGGAAGCAGCGCACAGCGCGGGAGCCGGAAGACAGCGCGGGTCAGCACCCGCAAAGGTAGGTGACGGGGTCTGATTCTGGGGTCTCCAGGGCGGCGTGTGACAGTCATGTAGGGCTTTGTAACTTAGTAAGCCAATCTTGAAAACAATTCACCATCTGACAGGCAGCCAGTTAAGGGAGTAGAGAGTGGGTGTTATGTGGCTGAAACGGGGCTGGTTGGTTAATAACCTGGCAGCTGTAGTTTGTAACATCTGCAAGCGGTGCAATTCTTTTGCTGGGAGTCCAAGGTAGAGGGCGTTGCAGTAGTCTAGGCGTGATGATATAAATGCATGTATGACTTTAGGCAGATCTTCTGAGGGAATTAAGTGCTTGATTCTGGCAATGTTCCTCAGATGAAAGAATGAGGATTTGATTGTGGCTGATACCTGATGTTTAAGTGTCAAGCCACTATCCAGGACAATACCAAGATTCCGCACATGTTCAGTGTTTTGTAATTCTAATCCCCCAAGTGTAAATCCTGTTGGTTGGCTATGCTGTAGCCCTAACTTGTGACCTATCATAAGGACCTGTTTTATCAGGGTTCAGTCGCAGCCAACTGGCACTCATCCACTCCTAAAGCTCAGCTAAGCAGCCATTTAGGGTTGTTATGGGTACTTCATACCTGGAGCAAAGGACAGGTGCAGTTGTGTATAATCTGCATAGCAGTGGTATACCAGGCCAAGACGTCTGGTTATTTCACCCAATGGTAGCATGTATACTGCAAAAAGCATGGGAGATAGTATAGAACCCTGTGGGACACCGCATGGAAGAAACTCTCTGTGACCTGCCGGTCAGAAATGATTTGAACCATCTAAGGACTGTGCCATCCAGTCCACAGAAATTTTTCAGGCGCTCAATTATAATCCTGTGTTCCACAGTATCAAATGCTGCTGAGAGATCCAGAAGGATTAAGATTGAACAATCACCTCTGTCTCTTGCCAACAGAAAGTCATTAAGCACACATACCAGGGCTGTTTCAGTGCTATGTCTTCTCCTGAATCCTGACTGGAATGGATCATAAATATCATGGGTAGACAGGCGGGTTTCCAGTTGCATTGCCACCACTTTCTCAATGACCTTTCCTAGAAAAGGAAGGTTTGATACTGGTCTATAGTTGGTCATGCAGTCGGGGTCTAAATTAGGTTTTTTAAGAAGTGCTCTAACAATTGTTTCCTTTAGTGGTTCTGGAAAAATGCCTGTTTGCAAAGAGCATTGAACTATTTTTGCAATTACAGGGCCAATCATGTCCATACACCCTATGAGAAACTTGGTTGAGGCAGGGTCCAGATCACAGGCGGGGGGTCGCAACATTCTGATAATTTTGGCAATGTCTTTTACATCCATTATGTCAAAGCTGTTCCAGGGAGACAGGTGGCTTACCTTGGCAGGCTTGGTAGTTTGGCAATCCTTTGATGGCACTGTGGGGATTCCAGACCGGATGGAGGATACATTATCTGCAAATAATTTTGCAAACTCATTGCATCTTGACTGGGAGAGGGTTTCATCATGCTGCAGGCATGCTGGTTTGCAAAGCATCTCCACTGTACGGAAAAGCTGAGCTGGCCTATTGTTTGCTGCCTTGATCTCATTTGAAAGGAACTCTGTTTTCTTATGGGTTATTGTTGATTGATATTCTCTAATATGTTTGTTTAGTGTTAACTTATCCTTTACCAGGTTAGTCTTCCTCCATCGTCTTTCAAGTCTACGCCCCCTTTTCTTGAGTTCACTAACACTATTGTCAAACCAAGGGGCTTGACGGTGTGGTATGCGGGGTCGTATACGCACAGGGGCGATAATATCCATTGCAGCTGTCACACCTCTGTCATAGTAATGGACTAGAGAACAAGGATCTTCACAGGCCCCCATAACTCTTCTATCGGATGAGGTGTGTCATGTGTGCAAACCGCTTATCCTACTAAAATAAAATAAAGACACTGAGACATGGATTTTGCAGATAACTTAATGACGATTTATTGGAGCAATAATAATTTATTATTTATTTAGAATGTATGGTGGCAAAGAAAGGTCGGCCAGAAATCAGCAAAAGCTGCTATGCCCATACACAAACAACAAAAAGCATAGCAGGCGTAGATCGCCCAGAGTGCATAAACATAACCATTTAAACTATATCATCAACAAAAGGTAACACTCACCCTCTACCTTGGTACAGCCAACTACCAGTCAACGAAGGGAGCGCCCTTAACTCATAATTGCACCCGGACTGGTGACCTGACGTTCTTTACTGCCACACAAAAACAAATCCACAACCACATACCAAAATTTAAAGGGAATGGAGGGTGGGGAATCACACAAACAACAAAAAGCATAGCAGGCGTAGAACGCCCAGAGTGCATAAACATAACCATGTAAACCGTATCATCAACAAAAGGTAACGCTCACCCTCTACCTTGACTACTCACCTGTTTAGGTGATGATACTGCCCCCCGTTAAGTTGGTACAGCCAACTACCAGTCAACGAATGGAGCGCCCTTAACTCATAATTGCAGCCGGACTGGTGACCTGCCGTTCTTCCCACCGCAGCAAGGTTCTGCTTATAGAACCACTGCACCGCCACCATACCAAGGACTGCCCCAATAAAGCCAACTCCCTAAAAAGATTCCCAATAAACAATGACAAACCCTCCTCTGTTAAATGGACCCTGTCAGCCCTATATAAATAACTAAAATGAAATTGAATGCTCTTATGGTGAATGACATGGCCATAATTGGCCATCACAAATTTGGCTACTGCAAAATTAAGTTTCTTCCGAGCTTCGTCTACAGCGGGAAAACTCCTAAACCCACGCCAGACTTGGCGAGGGACAATGCAAGACCAAATTAATTTACACAAGGGCCAGGCCGATAGCACAATCACCAAATCATTAATAATATCAACTCGCAATTCTACAGTGGACCTCTGCCCTAAGTCGTTGCCTCCTTAATGTGCCACCAAAATACGTGGCATACCAAAATGCCTTGCATACTCCAACAGTCTAGGACAAAATGAATGCCATCTCATACCCCTGAAACCTAACCAACGGACCCTAGCTGAATGTTCAACAATTGGAGCTTGATCTGAACCCATAAACCTAGCAGCCCGGAAAATATATGAGTGGCCTATAACCCAAATGTCCTGTACATCAAAGAGCAACCCTAAAAGTGGAGGAAAGCAGTAAAGAAAAAACATTAGAATTGTCATATAAAACAATAAAATTTATGGTGCATCAGTGAGGATCTGATAGAACATAAGTGAGTATCTGCCAGAAAATAAAAATTTTCTATTGGTCGCCAACTTTACTATTTAAAGACAAACAAAAAACACAAAGGGGAAGAATGGGTGGGGGGGGAATTGGGAAAAAAATAGGTGAACTCGGCAAGAGGTAAAATAAAAACCTGCTGAGGGATGGACTATGACCTAATTAGATGATTGAGAATAGCAGAATTAGTCCATCAGTTCAGGTAAAAATTGTACAATCCCTCAAGACTCCCATTGCCAACAATGGTGAGTAGCTAATCCCTAGTAGGATGGACAAGGGTAACAGACAAGACAAGACAGGACAGTACATGAGACAAGACAAAAAACAAAGCAAGCCATAAACCATAAACATAACAATGTCATACTGTGACATGGCTTTAAACAAGCACCCTTAACGACTAGGCCGAATGTAACTTTTATAACTATCCGATTTCCAACGTCCCATGGCCTTAATTTCCGACACCAAGAAACCCGCAGCTGCCGCCGAAGTTGCGGCGCCGATCCTAAACGAGTGTGTGCCAAAATCCTGAGGCGATAGGCCTAAACCTGATACACACCGCTTCAAAAACCAACCAAACTGGTATTTGGTAAGCGGAGTCCTGTCCATATGCATGAGCCAGGAACATCCAACCGCAATAACGCATAGCTAGTGCCACCGGGCAGATCCGTTCGTCCTTAGACGGACCCAACGAGATCCACCTACCCTTACCAGCCTGGTCGGTCTTCGACTGCCATATCCAACAGAGAACAGACCTCTCACTCACCAGGATATCAAAGCGGAGCATGGTGGCATCAACCCATTTTCAAGATGCCACCAGATCCGATACCTGCAAGGCGCCGTGAAATGCCACCGAAAACACCACTTGAATCAGGACCGCCTCGTACGCAGTAAGAGACACTCCGTGAACTGCCCCTAATACTGCCGGAAGCAGATGAGCATCCACAGGTCTCCTAAGGTCAGTTACTGGCTGGGACACCCGTGCCCAACCCTTTAAAGCCTTCACAATTAGAAAACTTTTTGTAAAGTCAGGTTGGCCCTTCAATTTACAATAAAATGCAATGCCCACCAAAGAGCGCGCAACAGAAGCCCTGGATTTGCCAGCCAAACGGAGACTCCAAATAAAAGAAAGCATTGAACGATGCTGACTCTTACCTGTCTGCTGCTACGGGAATAATCTTCCCATTCATTTCATGCCTGACGATATGCTCACAACGTGGAGGGGGCTAGAGACTGTTCTGCTAAGCCCTCCAGCCTGCTCGATCACCTGCCAAACAGAAGAGGGGCAAAGCACAGCGTCAGCACCAGGAGCCAAAGAACGGAATCTAGCCCACTGGAAACGTGATAATGCATCGGCTATCTCGTTCTCCACCCCCGGCATCTGCCTTGCCTTAAACATGATGCTACAACATCAGCTGCGCTAGCAAGTGCAAAACCAGCAGGGAAGCCACGCATTGTGGTTGATAGCGTGCATCACGCCCAGGTTGTCACACCTGATAACAATGCTGCGATTGCGTAACCGTTCCCCCAGATTTCCAAAGAAACCATTATGGGAAAGAGTTCGAGAAGGAGCAAGTCCTTAGTCAAACCCTTTCCCACCCATTCCTCCGGCCAATACACCAGGAGCCATCTGTCAGGACTGTGGCTATTTCAGTACGTAAAGATAAACTACATTTGCCAAAGTTCCATTGTGCTCGTTGGAGGAGCTATCCTGGTTGCTGGCGTTCCCCACATACAGGGGATAGAGAGTTAAAATGATCATCTGTCTCAAAGGTGTTGTCAGGTTGTGGGATTTCTGATTGCTTATTATTTTAAACCTGAATCCATTTGGGTCACATGTTCTGAACTTCCTATGGATCACAGACCCATAGTATAAAGCCTGTTACTAACTGTGTCTCAGTGTCTGTGCAACGTTACTTTCAGGTCTTTCTTTGACTCCTGCCAGATCCCTGCTCTGCTTGTGGTTTGCTGTGGACTTTGCTATATCTCTGCCCGTGTTCCGGTAAAACTTCTGATACTGGTTACCAGCTGCACTACAGAGCTCAGCATTGCCAAAGTATCGTTATCCTGCTCCATCGCTGTGCTTGCATCCCCTGCTGGATTATTTACTCTGCCTGTTGTCTTCTACTTCTGTGGACATTGAACTCACCTCTACTACAGTCGTCAACTGCACCGTTACAGTTTTGTCGCCGGACCCTTCGTGCATCGCGGGGCTCAACCCCGCTCCGGATCCCCGTCACGCCGCAGGGTTTAACCCTGCTCTGGACCCTTACTACATAGCGGGGCTCAACCCCAATCTGGATCCCCGTCTCGCTGCAGGGCTCAACCCTGCTCCGGACCTTCCCCGCATCGCAGGGCTCAACCCTGTCACGGAGTTTCACTGCATCACATGGCTCAACCCTGCTTCACATCACAGGGCTCCACCCTGCCTCGGATTCTCATCACGTCCCAGGGCTCAACCCTGTTCCGGATCTTCACTACTTTGCAGGGCTCAACCCTGTTCCGGATTTTCATCACACTACAGGGCTCAACCCTAGTAACGTCCTTTATACCATCCTGAGGTCTTAGCCTCATATTGGACTCGGGGTTCCCCGCCACATTAGTATCAGAGACTTTATTTACATATGGGGGTTTCCTCCTATATTGACTACTGCATATCTGAACTTCTGTATTGTTGTGATTTTATGTGAAACGTTGCTATATATTTTGCCTGTGAATAAATTCTATTTACTTTTATTCCGTGTTACTGAGATTTCATGAACAGGTCATTCCTAAAGCCACCTCAGTTTATAGTGCGCAATAGGCCTGGCTCCTTCCAGGAGTCTCAAGTGTCGGCAGCCGTGAAACCATCAAGGTAGCATCTGAACCCCATGGCGCCTGCTGTGTTGGCAAACAGCTGCAGTTGTAAATTGTCAGCGGCTGGAGATATCCACAACCGAACGTCATTAAAATCCTGAAGAAACGAGACCCAGATAGAGAGGTCCCGCGCTTAATCTCTGAGGATAAACATAGCAAATGTCTCGGCTTAGTGACTCCAGCCGTGGCCCTTTCCAACTTATGCGAAAAAGCTCTGTCCATAGGTATGACCTTACAGGCGAAGTTTAACAGGCCTAGGAGGGATTGCGCCTGCCGCATGGTAATTCGACTGGAAGCCGTGCACTCCACTATGGCATTGCGCAACTTGTCCACCTTACTGAGAGGAAGGCGACAAGAACTCGCCGAGGTGTTGATCTCGATACCATGGAATGACAAGCAAGAGGAAGGGCTCTTAGTTTTGTCAGCAGCAACGGGAACTGCAAAATGAAAAAATAGCGCTTGCAAAGAAGACAAAAGATAACTGCATCTGTCTAAACCGGAATGGCCAACACACAGAAAGTCATCAAGATAGTGGGCTATCCCAAGACCACCACAAGAAAATTCCACGCACCAGTGTAGAAAGGTGCTAAATCGCTCGAAAAATGCACATTGTTATGTAATATTCTTTGTCCAATCAAAAACCCATGAATCTGAATGACTCAGGGTGCAAAGGGAGTAGACGAAAGGCTGACTCAACATCTATCTTAGCCATCATCACGCCCGGACCATAACACCTAATCACGTCCAAAGCATCATCAAAAGACTGGTACACCACCGAGGAAACCTCAACTGGTATGGCATCATTTACTGACGAGCCTGGTGGATAAGACAGATGCTGAATGAGCCTGTATTTTCCTGGAATTTTCTTGGGAACTACGCCCACCGGGGAAACAAGAACCCTAATGGGGGGTTCAGCAAAAGGGCCTGCCATATGTCCGACGCCAATCTCAGCAGCCACCTTATCCCTAACAATGTGAGGCAATTCAAAAGCAGACTTCAAATTTCTAGGCGAACCCGTGTCGACAGCCCTGCAAATAGGTAAACGAAAACCAAAATTGAAACCCTTTAACAAAAATTCTGCATCCTGTAAATCCGGGTACAAACGCAACCATTTTGCCATCGCTTAAACACGGACAGGGGATGGGGCTTTAATTAGCACCTGCTCCTCTTGCTGGCTGTGCACTGCTGCTGGGCACCCAGCTTGAAATATTTGAAATTTTCGTCCCAGTGTACAGGTGGAATTATTAAAAGCAAAACATTTGGCAGACGCCTGCTGTTGGCCTTGACGATCCCTTCATAGGCGCTAAACCCTTCATAGGCAGGACGCGAAGGCTGCGTGACCTCCAGCCACACCTCCACATCCTTCCACCTTAGATCCATCACCTGCCTGCCATCTTGCTTGCGACAAAATTCTTCATCGTAAGCGCGCCAAGCCATGCCCCTGGAAGATAACTGCATGCTATGAATTAAATGCAGATACCTGATGACGTTCAGGTGCTCCTGCAGACGCGTCTCCAAACAAGCCGAGAAAACGCAAAAACCGGCCAACCAATCATTGTAAGATTTGAAAGCTTCCAAACCTATACCGCCTTTTGCCCTAGCTGCTTTAAATGCCTTCTTCGCTTTTTCCGTAAGAGCAAAAAATATCCACATAATCTCTCTTGCGAATCTTAGTGCGGCAAATTGCCCTTAAACCTCGCAACACAGCGGTGTTGTCGCATTGTACCCCTGCGGAACCCACCAAACCTTTTTCCACTGGCTTACGCTTAGAGGTGCGATGCCTCCACCTCGAGTGTGGCCTTGCATCCAATTTAGCATATTTTGCTGCTTTCTTACGCGCTCTGCCCGCGCTGTCCTCATTAGATACATTGGTAGCGAAAGAAGATGTCAAAGAACTAGATTCTGAGAGAGACCCACCTGAACCCTCCGATGTCACGGGAGCAGAGGAAAATCTGGACGGCCCCTCACCGACCCTTTCATCAACAAGTTCCCCTTCCTCTGCATCGCCATCTGAAACAGAAGAAAAAACACCTGCTGCCGCCTCGGCGGCAGGCAACCTAAAATCTGCACTGCCCTGACCAGCGCCCTGACTCAGAGGAAGGGAGGGTGCGGCAGCCACTAAACTCTGGTGGACCAGACTAGGGGCAATAGGTCTCAATGCTTGCACCAACGGATCTACATCCGACCCCCCCTTGAACCCTTACGGAATTATAGTTAGCGGGCACAACAATCTGGTTAGGCAATGAGCCTGCTGGCGGAGCTGCTTAGAATGAGCCAAAAACTGCAGCCAGAGTTGATAAGGCAGACACTATAGCTGAAGGGACTGGCTGCACAGCAATGGGGGGGGGGAACAGCAATACTCACTACTGCAGGGGCTGACTGGGCTTGCACCAGCCTATCAGAACTAGCGGCCACTGAATCCCTGTCCCCAGACATGGGATCAGGAGCTTGGGACAGACTGCTTGTAAAATGGCTGACCCCCCCGACTAAGCTCCGCCGCCTGCTCACCAACATGGCGGGTGCCCTGCTGTGAGCGAGGAAGGGGGAGGCCCCCAGGGAAACCGGACCCTACAGGTACTTCAGATGATGCCCTATATCGGCGCCGGGAGCTCCTCCTTTTACCGGAGGCTGTGTCCCTTATGTTGGACGGGAGAGCGCGCGCGCAGCTGACGAGCCGCGCTCCCGTCCGTGACCTACTGCTTCAGCCACGTGAGCCACAGCAGGGCCCGCACTCCTCTCCCCCACAGCTGTGGCGCTGGACGAACCACCTGCCGCACACTCGGCAGGGGCCACCCCGTTTGATATATTGTTTTTATATCAGTGATTTTGAACCTTTCTCAACTCGAGGTACAATGCGCAAGATTTTATAATTGCCAAGGAACACCATCTGGCGAAGTGGCGGGCGCAACCAATGAAAAAACATACACATTGGCTCCCAAATAAAAAAAACACACACACATTGGCCTCCACAGGAATAAAACACACACACATTGGCCTCCACAGGAATAAAACACACACACATTGGTCTCCACAGGAATAAAACACACACACATTGACCTCCACAGAAATAAAACACATATATATTGGCCTCCACATGAATAAAACACACATACATTGGCCTCCGCAGGAATAAAACACACATACATTGGCCCCCACAAACATAAAACACACATACATTGGCCTCCACAGGAATAAAACACACATACATTGGCCTCCACAGGAATAAAACACACATACATTGGCCTCCACAGGAATAAAACACACATACATTGGCCTCCACAGGAATAAACACACATACATTGGCCTCCGCAGGAATGAAACACACATATATTGGCCTCCGCAGGAATGAAACACACATAAATTGGCCTCTACAGGAAAAAAACACACATACATTTGGCACCCACAGGAATAACACACAAATACATTGGCCTACGCAGGAATAAAACACACATACATTGGCCCCCACAGGAATAAGACACACATACATTGGCCCCTACAGGAATAAGACACATATACATTGGCCTCCGCAGGAATGAAACACACATACATTAGCCCTTACAGGAATAAAACACACTTTCATTGGCCCCCACAGGAATAAAATGCACATACTGTATATTGGCCTCCGCAGGAATAAAACACACATACATTGCCCCCCACAGGAATAAGACACACATACATTGGCCCCCACAGGAATAAGACACACATACATTGGCCCCCGCAGGAATAAGACACATATATCTTGGCCCCCACAGGAATAAGACACACATACATTGGCCCCCGCAGGAATAAGACACACATACATTGGCCTCCGCAGGAATAAAACACACATACATTGGCCTTCACAGGAATACAGCACACATACATTGGCCCCCACAGGAATAAAACCATACTTGCCGACATTCAGCTCCCACCTTCCGGGAGGGAGCTGAATGCCTGCATTGTGTGGGGTGTGTGGCCGGGCTATGATGCGAGTCGCAGGCACCAGTGTGATGTCAGCAATTTATATGCTAGATTTAATGTGCCAATAATTTAAAAGGCAAAACCAGCTTTAAATCCTGCAGCAGTGACATCTTCCAACAGTGACTGGTGCAAATTATATGAGGGTCTCTGTATATTCCAAAAATATTGTGCTGTATATAGGATCTGGGGGTTCTCTCCCTAGGGGAGGTGGACAGACTAGGGATAGTGATCAGTATAGCTGTAGGTTAGGGCCGGTGCTACTATTAGGCAAACTTAGGCATTTGCCAAGGAGCCGTCCGCACTACACTACTCGGCGCAAACACACAGCCGGCGGCGGTGTGTTTGTTTTAGCAGCCGATGAGGTCAGACAGACTCTCATCTGCTGCTGCGCCCACTGCCGGAGCCTCCATCTCACGGCTCCCGCAGTGGCTGAAGCAGTGGCAGAGCGGGCCAGACGGAGGAGCAGATGCCGGAGCGGGCATTAAGGTAAGTGGAGGTTTTTTTCGTGTGTGTGTGTGTCTGGCGGGGGGGATGGACTACTACTATGGGCACTGCTGGAGGTACTACTAGGGGCACTGATGGGGGTACTACTAGGGGGATTACTAGGGGCACTGCACACTGGTGAGACCACTAATGGCGGACACTTCACAGAGGGGGATTAGTACTAGGGGGACTGCTTCTGGGAGCACTGCTGGGGCAGACTGCTACTGGGTGGACTACTACTGGGGGCACTACATAGGGGGGGATTACTGCTGGGGGGGACTACTACTGGAGGCACTGCACTGGTGGGACCACTACTGGGGGCACTGCATAGGGAGGGATTACTGCTGGGGGGGACTACTACTAGCGGCATTGCTGGGGAGGGCTGCTACTGGGGGGATTACTACTGGGGAGCACTGCTGGGGGGGAGACTACTACTGGGACCACTACTGGCGGCACTGCATAGGGAGGGTTACTACTTGGGTCACTATATAAGGGGCACTGCATAGGTGGGGACACTACTACTGGGGGCACTGCATAGGGGTCCACTACTGCCGGCACTGTATAAGGGCTTGTGTAGCTATCGAGGATGTGTGTGGGGGGGCGTAAGGCTGAAGAAATGCCAAGGGTGCCAAGAAACCTTGCACCGGCCCTGAGGTTATGTATTACAGGCACAGTGATATGTACAGTATATAGGATCTGGTTATGGCTGTATTGGATGCTCTCTGGAGATGGCTCTATGCGGGGATAGCTGTATAGTCTGCCCAGTCAGGGCCTTCCCATGAGATGATCCCCACCAGAGGAGAGGGCTGTAGGAGGCTCTCTCCCCTGAGGTTATGGCTGTATTGGATGCTCTCTGGAGATGGCTCTGTGCAGGGATAGCTGTATGGTCTGTGCAGTCAGGGTCTCCCCGGGAGATGATCCCCACCAGAAGAGAGGGCTGTAGGAGGGTCTCTCCCGAGGTTATGGCTGTATTGGAAGCTCTCTGGAGATGGCTCTGTGCAGGGATAGTTGTATTATCTGCCCAGTCAGGGTCTCCCCGGGAGATGATCCCCACCAGAGGAGAGGGCTGTAGGAGGGTCCCTCCCCTGAGGTTATGGCTGTATTGGATGCTCTCTGGAGGAGATGGCTCTGTGCAGGGATAGCTGTATGGTCTCTGCAATCAGGGTCTCCCCGGGAGATGATCCCCACCAGAAGAGGGCTGTAGGAGGGTCTCTCCCGAGGTTATGGCTGTATTGGAAGCTCTCTGGAGATGGCTCTGTGCAGGGATAGCTGTATTATCTGCCCAGTCAGGGTCTCCCCGGGAGATGGTCCCCACAGGAGAGGGCTTTATGTGGCTCTCACCACATGGTGAGGGCTGCATGGGGGTGTCTGTGTGTATATCTCTGTGTGAAGGGGGTCTTTGTGTATATGGATGTCTCTCTGTGTATGACTTTTGGGGTCTCTCTGTGTATAACTATGGTGTCTCTGTGAATGACTATGGGGATCTCTGTGAATGACTGTGGGGGTCTCTCTCAGTGTTTGACAATGGGAGTCTCTGTATATAGGCGTGTCTCTGTGTGTATGTATATACTGTAGTGATGACTATCGGGGTCTCTCTGTGTATGACTAATTTGGAGGGTCTCTCAATGTATGGGGGTCTGTGTGTACGTGTCTCTCTCTGAGTATCTATGGGGGTCTCTCTCTCTCTGTATGACTGTGGGTGTCTCATGTGAATAATTATGGGGGTCTCTACGTGTATATGGGGCTCCCTATGTATATAGGTGTTCTCTGTGTAATATACCCTCTACACTGACTTAAAAAATCACAGGTTTCTGCAGGGGAACACGCATCAACCCAGGATTTTTGTCAGTGGAAATGGCGCAATCCGGGTCGTGCCGCATGCCACCTGATTGGCCGGCTTCAGTGGAGCTTGGAGATTACATCATCTCCAAGTGTCCACTGCAACGCCGGAAAACCCGGGTCACTGCAGATTTAGGTCCGGTGTGAACGGCGCCGCAGTATGAAAAGGGTTATGCCCCGGGTCTGATCCTGGATGGAAGCGTGGACCTGATTCAGACCAACTTGCTAGGCTGCGTTCGCACGTAGCCTGCCGATGTTTGCAATGTGCGCATGCATATAAGTCGCAGTGCGCATGCGCGAACTAGTCCATGCGATCGGGAAGTGTTCGCTCGCTGCGCATAGCCACCTTGCTAGAATGAGTGACAGGATGTGCAGTCTATGGATGGTGACGGGATGGTCGATGAAAATGGGGGCGTGTCTGAGCGTCAACGCAGTTTCAGAGGCGTGCATAATTAAGACACAGTGTCAGCATACACGTCACATGCCTGAATTACACACTGCATCACTCGCAGTGCTTGCGGTAGGGCATGGTCGGCTGGTGTGTGCCTAAATACACACCGCGATCGCATGCCAAGACATAGTGGGCGTGCTAATGCCTTGCGATCACAGAACTTGCATACTTTGGCTGCGTGACTGCAAACGCATCTAGCAAGCGGGTCTGAATCAGGCCCCGTGTTCCAAATCCCGGGTCAGACCCAGGACTTTGCTGTAAAAGGGGTATCGCTGGGAATCTCTCAGTCTATGGGGTCTCTTTTACTGCTTTTCCACCCAAGTCCAGGGTCTGTCCTGAGATTTGTAACAGTTGCAAAACGGGTCAGACCTCTTTTCCACCCCAGCACCGATCTGGGTTATTCCCGGATCTGCGCCGTTCACACTACACACGGGTACAGTGGAATGCTTCTCCCGGCGCTTGGAGATGACATCATCACCCGGAAGTCCCCATGCTGTAAACGGGACCCGGGACGGATGACCCGGGTTACCTGTTTACACTGGAGGGTTGCACGGGTCGTTCCCATGTTAAACCCTGCACGCTGCCTGGGTTGGATTGCCGGGTCACTCGACCCAGGAATCCAACCCAGACCCCTTTTACAACTAGCAGCGACCTGGGTTAACCCTGCAATAGTCCGGGTTTTAGCTGTGGTGTAAAAGGGGTATTTGTGTATATAATGGGGGGGGGGGGTGTTCTCTCTATGTTTGACCTAAGTGTATGGGGGTCTCCCTCTGCGTATGAATATTGGGGTCTGTGTGGGGGTTTCTCTATGAATGACTATGGGGGTCTCTGTCAGTGCATGGGGGTTCTGTGTATGGTTATGGGGGTCTCTATGTGAATGACTATGGGGGTCTGTGTAATATGGGGTCTCTTTCTGTGCATGTAAATGACTGAGGGTCTCTCTGTGTATGGGGGTCTGTGTAATATGGGGTCCCTTTCTGTATATGTCAATGACTATGGGGGGTCTCTGTGTAATATGGGGTCTCTTTCTGTGTATGGTTATGGGGGTCTCTCTATGTGAAGGACTATGGGGTCTCTCAGTGTATGGGGGTCTCTGTGTAATATGGGGTCTCTATATGAATGACTATGGGGATCTGTGTAATATGGGGTCTCTTTCTGTGTATGTAAATGACTATGGGTGTCTGTCTCAGTGTATGGGGGGGGGGTCTCTGTAATATGGGGTCTCTTTCTGGGGTCTCTCTATGTGCATGACTATGGGGATCTGTGTAATATGGGGTCTCTTTCTATGTATGTAAATGACTATGGGGGTCTCTCAGTGTATGGGGGGTCTCTGTAATATGGGGTCTCTTTCTGGGGTCTCTATGTGACTGACTTTGGGGAACCGTGTAATATGATGTCTCTGTGTATGTAAATGACTATGGGGGTCTCTGTAATATGGGGTCTCTTTCTGGGGTCTCTATGTGACTGACTTTGGGGAACCGTGTAATATGATGTCTCTGTGTATGTAAATGACTATGGGGGTCTCTTTCAGAGTATGGGGGGCCTCTGTGTAATATGATGTCTCTATGTATGTAAATGACTATGGGGGGTCTCTCTCTCAGTATCTCTGTGTATGGCAATGGCCTCAGTCAGCGGGTCTCCCCCCGGCCGGAGGTGATGTCACGGTGACAGCCGCCGCTCAGCACCCTCCCTCCGCCGTCTCTCCTCCCCCTCCATCTCTCACAGACACGGCGAGAGCACAGCGCTGACACAGCCCGGAGCACAGCAGCGGCTTAGCCAGGAGGACGGAGACCCGGACCGGTGAGTGTGACTCGGAGGAGCCCCTAGGCCACGGTGCGGGGGGGAGGGGGGGCTGCACGGGGCAGATGCGGGAGAACATGGGGGAGGGGTGGGTATTTGGTGGGAAGGAGGGGGTCTCTATGCAGGGACATAGGGGGTGGGGGCGCTGCAGGCGGGTGACGTGATATAGGGGCATCTGCGCTGCAAACATCGGCCCAGAGGGGGGGGGGGGTTCTATTTAGAGACTATTTATTACACATGGGGGGGTGCTGTATGGATCAGTAACTGAGGGGAGGGGGGAGGCCATGTGAGCATGCTCATATAGGGGGGGGGGGGGTGGTGGGATTGATGCCAGTTGTGTCTGAGTGGGGGAGAGAATTAGGTGCATTAGGAACACTGGGCCTGATTCGTTACGGATCGCTATTGCTGAAGCGTACGCAGACGGGCGATTGTTGTGTAATGCGCATGCATTGCAGTGCACGTGTGCGAAGGCTCCGCTGCGATCACGGAGGCCACGCAGAGTGAGTGACAGGCAGTGAGCGTATGGGGGGGTGGTCGGAGAACCCAGGCGTGCCTGATCGTTTGAACGCCGTTGCATGGGCGTGCATAAATTAGCTGTTGCGATTGCATGCGCAGCTTGAGTACTCACTGCGTGCAACGAGGTCAGAAATCTCTAAGTAAGGTCAGGGCTGCTGTAATTCTGCGTGAGGGGCCGATGGTACTCGATGTTACCGATGTTTATGGAGGTTTGCAAGCTCTATGCTGGCAGTGCGATGGCATTGCGATAGCAATCATTAGCATATTTTCGCAGCAGACCGTGCGATTACGGAGCTGCGATCGCAATAGCAATCCTTAATGAATCAGGCCCACTGTGTGGATGATGATGTGAACAAGGACGTACATGTGTGGGGAGGACACTGCTTGGACAGGAATGGACATAGGTGGGGAGGACACTGCTTGGACAGGAATGGACATAGCTGGGGGGACACTGCTTGGACAGGAATGGACATAGGTGGGGAGGACACTGCTTGGACAGGAATGGACACAGGTGGGGAGGACACTGCTTGGACAGGAATGGACACAGGTGGGGAGGACACTGCTTGGACAGGAATGGACACAGGTGGGGAGGACACTGCTTGGACAGGAATGGACACAGGTGGGGAGGACACTGCTTGGACAGGAATGGACATAGGTGGGGAGGACACTGCTTGGACAGGAATGGACATAGGTGGGGAGGACACTGCTTGGACAGGAATGGACATAGGTGAAGGGACACTTCGAGAACTTGCGTACATAGGTGAGTGGACACTGCGTGGACAGACAAATGCGTAAGTGGAGGTACGTATGAGGACAGAAGTACCTAGGTTTGGGGACACTATGATGACAGAAGTACGTTGGCATGTGGAAACTACGAGGACAGAAGCACGTTGGTGTGGGGACACTACGAGGACAGAAGTACGTAGGTGTGGGGACACTATAAGGACAGTATTACGTAGGTGTGGGGACACTATAAGGACAGTAGTACGTAGGTGTGGGGACACTATGAGAACAGATGTACGTAGGTGTGGGGACACTATGAGGACAGTAGTAGGCAGGTGTGGGGACACTATGAAGACAGAAGTACGTAGGTGTGGGGACACTACGAGGATAGAAGTACGTAGGTGTGGGGACACTGTGTGGACAGATATAGGTGGGCGGGACACTGTGTGGACAGAGATAGGTGGGTGGGACATTGCGTGGACAGACATAGGTGGGGGAACACTGTGTGGACAGACCCATCCACAGTGTGGACAAGCATGGCCATAGGTGGTGGAAACAGCAAGGAGACGAGTGTAGGGAAGCTGCATTGACATCGTTTGGGGACACTGGGTGGACAGTCATGGGTGCCGGACACTGTATTAACAGGCACGTACATAGGTGGGGACATTGTGTGGAGAGGGCACAGGTATGGGGTCACTGCGTGAAATGGCCTGGACAGACCCAGATGAGGAGAGAACACCATGACCAGGCCCAGATGAGGAGAGGACACTGTGGACAGACCAAGCACAGATCGAGGGTCAGTGTTCGGACAGGAACGTGGGGGCTGTCAGCACTGTTTGGGCAGGTTTCTGTGTATAAGGGGGAGAGAGCACTGCATAGTTAGGTCCATGTGTGGCTGGACATCAGCTTGATGTGTAATAGGGGATACCGACTAGGGACCTGATTCAGTATGGACCGCAGCCGTGTAATCGCACGCAGTGCAGCTGCGAAAATCTGCTAATGCCTGCCAGAGCTCAGCCAGCGTAGTGACGCCCACTGCTGCTTTCTCACATCCATAACACCTCGCAGTCCTGCGTACAAATCGGTAACATCAGAGCACATCAGCCAGTCACGCACAATTACAGCAGGTCTGACCAGTCGCAGAAACTGCAAGTCTCGTAGCACGCAGTGAGTACACAAGCTGCGTAGGCCGTTGCAGTGGCTAATCTATGCACACCCATGAAACAGCGTCCAACCACCCCCAAACGCTCATGAGCGGTCACTCACTCTGCGATGGATTCCTCTGTGCCTGCGTAATCGCAGTGCGGTCGCAGTGGACGCGCAGTGCGGTGCTTACTCATGCGCAGTACTGAACAATCGGACGCTGTGTGTACATAGTTGCAATTGCGTAAGCTGATGAATCAGGCCCTAGGTCATGTGATACTATTTGGGCAAAGAGTCTGGTTCTGTTTTTGGCCTGCTATATCTGTGGCATTCACCTCTATGTATGTACAGTTCTTGACCATGATTTGAGGACAATATTACTAATGTTGAGCTTGAAGCGACTCCTGTGCTCATCATTCTATGCTATGACATGCCCCCATTTATGATCCCTTCCCAGTAGATTGTTCTTAGTACATAACGCTTTTCATGCATTGTGACTTTGCCAGCCATGAATTACAAAGGAGGTTATGGCTGTGTATGTGAAAGAGATATATGCTGCATTTGGTAACATTACCAGGGGCCTAAAAACGGTGCGTTTACTTCAGTATATGATATCGGGCCCAGTGGTCGGAGACAGTATTCATCAGGACATTCCGTTGCAGGATTTTCCGGTTAACCTGTATTACTAACGCTGCAATGAATGATGTCGCTGAAGGTGACACTGATGCAAGCGTCTGATACCGGTGTAGTTTGGTTACAAGGCCAGATATTTGTAAGGCGATGTCTGTGCTTCATTCTCTATATTGCTTGTTTAAGATATTATTGCACCAACCGGAGCATATATCTTTGTGCTTGTGAATGAGTAAATGCTGGACCAGAGACTACATACATACATACATACATACATACATACATACATACATACAGTACGTATATGACTTCTATAAATCAGTGTATGGTGTAATGTTGTAAATGTGTTTTTTCTTTTATTGCTGCACCTAGATATTACACATATATATATATATATATATATATATATATATATATATATATATATATAAAAAAAATTCTATATATATATATTGCTGACTTGCAATCAGGAAGTGCTTGCGTTGGAGGAGTAAGATATCGATGGTTTGCACATGCATTATTAATAAGGAATGCATAGCCTCCTCCTGAGCAGATGGAGAACTGTCCCAGACTCTGCGTTGGCCACACGCTGGGAGATCTCTTCCATGGGGGTATGTCGCACAGCACTGAGAATACAAGGTGCATATAGCTCGGGGGCTTATCGGCGGCCGCGTTAACCCTTTCTGCCTGGCATTGTGGTGTGATGGTAGCGTCTGAGGATTACTGGGGGATTGTGTGTCTTGCTTTCAGCCCCAGTCTTTTGTTCTGGGTTTATCGCTGCTGTGTTTTGCTTCTCTCAGTCCTGGGGGTGCAGTTTAACCACAGATTGTGTATTTTTTATATTTTTGTCTGTGATTCCCATACAGTTACATTGCATTTTGCTATACGTTCCTTTGTGTTTGAAGGGCATCCAACGCCTCGTAGCAGCTTTGCCCTTGGTGGAGGTTTCTTGTGAATTTTTTTTTTTTCCTGCTGACCTCCAAGCAGACGTTTCTGCAGTTCAGCTGCTGTTATCCAGGTACCTGTAATGTTCTGGATGATTAAGCCCGTCCTAATGCACGGTGTGTGTGTATTAACATGAAAACACATTCGGTATGCTTTAGCTGCGGCAAGTTGCTGATAAGGGCAAGCCGCGCGTTTGCCTGCGAAATACGGCACATGATTGAGGGTTTTTTCAGTGTTTCCTTATTCCATCCGGCAAATGAATTTTGTAGTGGTGTTAAAGGTAAGGTGACACAAACCGCCTTTTACATCCTTTTTTTTTTTTTTTTTTTGTCTTTAAACCATTTATCAGTTGGATTGCTAAGAATCCCTTCGTCCAAACCTTTGTAGACCGAAGCGGTATTATATAGTGGGCGGAATTCAATTTATTCCAATCCCCATCGCGCCCGACGGAGCTATTCCATTCTTGCTCCTGTCGGGCACGATCAGCTGCCACCTCTACATTTCAGCTCGCAGCCCCTGGGGGATGAGAGCTGAAATGTGCGAAAAGTGACATGTTTGGGCGCCCAAATATCACTTTTCCCGATCGCGCCCAACACTTTGGTCGGGTTTAGCTGCTACGCGGCTAAATCCGACCACTTTGGGCGCGATCAATACGAAAATCTGGAACAATTGCATAGCGACCCGCCATCTCCTGTCACTTTAGACGGGAGATGCGGGCCGCGAAAACAATTGAATTCCGCCCAATAAATCATAATGGTAAAAAAGAATTAGGTGCAACAACCATGTTGTCCCCAGGATCTATTTCACGGACACGCATCCACTCCACTTAAATAGCTGTCCCAGAGTGATCCCTCGGCAAGGGCCTAACCAGAATTGCAGTCATGTGACTGATACAGAGCTTACCAGTAACCTCTTATTGCTAGCCTAGCAATGGGGTGCTATTGGCTGAGCTCTGTGTCAGTCACATAACTGCAGTGCTGGTTACTCTCTGCCGAGTGAGCATTCGCAAAGATCCCTCCCATCAGAGATCCTTCCCCCATCTGTAAGAGGCAAGGCTCGGTTCGGGCGGCGGGAGCATTGCAGTGAGGGTAGACGGAGAGTGGAGGCATACCCTGTGTAGTGTTCACTCTAGCTCCGGCGGCAGGCAGGGCACCGCAGCTAGAGAGGGCAACCTTATGCGCACACCTGAAAAGGGGGCGTGTCTATAAGACGCGTCCCCTTTTTGTCATACTTGGGGGCGTGCCCGGCACTTACGGACACGCCGGGCTGCCTCCAAGCGCTGCAGAAAGGGAGAATAGATGCCAGGCGCATGCACCCGGCGTCTATTCTCCGGCGGTGACCGGGTCACCGCGCATTTCTCCACCCGCGGGACACTGCGTCCCGCGGGTGAAGACGGCACCCGCAGGCTGTGAGGGCAGGGCGCTTTTTGCCCTCCTCCTGAAAGGCAGGGTGCTTTTTGCCCTCCAGAAGTAGGGCAGGGCGCCGCGGCCTGCTAAAACAGCCTAACGGGAACGCTACCTGTGTCTTAGCATGCGTTACTGGCCACCATTATGTCTATATCCAGCCAGCAAGTGGGTAATAACCTTCAGAGCCCTTAAATATGATTTCTCCTTCATTCATTAGGGGACAGTGGAGTTTCAGTACAGTGGGGTATAGATGTGGGTTAACTGGGAGCTGGCACTTTAATACATTTGAATAGTAGCTAGCTCCTCCCCCTCTAAACCCCCCTACAGGTCAGTCTAAATTTGGTGCCAAGGGAGCTGGTTGCACTACTACAGAGCTCTCTGTTTAAATTAAAGATCCTCAATCAGCATATGAGGACACAGACAGGCAGCTCCCTGCCTGTCTGCATCGTTGGAGCTGCCGAAAGACCCCACCGCAGCTGCTTGCGGTGTGCACTGGGGTCTTCAGCTACAGTAACCACTGTCTCTGAGGGGTACCTAGACGCGCTGTGTGCGGCGCATGTCGTGGTCCCCCATTAGCATACCTGCTGCTGGCAGCACTCGGCAACGACAAGGTTAGTGACTCCTGGCACCCTGAGTAGCAGAGTGGCCAGGAATACTGTAAGGTGGGCATCATTAAAGCAGCCCGCTCAGCGCTGTAAATCCTACTATCCCTTTCCTGCAGAGAGCAGGAAATTATGCGAGACTCCTCCTTCAGTGGATCCCTCAGTGTCACGTCTATCTAAAAAGACGGTGCTCCCTGTACCAGGAGCAGTTTCTTTAAAGGAATCTTCTGACAGGAAGTTAGAAACTACCTTACAGTCTATGTACACTGTAGCTGGGGTGTCCCTTCGACCCGCACTAGTCAGTTGTTGGGTCAACATGGCTGTGGAAGCTTAAAACTGGTGTTCCGGTGGAGGATCTGGTTCCTTTAGCAGATTGCAGAATCTGCTTCCTTTCTCGGGAAGGCTTCAAAAGATATTTGTAATCTTTCCTCTAGATCCTCGGCTTCGGCTATCTCAGCCCACAGAGACCTGTGGCTGCGACAATGGCAGGCGGATGCAGAATCTGAAAGAGCCGTGGGAGCTCTTCCATTCACAAGGGAAGCTCTGTTTGGATCGGAACTGGACAAGTGGATCTCTCAAGCCACAAGTGGCAAGTCCACTTATTTCCCATCTGCTGCTCCTCCTCCTCGGAAACCCTTTGCTTGACCGTCCTTTCGTATCCCAGGGAGATTCGGGGGTCGTGCCAGAGGAGCTCCCGCTACCTCCCGTGGTTCCAGAGGCAGGGGTAGAGCCACTGCATCCTCCTCCCAGCACAGTTAAGCCTCCGGCATGACACGCTCCCTTCTCTCCTGGGGGGGAGCTCAGGGTGGGAGCTCGCTTTCGCAATTTCAAGCGTTAGCGGACAAACGGGTTGTTATACAGGAAGCAATAGAGAAGCTACTGTCTTCTCGAGTAATAGTACATGTCACTATCCATCAGCAGGGTCAAGGCTTCTATTCCAACTTGTTTGTAGTTCCCAAACCGGACGGTTCGGTGAGACACACAATCCTTATTTGCGGAACTTCAAGTTCAAGATGGAGTCCCTGCAGTCTGTCATTGCAGATCTTGAGAGGGACGTGTTTCTCGTGTCCTTGGACATAAAGGATGGCCTCCTCACCTTTCGGTATTTCATCAGCACCAAAAGTGTTCACGAAGGTCATGGCTGTAATGATGACCCTTCTTAGGATTCATGGTGTCACTATCGTCCCGTACTTGGACGATCTACTTCTCAAGGCTCCGTCAGTCACTCAATTACTACAGGACATTCTGATAACACAGAGTTTTCTGTTACAAAACGGATGGATTCTGAATTTCAAAAAATCTCATCCAGCCTACTCAGCGTCTGCCCTTCCTAGGGATGATTTTGGACACTGTGGAGCAGGGGGTGTTTCTTCTGCAGGTCACCTCCATCCAACACATGGTGCGATTGATACCGCGCCATCGCTCCTCTCTCAGTGGTCAGGGTCCCACCTCTTTTTTCTCCAGCGAGGTCAACTGTCACCCAAGGCTCGAGCATCTCTCCTTTGGTGGCTGAATTCCTCACACCTACTGGCAGGCAAGAGGTTTGCAATGTGGGAATGGATTCTCCTCACCACAGACGCCAGTCTGAGAGGATGGGGGCAGTGACTCGGGGGAGACACTTTCAGGGCCGCTGGACTCGACCGGAGGCGGTACTGCCCATAAACATTCTGGAGTTAAGGGCCGTTTCTATGCTCTTCAGATGGCATAGCCCCTGTTGAAGGGCCATGCAATCAGAGTGCACTCCGCCAATGCCACGGCTGTGGCGTACATAAACAGACAAGGCGGCACCAAGTGTCTGTCCGCCATGAGGGAGGTAACCCGCATTCTTCTCTGGGTAGAGGAATTTGCGGTAGCAATATCAGCGATTTTCATCCCAGGGGCAGAAAATTGGGAGGCCGACTACCTCAATCGACAAG
This sequence comes from Taudactylus pleione, assembly GCA_031769625.1. Classification (NCBI taxonomy): domain Eukaryota; kingdom Metazoa; phylum Chordata; class Amphibia; order Anura; family Myobatrachidae; genus Taudactylus; species Taudactylus pleione. The sequence continues at coordinate 172,547 of JAUIMM010001726.1, forward strand.
ACATTCATCCGGGAGAATGGACGCCTAATCCACAGGTGTTTCAACAACTGATTCAGTGTTGGGGTCTCCCTCAGGTAGATCTCATGGCGTCAAGGTTGAACCTTCAACTGCCACTTTACTGCTCACGGACAAGAGATCCACAGGCGGTGGCAGTGGATGCTCTTATAACTCCTTGGCGGTTTCAGTTTGTTTAACTGTTCCCTCCACTCCCGTTTTCTTCCTCGTCTGCTTCAAAGAATCAAACGAGAAAGGGTAAAGGTACTGTTAGTGTCTCCAGACTGGCTCAGACGGGCGTGGTATTCCAACCTACATCTGCTGCTGATAGACAACCCGTGGCCTCTTCCTCTGCAGGAAGACCTTCTGCAACTGGGTCCATTTATCTATCAGAACTTAAAGCGGATTTGTTTGACGGCGTGGCTGTTGAAAGGGCTATCCTAAGAAGAGAAGGTATCCCTACTATGCTGAGGGCTAGAAAGGAAGTTACGCCTAAGCACTATCATCGTATATGGAAGGCGTGAAAACAGGAGTTCGTCACCATCAGAATTCAAGATAGCAATGACATTTCTACAGGGGGTTATCGGGTTACAACCTCTGTACCTCCAACGGCCCCATGGGATTTGGTCCTCTTTTTTTTTTTCTCCAGTCTGGACTTAAAATTTTTAACTTGGAAAGTGGTTCTCCTTTTGGCGCTCGCCTCTGCTAGGCGTGTGTCGGAGCTAGGGGCGCTTTCTTGTCGTCCGCCTTACCTCATTTTTCATGAGGATAGGGCTGAGCTCCGTATGCAGTTATCTTTTTTTTTTTACCTAAGGTAGTGTCTGCGTTCCACATCAACCAACCGAGTGTGGTTCCAGTGTTTAAAGATGATTCTTCGGCATCCAGATCCCTAGACGTGGTTCGGGCTCTTCGGATTTACGTTGAGAAGACTGCATCCCTCTGGAAGTCGGATATGCTGCTTGTTCGATATGATATGGCACATCCTGGCTGGCCGGCCGGCTTCAAAATAAACTATTTCAAGATGGATTCGTCTGACTATCAGACAGGCCTATTTGGCTGCATCGAAACAACCTCCTACTTCAATCAGAGCTCATTCTACTCGCTCGGTGGGTCCTTCGTGGGCGGCAGCCTGCGTTGTTTCCCTAACTCCGCTTTGTCGGGCGGCCATTTGGTCAGGCCGGCATACTTTTGTAAAATTTTACCGTTTTGACACTGTTGCGGCATCTGCTTCACAGTGTGGCCGTGCTGTTTTGCAGGGTTCTCAGCGCTCTCCTGCCCGGGTTGTGAGCTCTGGGATGTCCCCACTGTACTGAGACTCCAGTGTCCCCTAGTGGATGAAGGAAAAAAATGGATTTTGGTACTTACCGATAAATCCCTTTCTCCGATTCCACAGGGGACACTGGACGACCACCAGGCGCTGTTCCACCTGCATTCGTTATTGTTCTTCTAGGTTTGGACAGTTGTTTTCTTCAAGGTCTACTTGATTTGTTTGCAAATATGCTTGTTTGTTCATGTGTGTTCTAGCTTCTCTTCTCCTCTATAATTCTATTTTCCAGCTCTCCTCAGGCACAGTTTATTTAGACTGACCTGTAGGGGGGTATAGAGGGGGAGGAGCTAGCTACTATTCAAAGTTATTAAAGTGCCAGCTCCCGGTTAACCCACATCTATACCCCACTGTACCGAGACTCCAGTGTCCCCTGTGGAATCGGAGAAAGGGATTTATCGGTAAGTACTAAAATCCTGTTTTAAGTGTTCATCTAGTAAGTGGGCAATATCTGCAAGAGGCTTGAAATATGATATCAACATTTTTCATTATTGCGAGATATTGCACTGCTCCTACCCAGCTTCTTCTTAATGCCACCCAGCTGGCCACATTTTCTGGGGAGAACACTGAACTGTGCTCATCCGTACTGCTCCGCATCATTTATTGCTTTGGCGTTAGAGTGATATTCAGATATCCGGGACTGTTTTGGACATGTTCCTAAAGCCATGATGGAAATCGGGCTTCCAAATGTTCCTCTTTTTTGGCCGTTGAGGGAATTCCAAGGACAATTTGTTTTACATTATCCAGGTCCACAACTGTGACTGATGACCTACCTCCGCTGGGCAATCACAGACTAGAATAGACGGTGGTTATTTGTCCCTGAGTAACCTGACCACCACTGCTAGGGATTCCCTCTCACCATCAGTAACTCCCAGGCTCCTACAGCAGCACCTGAAGCCGCCTACTTCTGGGTATGTGTGTGGAGACGCTGCTGTAACACCTCCTGGGTAGTGTTGGCTAATTTCCACTGGTCCATCACTATGGACTAGTCTGCACTGGGTAGCTGGCAAAGGGTTTCGGCTTGGAGACACTGGGCTCAATCCAGAACAGCCGGAGAACGGAGTAGCGTTTGGTGCTACTCTGGTAATAGTAGCATACAAGCAGATGCAGGCGTCTTAAGGCAAGATGTTTATTGCTCATGTATCTTTAAATCGACAGTTCCCTTGATAAAAGGTGCTTGGGACAATCACAGCACACAGCTCTCATAGAAGTACAATCCTTCCCGATGTTCAGAGGATACACAAATTCAGGGCTCGCAGTTCCTATTTTTAAAACGTTCCAATGCACAATACCACAGGGCCCACCCTGGGTACCTTAACCAATCAATTTAAGTGCATGTACTGTGCATTTACACATTTAACGTTGTCCCTAATGGAATGGTCACTCCTTTGTGCCTGGGACTAACCTGTACAGGTGACCACAAGTCTTGAGTGGGGGATGGTTACCTCCAAAACTTACTTCTAGGATCCTGCAGGGGGACCTTTTCACCTTCTATGGCTGAATTTGGGCTTCATGGACTGGGAGACCAGAACCCCAGGCAGCAATCTCCTGGCCACCGAGTGGGAGCTCTTTTGGAGCTCCAGTGAATCAAGTAGCTGGCTCTGCTAGCCAGCTCTTCCTGCACTCCCTGATCTCACTTTGAATTACGAGGCTGCAGGGTAAGACATTTCAGTTCCTTGGGAGGGGGGACTGCGGGATCCAAGATGCCACGGAGGGCTCCAAATCTCCCCTACACCACCGTGGAAGAAGGTAAGTGCACTTTACTACTATTTATATACATTAAACATTTATATACATTCTATGCAGACCTTTAAAATATTTCTACGGCTTCATATACCAATGCTGCAGAGCTAGGCTCCCTGCCCTCAGCTTTCAGTACTCAGCCCTGCGCTGGGGGTTGATTGCATACCACCGCAGTTACAGGAGCTAGTCTGGGGCTACAGTGCAACATAACCACGCAATACATTTGTAAAGTCAAGGTGCCAGGACTTTAACCATTACCTTGCTGCGGCCGCTGTAGGTGATCCAGGGCTGTGGCACCTTGTATACAGTAACAAGGCACCAAGCGCCGGTAGTCCATTTAAAAGTGTCGCGGCATCACAGGGGCTAACCCCTTCCGTGCTGCGGTCACCATCTCGGCACTGCGGGAGGGGCCTGCAATGGAACAGGGACCAGGCCACAACTACTATCGCAATACGTCAAATTAAATCTGACATTATAGCCGCCCAGCACCGGTTGTCCGTCATCGTGGACTCGCTGCTTTGCAGTTCTCCTATTCTGCTTTTCCAAGTACTATTAAATTGTTTTGTGTGGTAAAATTTCACGTACAGAAGTTACGTTGTGCAATCGGTAATGTAAATGTGGCCTCACTTGGCCGCTCTTTCGGGCAATTTGGCTCAAAATCACAGTGACTGAAATATAGAAGCATGACGGCAGACATTGCAGTTGGCTGTTCACCGTAGAAGCATGACGGCAAACATTGCAGTTGGCTGTTCACCGTAGAAGCATGACGGCAGACATTGCAGTTGGCTGTTCACCGCTGTTGTCGTGAGTGTCCGGTCATCGGACGACTGCCATAATGGACGGGATTCTCACTGATGTCCTTAGTTCCATTATTATTAACTTTTGTTTATTGGGCCCAAAAAGATGTCAGCAGCGCCATGCAATGAAAGCTGAATGACATAAATATAAAGGATAACCATCATACAGATAAACCGATGATGATGGGGCTAGAGATAAGGATAGAGAGACTCGCTTATGCTGGGTACACACTGGCAGATATAGTGGCTGATCAGTTGATTGGCCAATATATCGGGTTCGCGTCGGCCAGTGTGTACCTGCGATATGTCTGTGAACGATGACGTTCACAGACATATGGCGCCAGCTGGGCTGCACAGCCGATGGACAGATATATCTGCCGACCGCCCGTACCCTTGCAGCAAAGGCCAGTGGGAGGGGGCGCAACACCCCCCCCAGGCCAGCGTGACCCGCGGCCAGATGACATAATGGTGGCTCGATGTGTATGAACAATTATCATCTGCAGATATATCTGTCAGGTGTGTACCCAGTTTAAGACCGGAGAAGGTAGCAAAGACGGGTCATGCAGGTCCTATACTGTGTACAGCAGTATATGAGCCTGTACCCACTAAGCGGGCAGGCAGACAGGATCACTTTCATTGGTTGGGAAATGGAGACTGGTGCCCGGGATAGAGCTAGGAGGAGCGAGGGGCCCTGTCTGTGATGGCTTACAATCTATGAGAGAGGGGTGTAACCATGTGGGTGACTTGGGAGGAGAAGGTATGAGGACGGTCAGAGGTTCTGAGTGATAGCTAATAGGCACGGGGCTCGCTTGGAGATGTGGAGGTTTCCAGCCAGTAGTCAGGGAACAGGGGTAAATTACCCCACATGGGGTAAAAATGAAATTCCTGGGGGTAATGGGCGGAAAGCCGGGCATGCATATAATATAGAATGATTCATATGCATGCCCGGCTGTGCCACAGGGAGGCTCTAAGCCGGACGCCCGCTGAGATGTTATTACCAGCGGGCGCCCGGCTCCTTCCCTGCAGCGCCGCGTTAGCCTGAGGCTGGAGTTCTCTTCTGAACTCCAGCTTCCGGCTCTCTCCATGCACACTATGGGAGAGACGTCATGACGTCTCTCCCATAGCTCCGAGGAGCAGCCGGGTGGACAGGACGGCGGCGGATGCAGGAGCCGGGGATTAAGGTAAGTGGGGTTTTTTTTTTTTCTACTTCAGGGTCCATAGGGGGTCCACAGGGTTGACCTTGGGGTATAGGTTAGGAACCAAATCCGGGCACCACGCAGTTAAAGCTTTTAGCTCCCAGGATGCACTTGGGTCCACTCTCCCTATAACCCCACCCCCAGCCAGAGGCACCTCAGTTTAAGTTGTGCCCGGCCGGAGTCGGGTCACCGTTTAGTGCAGTGGGGAGCTGATTAGCAGCCCCTAAGCTTTATTTTTTCTAAGTACAGAGTTTTTTTGATTTTTACTTTGGACTTTCAGAGCGGCAGCGTCGGACTGTCCATAGGACGTCTAAGCTGCCGCTCCGTCACCCCGCCGGCGCTGAGACGCCAGTACAGATCTGGGGATCTCAGCGGGACCCCAGAGTCTGTACTAGCCGGACTCTGCGGGCGCCCAGGACTGCTGCCGGATCCACGGGGAGCAGCATTTAATATGCAGTCCTGTGCCTCCGGTCTCCGGGGACAGACCGGAGGCGCCGGCAGTGGCGGCGGGCCCCCCATACCCCGTGTGTCCACTAGACCACCAGGGACTTACTGATCGGCGCTGGGAGCCGGCGTCCCGGGAGGTTAATAGCCGGCCAGGGGAGGAAGCTTTCCCTGTTACAGCGGCTACTCCCCTCAGCTCAGCGCGCCTTTCAGTATGTATAGTCTGGCGTCGCTGAGCTGCTTCCTCCGCGGGCCACGCTTCTTCTGAGGTCTCCAGCGGCCATTTTCTTGTGGTGCAGCAGCAGAGCTCCGGAGATGGCAGTGAGTCCAGTCCCCCTGCGTACCTCACCATCAGGTCAGTGTACACAGCGCTGTAGCCTTCCCAGACACTGAATCTGGGTAAGTTGAATGCAGTGTAATAGTGCAGTATATTATATGACATGTTTATGTATATATGTATATATCTGCATGGTATGTGACTTATGCTAGTGCTGACTGTCTGTATTTAATTCTCTCACCTGTCAGTGTATATCTATCCCTTTTCCTTATCTGCCCTAATACAGCTGTACTTAGGGTGGTTCTGAGACCTCACATTTATATACTCGTTGATATTTGTGAGGTTTGTCACATACTGTTGCGTGCTGCACGTTGCCACATTTTCGTTGGAACTGTGTGTTGCATACGCTGAAAATGGGTCCCTGCGGCTTATTTTAGCATCAGTCAGGACCAGTATAGCACTGCTTGATATTTCCGCCAAGATTGGTCAGCTATGTTTGACCAGGAGATAGAGCGTTATACTGCACCCATTTTTGCTATCCTGCAAGTCATGTGCTGCAGGTGTTAGTGCGGAGGATTTGTTTCATAAAGGGTTCTGTGTGTGGCGTCATCTGGTGCCGGCCCCTTTCACGACCCCCTTGGGAGGTTTGTTTTCTCGGGATCCTCTCAATTGCGGATCGCCGGGTGGGCCCCATTGTTGTACCTCACCTGGGGGTTACTTCACCATAATGCCCTTTTCATCTCAGGGTATCTCGCAGTTTCTTGCACTCTTCCCCTGTGACACAGACTACTGCTCCCTGCAGGGGGTTTTCGCAGTATATGAGATCCCCCTGGTGCCATCATAGTCTGTCATTCCCCTTGCAGGGATTCCCACGGCCACCCTGGGTGGATGTCGTTTTCTATGACGCCCTGTGGTTACTTCCCATTTGGCTCTGCGTGAACTGGATACTGTTTTGGGCTCTTTCCCTCTTACACGGGGGGAAGCCTATTTCAAGTATTATTATCCCTGCTTTGGGCTGGTGGCAGGTCCATTCTGGTTAGAGTGAATGTTGACCTGCACCTGTATCATACACCCTCAGTATTGCGTGCCTTCTGGTTCCCTGTTGCTGACTAGCGGGGGGATCGCATGGCGGGACTCTGGCTGTTGTCAGTTATGAGGTATTACAACAGTGTTTGGCCTCCTGTCCCAAATTCCCTGAGGGTCATCACGAGCCCCTCATGGGGTGGATGGGCGTGTTACTCGTCAGATTACAGACGTTACTATGCATCCCATTCCTGCGTGGTCGGATTCTTCTGATCCGTAGGTGGTAACTCTGCCTGAAATCAGTATACTCGCTTTCAGGGGTTGTTACCCATCCTACCATGGCTATAGCATGGTTGGTTAATACTATTGCATACTGAGCTGATGCATTTGTAATGTTTTTTCCCCACCAACACGTCTGGGGTTCAAATGTATTTGGTCGCTCATGTAATATATGCAGTTGTCATAGGTGGACATGCCTATATTGGATACCAGTCTCCTAACTTTCAAAGTTCCGGCTGCGACGGTATCCTCCGTAATACCCTATGGCTGCGCTCTGGGAATGCAGAGGTGCAGATACCATCTATAGGGTAGATCTTGTTGGGTCCTGACCTTGACAGTGGCAGTACAAATTTCCCGCCTTCAGCTATGCCCACTACAGGGCCTCAGACTAAGTCTATTAAGTCTTTTTGTCCTCTGGGTCAGCCTAAAGGTCTGTTTCTTCAACCGAGCAGGCCTGGACTGCCAGCCGATCCTGCTTCTGAACCTACGGATATATCGTCAGCATGACGAGACAGGCCTACCACTGGGAGATGGCGATTTTCTCAGTTCGCCCGGTACTAGTGTCTAGTTGCCGCGGCTACGTGGGTAGGAGGGTACGCCCTCTCTTTGCTCAGGCGGCCTATTTCCATGTGATGGTACGCAGGCCCTTATTCGGACCCGAACAGGGCCTTACGAATCCAGAAAGCTATACAGTTGTTGGGCTAAGCGGAGCTAATTGGGCCATCCCCACTTTCTCAGCGAGGGACTGGTTGTTCTGCTTTCTTTCTGGTGCGGTGGCTGAATGGTCCTCTTTGGCCTATTCTCTGTCTCAATTCCCTGAACCAGTTCCTAAAGCTACCTGGGCTCAGGAGGCAATCCCTATGCTCCATCATACTATGTTTGGAACCTGGGGACTTTATGGTATCACTGGATATACAGGACGCGTGCCTACGGGCACTTACAGAGACCTTGCCTCAGCATGGACTGAGGTTTGCTGTATCACAGCACTTACGGTTTTCGGGCTCTGCCTGTTGGGACTGTTCTCAGCCCCACAGGGGTTTACCAGCGTTTTGGATTTTCTGACAGTTCTTCTGTTCAGTATATCCCAATGCTCCTGTACCTGGATGGCCTCCTGCTCTTAGCAGGATCACCGGGGTACTTTACAGCCGGGTCAGGTTGACTGTGGCTTCTTCAGGGTGCAGAAGTTTAATCAATGGGGAAAAAGTCCTCCCTGCATCCCTCTCTGGGTATTCTTCACCTAGGAGCCCTGCTGGATTCTCAGAATCTGAGAATTCTTCTGGCGTAAGACGGCATCTCCACTCTTCCATTAGGAGTACATGGATGTCTGCGCAGTCGACATATGTCTTTGCACTCTGGGATGCATGGTCCACTATTCAGTGTCTGCCTTTGGAAGGGTGGAATGGGCTTAGTTCCATTCCAGGCCTTTCCATAATTGGCTTATCTCCAGATGGAACAAGTTTTTTTTTTTTTCTGTCTGATCACTGTTCAAATGATGCTGCTCTCCCCGGAGGCAAGTCTGTCCCTTTTCGGGTGACTATGACCATCTCGTCCAGGGTATTCTTTGCTAAGGACAGTGTCTGGTTCGCATCCATTTCAGTGCAATTGGATGTCTGTCGATTCCACCCTGTCAATTAACTTGTTGAAACTTTAGCCTGTCTTGGGGCCTTCACTCTGGCATAGCCCTTGTTTCCCGGTGAACCTGAAAAAGTTCAGTCCGACAGGGTCAGAACAGTAGCTTCCTTTTTAGCAATACTGTTCGTTGGGTGGCAATGTCAGGTATGTCATACATTCGGACATTGTCTGAGGGTCTCCTCCCGACCATCTCGACAGTGTTCATTTCAGGTGCTCTCCATTGGGAAGCGGGAGTCCTCAGCCGTTACGACGTGCATCCCGGGGACTAGTCTCTTCCCCAAGAGAGGTTTCATCTCCTGGTGAGCAGGGGGGGGGGGGGGCCCTCCTGAGGTGACACTCACGGCCTTCTGTCTCTATCACACTATGGTGTTACAGTCCAACTCTGGGGATTCTGAAGCAACCTTCAGTGACTCTTTGTCGGTGAAGGGGTTCTTCCAATTTGCGTACCTGTGTTCTCCAGTCTCCATTCTTCCTCGAGGGAAGTGTTTCAATCGAGACAGAGATGCTTTCCTGCTGGTGGCTCCTGATTGCCCCAGATGTCAGGGGTACTTGGTTTTTCGGAGTCTCTCCATCGATACTCCATTCCTGATGCTTCACTACCCAGACCTGTTGTCTCAGGGTCCTGGGGTTTGCCTTGGACCTGGGTTGTTTGTCTTTGACTACGTCCCTACAGTAGTCTTACGGCTTCCATGGCTTTGTCATCGTTGGAATGATTGGAGCACATGGATCAGCTTTTGCTGGGACCTACCACAAACTGTGGCAGCCATCATTCTTATGGTATTATACCTATCGATGCGATCCTCTGGTGTCCAGGATTTCCAGATAATCTGGCATTCCTTCCGGCTGGCTTGGGTTTCACCCTCGGCCTGGCCTTCCTGACAGTGCAGATCTCTACACTGTCAGTATGATTAGGTTATGGAATTGCTCCGCTCTGATATCCAGTTCATCCTTTGGAGTGTTTTCTGGATTATGCCTCCATTTGTCCTCCCTAGGGACTCCTTGGTTCTTCGTTAACTCCGGGGAAAGTTAATGGAACCGCTGGTTGTGATAGCCATTACATGGTCTATTGCTTTGGCTTTCTCTCTTTCTATCAGGGAGTTTATATCAACCAGGTGAGTGTCGGAATTGGGAGCGTTCTCATGTGGCTCCCTCTTCTGGAGGGCATCTTGTCAGGGTGTGAGTTGCTCTCACCCTGTGTTTCTTCTTAGTGATTTTCAGGTTCCATATTATTCTGGAACTTATGGTGCGGCCATTCAGTCCCCAGTCCTCTCGGCTGGTGTGGCCTCATTGACTGTGGTCCGGCCTCTGTGGATTTATGTGATCCATTCAAGTTCCTGACGGAAATCGGACTCCTTATTGGTGGTCTGAGATTTCTGGTTTTAACAGGAAAGGATGGCCGGCCTATGGCCATATGTTGGCTGGACGGCCTCGTATGTCTTCTTCAGAGGCCTACCCATGGGTAGGCCTTTCTGTTGTTGCTGCTTGTTTTTTCTCGGGCCATGTAACCCTCGTGGGTGGCTCGCTGTGGCGTCTTGGCTGTTTTGCCTTGCTAGGTGGCCACGTGGTCTTCTGTCCACACCTTTTTAAGGTTCTAGGCATTGTTTTCCTTTGCCTCTCAGGATGCTTCCTTTTTGGCGGCGGATTCTCCTCTCAGCACAGGAGCGTCCCCTCCCTTGGTTGAACTGCTTTGGGACATCCCCAAGGTCAACCCTGTGGACCCCCTATGGACCCTGAAGTAGAAATCAAGAGATATGGTAAGAACTTACCTTTGTTATCTCTGTTTCTACGAAGTCCATAGGGTCCACAGGGCGCCCGCCCTGACGCACCTGGCTTCAAATGGGCTGTGTGACTGGTCACCGGTTTTCCGTCTCCCATTTCTGTGAGTATGGTTATCGAGTGTTCCAGTTTTCTCTCTTTTTTTTCTCCTCCTCCGGCCTTTGGCTACTTACAAACTGAGGTGCCTCTGGCTGGGGGTGGGGTTATAGGGAGAGTGGACCCAAGTGCATCCTGGGAGCTAAAAGCTTTAACTGCGTGGTGCCCGGATTTGGTTCCCAACCTATACCCCAAGGTCAACCCTGTGGACCCTATGGACTTCGTAGAAACAGAGATAACAAAGGTAAGTTCTTACCATATCTCTTGTTTTTTGTACAAGCGGCACTACAGGGGCATTATATGGGGGCACTACTACAGGGGCATTATATGGGGGCACTGCTACAGGGGCATTATATGGGGGCACTACTACAGGGGCATTATATGGGGGCACTGCTACAGGGGCATTATATGGGGGCACTACTACAGGGGCATTATATGGGGGCACTGCTACAGGGGCATTATATGGGGGCACTGCTACAGGGGCATTATATGGGGACACTACTACAGGGGCATTATATGGGGGCACTGCTACAGGGGCATTATATGGGGACACTACTACAGGGGCATTATATGGGGGCACTGCTACAGGGGCATTATATGGGGGCACTACTACAGGGGCATTATATGGGGGCACTGCTACAGGGGCATTATATGGGGGCACTTGATTTCCTTCCTTTCAAATCAAGGGGGTAACATCGGCATATCTAAATATATTTTGGATAAAAGGTAAAAAAGTTCCCTGACCCCTGTTCCAGCAGTTTGTATGTTGCTTTATTTTTATATTTGTTGTTGCGTGGGAAATTGTAAAACAAAGAGTTTGGAGTCGGCAGTACTAATTGCATGTAGTGAAGTATCGTATGATTTAATATTGGCGCCAAATGCCAGTGTCACGGGCTGCAATGTATTTGGGTAGTTCCAAGCAGGTGCGGCCCACCTATGCTGCCTGTGATCCAGTACAGAGGGATGGGATCCAGATCAGGAGTAAGGTGAATGCTTTCGGGGTATGTATGCAGGTGACACCGCTGTGATTGCCAAGTGCAGGGGGGGGGGGGGGTTGGGGGGGTTGGCGTCGTCCTTGGAGATAAGAGACTTGGGGTGAGATGTACCGAGCAATGAAAAGTGTGTAGAATTTGCCCATAGCAACCGGTCAGCTTGTACCTATCATTTTATAGAATGTACTTAAAGCTGATTGGTTGCTATGGGCAACATCTCCACTAGCCCAGTCTTTTCGCTGCTTGATACATCTTGTCCTGGGTTTCCGTTGCATACCATATATATTAGTCCCTCTGTATTACATGTAGGGACTGTGCAAATGAAAGTTGCAGGGAGATTTGTGGAGAGCAGTCCTTGCTTATTCAGGGCCTTTCATAGATTTACGTAAATTCCGTATTTATGAAAATCTCTGATGTTTGGTGATCTGCGCAGGCGCCCCAGTGCGCATTGCAGATCTGTTTCTGTGATTTCGGTCGCAGTTCCCCAAAGCTACAGCATGATTGAATGCTAAAGAAAACAGGGACTTGTTGGCCCCGTTTTCTGGGCCTGACGAATCCAGTGGCTGCGTCCTTGCCCGCAGCTTCACTGGCCACGGCAGCGTGATTTTGCCGGACATGCAGGTTATCTGATACCGCGTCTTTGATCGCGGCAGCAGATAAGAGAAGCCGGCATTGGTCGTTCTTTTACTTAAGACTCCCCCTGAGGTTTAGTTGCGCTGCGGCTGTGCTATAGCTTCCGGCTCTGATTCGGGCTCTGCGCTCGCAGGCAGGAGATGTGCAGTAATGGGTGGTGGGCTTGGAGGCTGGTGAGAACCATTTGCAGAAGATATGGCAACTGGCAATGTGCCATTAGCTTGCTCAGTGGGGTAATGTATAACAATGCTTAGCATATATATACCCCCCGTGCTCTAATTATGGTAAGGTCATACCATAAAGGTGGCATGTGTGGCCCGGGTTTGGTATGAAATACCGGCAGTCGGGATGCCAGCATCAAAAGACAGCGGCATCCCAATGCTCAGTATCCCGACTGGGGCTCCGTGAGTATGCCAACCCTCCCCCTTCTCCCCTCACCCCATCCTATTCCTGACCCTCACTGTTACTGTCTAAACCTAACCCTCACCCTAAACCCTCTGGGCCTGATTCAGACCCGCTCGCGAGCGGGTCGATGTTGCCCAAGTGCACATGCGCACGATGGAGCCGGCTCCGTCGTGCGCATGCGCGAGACCCAAATAACGACGGCCAAGCCGTCGTTATGGGTCTCGCACCAAAGGGGACGTGCTGTCGATGGTGATTGACAGCACGCCCCCTTTGGTGGGCGTGCGGGAGGCGTGGCTGCCCAGACGGAGGCGTTCCCATTAGTGATGTCAGTGGGAGTGCTTTTGGCTCTGATAGAGCCGAAAGCAGTCCAGGGCTTGCGGCAGACGAGACCCTACCTTAGGGTCTCGTCGCAAGCCCGATGGTCATGATGGTCTTGACCATCGCGACCATCATTTTGGCCGCTCGCTATAGCTGTGGGTGGTCACCCACAGCTATGCGAGCGGCCAGGAGGCCGCTCCAAAATGAAGGAGGGACGGCCCTGATTCAGAGCGAGCGCTCTGTCAGAGCGTCCGGCTCTGAATCAGGGCCTCTGCTCCTGCATCCTAACCCTCCCACCCCACCCCACCCCATCCTAATCCTCACAGTTACTGTCTAAACCTAACTCTCCCCCTAACCCTCTGTTCCTGCATCCTAACCCTCCCCTCACCCCTTCCTAATCCTCACCCTCACTGTTACTGTCAAAACCTAACCCTCCCCCCTTTGGTGCCTGAACCTAACCCTCCCCCCTTTGGTGCCTGAACCTAACCCTCCCCCCTTTGGTGCCTGAACCTAACCCTCCCCCCTTTGGTGCCTGAACCTAACCCTCCCCCCTTTGGTGCCTGAACCTAACCCTCCCCCCTTTGGTGCCTGAACCTAACCCTCCCCCCTTTGGTGCCTGAACCTAACCCTCCCCCCTTTGGTGCCTGAACCTAACCCTCCCCCCTTTGGTGCCTGAACCTAACCCTCCCCCCTTTGGTGCCTGAACCTAACCCTCCCCCCTTTGGTGCCTGAACCTAACCCTCCCCCCTTTGGTGCCTGAACCTAACCCTCCCCCCTTTGGTGCCTGAACCTAACCCTCCCCCCTTTGGTGCCTGAACCTAACCCTCCCCCCTTTGGTGCCTGAACCTAACCCTCCCCCCTTTGGTGCCTGAACCTAACCCTCCCCCCTTTGGTGCCTGAACCTAACCCTCCCCCCTTTGGTGCCTGAACCTAACCCTCCCCCCTTTGGTGCCTGAACCTAACCCTCCCCCCTTTGGTGCCTGAACCTAACCCTCCCCCCTTTGGTGCCTGAACCTAACCCTCCCCCCTTTGGTGCCTGAACCTAACCCTCCCCCCTTTGGTGCCTGAACCTAACCCTCCCCCCTTTGGTGCCTGAACCTAACCCTCCCCCCTTTGGTGCCTGAACCTAACCCTCCCCCCTTTGGTGCCTGAACCTAACCCTCCCCCCTTTGGTGCCTGAACCTAACCCTCCCCCCTTTGGTGCCTGAACCTAACCCTCCCCCCTTTGGTGCCTGAACCTAACCCTCCCCCCTTTGGTGCCTGAACCTAACCCTCCCCCCTTTGGTGCCTGAACCTAACCCTCCCCCCTTTGGTGCCTGAACCTAACCCTCCCCCCTTTGGTGCCTGAACCTAACCCTCCCCCCTTTGGTGCCTGAACCTAACCCTCCCCCCTTAGCTGCCTGAACCTAACCCTCCCCCCTTAGCTGCTATACTTTCGTTTGGGATTCCGACGTCGGCATCTGTACTGGCACCGGTGTTCTATCACAGGCCGGGATTCCGTTGCCAGGGTTTCAACTTCTCGTGTGGCCCATGCTGTGATTAGTGCTCATTGTAGGTACATAGCTCTTTGCTTGTACAGCCCTGTGCTGCGGATATTCGTTTTTGGGAATTTGCGCATGACTTGGAATTAATGATGGCGTCACAAGCCACATATTCCAAATTTGTTCTAGAAACCATTAAAGTTACTAGTCAAAACCTGACTTATTTTTACATAACCGTTTGTAAAATCGTTTTGTATCTACAGTATATAAAAGGGTCATGTACAGTCTGCCATCCGGCTGACCAGTGAGACCATTCTACATCTGCGAGTCGCAGGGCGTGAAAAACTGCGCTCATGACGATTAGAATCCAATGTGTGACCGTGTGTGCGATTGTCTTCCTAGCGTGTTATTCGCTTTCTCTCCGTGGGGAGAATACAATTTTCCTTGCAGGGATGTAGCTCCCGGATCAGTTGCCCATGCGGTAAACCCGCGATTACCGGTCTTCTGCGAGCAGTAATCCGCGCTAGCTAGTGCCTTGGGGCTAGTTGTGGTGTTACCGCGTGCAGTAACCACATCAATGCCTGGCAATTAAGCCGAGGGATTCAGTTAACCGCATCTAAGCCCCGGCATTAGTATATTATATAGTATACATCTCTCTCTATATCTATATAGGAGTGCCGAACGCAACTGATCTGTATGTATATAATCCAGTGTAAGGCAGGAAAATGAGGGGGATGGGCGCAGGAATCTATCTGTGTGTTTATATGTGTGTGTGTGTGTGTGTGTGTGTGTGTGTGTGTGTGTGTGTGTGTATGTATATATATATATATATATATATATATGTATATATATATACACACCCCCATTTACACTGAGCAGGGGATGCAATGAGAGATAATTTAGTGTAAGGCAGGAAAATTAGGGGGATGGTCACAGGAATCTCTCTCTCTCTCTCTATAATATATATATATATGAGCCGGCGGCACAGGTGATTGGAGCAGTCTCCGGAGCTATGTTAGGGGGTAGGCACAGCCGGAATGCCGGGAGATGTCCCTTTGTCCCATTGTGTGGCACAGCTGCCGTTTGACCTTCTCCCTGCATTGTGATGTGTGACGCTCCGTGTATTGTAATCATCCCGCAGCTTCTGTGCTCTTGTTCTGCAATCACCATTTACACTCTCTTGTCTCTACTCCAGCCTTTAATTACCATTATTTTGTGTCAAGGGGGTTGTGTTATAGACTTTGCTGAAAGCATTTTCCTTTATTTAATGGTTTATTCATTCACTCTTGTTGTTTGGTTCTAAATTGTGGAGTTGAGTTAAAAAGTCTGCGATAGATGTGTGATTGAGGGAACACATTTGGGGACAGAGCGAAATCAGCTGTATATATGTATGTATGTCTGTATATATATATATATATATATATATATCTACATGTGACATAGGCAGCCATCTTGTGGCCTGAGCTGGAAGTCTATCGATAAACCAATGACATCAGTGAGGTGTTTTTCTGTAGCGCACTGCGCCCCGGATGTGATGCGGGCATTTTGTTGGTGTCTTATGGCCGCGAGAGATCCTGATTGACCTGTCCTCTCCCGTATCCCCCCCCCCTCCTCAGATTGCTCTTTCTCTTTGTGTCATACTCGTGGTTTGTAACATATTAATATTTTTGAATCATCTAATAAAAATGATTTGTCTCATTAAATTCAGAGAGTGTAATAAACCAAACCCTGCCCCGCTAGTACTTCAGTGGGATCACTAAATGTACAGTCTGTCGCTGGTGTTTGGGGGGGGGGGTTTATGGGTAGGGCTGGGGGAGCCGGTAAATCATTATAAAAAAATAAAATAAAGGCTTTTGTGGAACATGGCGAAGAGGAAGGACACAGGACTGCGTGACTGAATCGTGTCGTGGTGACCGGGTTGTTTTATTCCTACAAGAGTTAGGTGATGCCAGACCTCATACAGGCAGCACGGGATGTATAGGGAAATTGGTCATACACTGCAAAATGTAAGGGTATAAGTTAGTGTTCATTCTAGCACCCTGCACCTGTCACATCCCCTGCAGTTCCCCTTTCCTGCCTGGGGTGTCACTCTCTGCTCTGGTGCTTCTAGCACACTCTGGTCTGTGCCACACCAGTTTGTTGCATTAGCTGAGTGTGCTAGAAGCACCAGAGCATAGAGCGACACCCCAGACAGGAAGGCGGAACTGCACGGGGTGTGATTGGTGCAGGGTGCTAGAATGAACGCTAGAAGTTATGTCTAAGGGCCTGATTCACTACAGAACGCAAAATTGCGTACGCACCCGGTTCAACTGCGACAGTTGAAGCCGTGGCTCACCAGCATGCTGGGAATTATAGTTCCACAACAGCTGGCGGGTCACGGGTTGCCTGTGGCAGTAGTAACTCCTGCCTGGGAAGTGCGTTTCCCATGATGCGTTACCCTACCCTGCAGTTGGATAATGGAGCACTCCCCCGTCACTAGCTTCGTACATTGTCTGTGCAGAGCCTGTCAGCATGCCAGCTTGGGTTTGCTTTCATATATTTGCTTGTGTCATCAGGGAAATGTTTGCAGGTGCAAAGCCAGCACAATAGCTGCTGCATGTAGGATACACAGGGCCGAGCTTTATTTTATGGAGCTGGTTACCGCCTAGCTGCACACACCATTGCCGCACGTATGATCTCTCAGATCTATGGGCCTGATTCAGAGCCGGACGCTCTAACCAGAGCGCTCGCTCTGAATCAGGGCCCTCCTACCTAAACTTGGAGCGGCCTCTTGGACGCTGGCATAGCTGTGGGTTACCACCCACAGCTTATGCGAGCATCCATGATGATGGTCGCGATGGTCAAGACCATCGCGACCATCGGGCTTGCGACGAGACCCTGTGGTAGGGTCTCGGTGACCGCAAGCCCTGGAGTGATTTTGGCTCTATCAGAGCCAAAATCACTCCGGGCCGGACCCAGACGGTAGGCGTTCCCATGGGAACGCCTCCGTCTGGCAGCCACGCCCCCGGCACGCCCACCAAAGGGGGCGAGCTGTCAATCAACATCGACAGCACGCCCCCTTTGGTGCGAGACCTGGAGCGACGGCTTCTCCGTCGCTCCCCGGGTCTCGCGCATGCGCACGACGGAGCTCCCTCCGTCGTGCGCATGCGCACTAGGGCACCATCGACCCGCTTGCGAGCGCTCAGCACACGCGAGCGGGTCTGAATCAGGCCCTATATTACAGCACTTTGCTCAGCATGGATCTACTGACACAGAGATATACAGTCTGTTTTCTGATCACCCCCATGTTTTTTGTCTCCCCCCACCCCGATATCTTTATTTTGGCCCTGTATTCGTGACCATGCGCAGTACATGTGTACAGGACACCACCCTTATAATTGGTTGAAGGCTCTTTTAAATCTGATTTAAAGGGTAAGGAACATAAATGGGCCGTGATGGAAAGGAGGGTCCTCTGCTGGAGCCCCCTATGTCTCCGCAGGAACGATGGAACGTAAAGTATCGACTGGGGCCCTGGATTCTCTGCAATACTGACTGGAACCCTGGGTGCTCTGCAATATCGACTTCGACCCTGGGTGCTCTGCAATATCGACTGGGACCTTGGGTGCTCTGCAATATCGACTGGGACTCTGGGTGCTTTGCAATATCCACTGGAACCCTGGGTTCTCTGTAATCCCCTGGGTTCTCTGCAATATCGACTGGGACCCTGGGTGCTCTGCAATATCGACTGGGACACTGGGTGCTCTGCAATATCGACTGGGACACTGGGTTCTCTGCAATCTCCTGGGTTCTGTGCAATATCGACTGGGACCCTGGGTGCTCTGCAATATCGACTGGGACACCGGGTTCTCTGCAATCCCCTGGGTTCTCTGCAATATCGACTGGCACCCTGGGTGCTCTGCAATATCGACTGGGACACTGGGTTCTCTGTAATCCCCTGGGTGCTCTGCAATATCGACTGGGACCCTGGGTGCTCTGCAATATCGACTGGGACACTGGGTTCTCTGCAATCCCCTGTGTTCTGTGCAATATCGACTGGGACTCTGGGTGCTCTGCAATATCCACTGGAACCCTGGGTTCTCTGCAATCCCCTGGGTTCTCTGCAGTATCGACTGGGACCCTGGGTGCTCTGCAATATCGACTGGGACACTGGGTTCTCTGCAATCCCCTGGGTTCTGTGCAATATCGACTGGGACTCTGGGTGCTCTGCAATATCCACTGGAACCCTGGGTGCTCTGCAGTAACGACTGGGGACCCTGGGTGCTCTGCAATCTTATACTATTACATGTAGTGCGACATTCAGCGCGTCACAAAGACAATGGATTGCTAGTACACGGTTTATTGCCCAACTGTAAATAATAAGGAACAGAACCCAGCTATCGTTTCCATCTGCTTAATGCAAAGTGATCAGTTTCTAGGCATGGGATAGGCAACCTCTGGCTCTCCAGCTGCTGTGGAACTACACATCTCAGGATGCCCTGCCACATTTTTTCTGTTAAAACTATGACAGGGCACACTGGGACATGTAGTTCCACAGCAGCTGGTGTGCTGGAGGTTGCCTGCCCCTGTTCTGGACACTTAGTATAGATATGGTGGATTCCATTGGAGAGAGACTCGCTGCCCGCAGTCCCAATAGGGACAGTGGGCCTGATTCATAGCCGGACGCTATTTGCGCTCGCTCGTTCAGAAAAAGGGTCCGGATATTTAAATAGAGCGCTCGCTCTTTGCGGTCTGTTGACGCCTCTATATCTGAACGAGCGAACGAAACATGCGCTCGCTATTTTTAAAAAAACGCCCCCTGGCCGCTCGCATCCTACGTGATCTCCGCTATTTATTAGATTAATCGAGTACATCGAAAGGCGTATGAACTGCTCGCTATTCTTGTGGTAGCATTTTCCTACCGCAATCATGCGAACAGTTCAGGCTAAGAAACAACCCAGTGACGTGGTTAATGACGCTGCTTTGTTAATTATGCACACCCTTAAAACGCCCGTTTTGACCTTTAGGCACGCCTGCGTTCTGATCTCCACTCCCCGTTTTCAAGCACCTTCCCCCGTTACCACCCACATACGCCTCATCCTGTCACTCAAATTAGCAGGCATTCGCTATTTTGCGAGCACACAATTTCTGACCGCAATGACTGGTTCGCGCATGCGTATTACAACCCATACGCATGCGCAGTTGCGCGAACATCGCTAGGAGCGAACGAGCGGCCGCTTACGAGCGGCTCTGAATCAGGCCCAGAGTTGTCCGAAAATGTTCATTTCCGATTAGTAGTGTCATTATCGGTCGGCTTAATAAATGCGCAGGGGGAGGCGGCTGCTTGTGTGCGGCCGTTTATGTGTGTTCCTTATTTTTACCTTTTTATTTTTGTGTCGCTCTTCTCCAGCTCAGCAGAAAACCCCTCATTCCGTGCAGCCTTTGGTTATCGTTCATGCATGAAAACGCCCGGACACAGCCTGAAGGATATATAAAGGTCACAGGCCTTGTATGAATTCAGATTGCAGAACGGCGAGGCCTTTGCAGGCTGCCAAATGAGAGCTGTCTGCATGGGAGACTAATACATCTCTCCAGCCCTTAGCGACGACGACGTCTTCACGCCGATCTCTGATTAACAACCTGTAAAATGTCACCTGAGGAGGAGAAATCTCCCATGTGAGCCGGTTTTATACATTCATTCCTGTGCGTTCGGGGATGTCACGGTTATTGTACGATGTCACCGGTGCTGTCTGGGTTTGGAGCAGCCCGTCTGCACTTCTGAGAGTGGTTACAATATACCACTGACTCTGCATTATGCTGTTGGGCATAGAAAAGGTGGCAAGGATGGCAGTATAGCCCTCTGACGTCTGCCAGTGTCCTAATCATGGATACTATAAATATATTACTATATGTATTTCTCTTTTCCTTTAAGGGAATTTACGAGTGGTCCCATAACACTTATTGTGGCTCTTTCTGCTAATGAGTATGTTGCTAAGATTTTTATTTTTACTTCCCTTCTAACATTTCAGGATAAGTTTGATATAAAGGGGTTAGACCTGTATTTTGGGTCATTGTGGGTCAGATATGGCACTTAGGGCCTGATTCAGAGCCGCTCGTAAGCGGCCGCTCGTTCGCTCCAAACGATGTTCGCACAACTGCGCAAGCGTATGGGTCGTAATGCGCATGCGCCAACCAGTCATTGCGGTCAGAAATCGAGCGCTCGCAAAACAGCGAGTGCCTGCTAATTTGAGTGACAGGATGAGGCGTTTGTGGGTGGTAACAGGGGAAGGTGCTTGAAAACGGGGAGTGGTGATCCGAACGCAGGCGTGCCAAACGGTCAAAACGGGCATTTTAAGGGTGTGCATAATTAACAAAGCAGCGTCATCGACCACGTCACTTGGTTGTTTCTTAGCCTGAACTGTTCGCATGATTGCGGTAGGAAAATCCTACCACAAGCACTGCGAGCAGTTCAGACTCCTTTCGTTGTACTTGATTAATCTAATTAATAGCGGAGATGACGTATGATGCAAGCGGCCAGGGGGCGTCTTTACAAAATAGCGAGCGCATGTTTCGTTCGCTCGCTCGCTCAGACATAGAGGCGTCAACAGACCGCAAAGAGCGAGCGCTCAATTTAAATAGCCGGCCCCTTTTTCTGAACGAGCGAGCGCAAATAGTGTCCGGCTCTGAGTCAGGCCCTTAGAGCACTGAACGCGTGAGGGTACTTTCCTGCGCACAGTTAAGGTTAAAAATGTTGGGGTTCGAGTCTCAACAAAGAGATGTCCATTCCAGGACAGCCATACTGTAATATGAACTGCCCCCCTATATAGGCTTCAACCCCCCCTCCCTTCCCCCAACACCTCCTTCTTAACTGGTGCCCCATCTCGCACCACGCCTGAAGCTGCCGGCATTCCCAGTCCCTACATAACCGTCTTCACTAGAGCTCTATTGAGGGGAATGAGACGTCTTGTTGGTTTTCGGCTCTATGCTATTCACCAGCTACTCCTTTGCTGTATGGGGGTGATGGGCAGGTCATACTAGGGGAGCGGATGACCCCTTTTTAACCTCGCATAATAATGTATACATGGGTGTGGTATCATGTGTCGGCAGTCATCATTGCAGATGTTGATGTTTTAACAACGGCGTCATCAGTGACGCCACTGCGGCAGGTGATATCGCATTGGCGGAAGAAAGTAAGATGTGCCGTGACCCCAGTGCACGGCCACTGCCCGCGTTCAGTCTCTGCGTACGGGCAGATGCTGCTGCGCCGCCTGCTACAATTGTGTGCACATTTACCATGGATGTATAGTTTATAGAAAAAAAAAGTATTTTGTTCCTATTTTGTTGCTTGTAAACCATTTTACTATGAGATCTGCCGTCTCCTCCCCAGGCTGCGATTTGCACCGTATCGAGAAGACCGAGATCTTTGTTGCAGCTGATTCGTCCAGTCCGGTAATGATATCACTCGGCCTCCAATTGATAGAATTTCCTGCTGGGTCCTTGGCTTCCCTATACCAAGATGGCAGGGGTGGAAAATAAATAGCCATAAATAAGAGCATCTTCAAGTGCATATGTTTTGTCCCTTTAAATACGGGAAGATTGCCGGAGATTGCTTCCTTGGCCGGGGTCTCTGATGTGTAGGGAGCAGATCTTCCCCCGCTGGCTGCCTCCGTGATGTGCTTTACGGAGGCGGCTAAATATTCAGCTGAGCTCCAGGGAAGAGCGAGCCTCCTGTAAAGAGGTACAGGCCCGAAGTCCATTAACAGGCGGATAAAGCCGTGCAGTCTTCTGTATGGGGGGGCGACTCCTGTTTCCCCGCCGGCAATGCTCCGTCATCGTCCCTCTGATGTGGTTACAACCGAGCTGAACATCTTTAAACAATCCTTCCAAACAAGGTTCAGGATTTCTCTGGTTCAGGCTGCAGATGGCATCTGAAATATGCAAGAAGCAATTGCTGGCTCCCTGGGCTGACAGCTAGTCCCACGAGCCCGTGTGCTTCCCCGAGGTCTGGGCTTAAAGGTGCAGCATCCGGTTATCGGTCGCCTTAATTTACAGAGGGGGGGTCTCCGTTTTTAGGATCCCTTATTAGTTCCCTCGTTTACTAAGCACATTGTTGTTTTTTTTTTGCTTTT
Source organism: Taudactylus pleione (assembly GCA_031769625.1). Classification (NCBI taxonomy): domain Eukaryota; kingdom Metazoa; phylum Chordata; class Amphibia; order Anura; family Myobatrachidae; genus Taudactylus; species Taudactylus pleione. Next base: position 195,062 of record JAUIMM010001726.1, read on the forward strand.
CTGAGTCACTTCCGTCTGCGTCTCTTTATATAATCGTTTTAGAGATTTATGGCCAAGTTTAGGGTATTACATTTGATTTATAGGGAATCTCATGGCTGGAGCATATTCAGCAGGAAAGCAATGGTCGTGTACAATCCTAGTTGAATTTTCATTGCATTTTTTTTTTTTTATTATTATTAAAAGGAAAATGTGATGGAGTAATTCCTACCCCTTCATCAGAAACCGGAAATAAAAAAACATATCCGCTTCAAATTATGGTCACGCAACAGCAGCCGCAAACGGTAAACCTGCCCTGTGTACATACTTGTCGATATATCGACGGCCCGAACGATATATTTTGCAAGTGCATCGCTTGGTGTGTACACCCAATAAGTCTGTGAACGAACATAGGGGCTGATTAAGACCCGCTCGCAAGTGGGTCGATGTTTGCCCCCCTGCGCATGCGACGCCTCCGGTGTGCGCATGCGCGAGACCCAGCTAGCGATGGGCGCTCCGTCGCTTCGGGTCTCGCACCAAAACGGGACAGCTGTCGATTGTGATTGACAGTTCGCCCCGTTTTGGAGGCGGGCAGGGGAGGTGGCTACACAAACAGAGGCATTCCCAAAGGAACACCTGTCTTTTGTGGGAGGCACCACTGACATCACCAGTGAGGCTTGCGGGAACGAGACCCTACCACAAGGGTCTCGTCGCAAGCCCTGATCATCGCGACCGTCACCTGGCAGCTTAGCGAGCGCTCTGAATCAGGGCCATAGTTCACAGATAGATCAGGGCGGTCCTGCAGCACATCCGCGTGTGTGATTGGCCGCAGGAGCCGCCGACACTTGGCGGGCCCAGTTGTGGCGACAGGCCAGACCTATCGAGCAGCCAGTTGATAAGTGTGTATAGCTTACATATCGGTCGCTCGGTCTGCTGACCGTTCCGTCGTTTACGTGTGGAGCTAGCAATAGGCTGGCTGTGCAGTTGTGCGTGCCCTCACCAGTGACTGTGTTACCTAGGTGACTGCAAGCCGTACAGTCAGATAAGTGTAGCTCAAGCTTCTCAGCAAATCCACCAAACCTCTCCCGCCCTCCCATTCTAGAATGATGCAAGACGGAGAAGCCCCCCCCCCCCCCAAATAGTCTCTTACCATGTACCCATTGCCTATTCACAGCAGAGACCACAGTTTTGAGGCTTCATCGTCACTGATGAAAGTGCAGCCAATGAAGTCAGCAGGAACCAGTGACGTCACTGAGATCTGAGGCACCGAGCGATGTCATTAGTTCCTTGTGCATATGAGGGAGAGTCAAATGCTCGGCCTCCAACTGGGCAAGCTCCTAAAGTGTTTCTATATGCAATAGCACATTGTGCGTCTGGTAAAATGGCGGCCTCCATTGTGCGTACCCCCCCCCCATCTATTGTCTGTTTGTCTTTACTTCTTCCCTTGGAATGTGCAGATAAAAGCCCCCCCCCCCTTCTTTATTCCACTTGTTCTACTTTGAAATGGGACATGGGGTGGGGGTGTATTGTACGCTGCTTATATCGGGAACTGTAGATTCCAAGAGCTGCCTGTCCCGTCATACCTTGCTCCGGTGCCTTGCGTTCCTGTGCTGCGCTAACTGCTCCTGCCCTTCTGACGGCGATGAGACGATTACTAAGCTGAAATGCTTCCAAGTGTAAACCATAGAGGACGGTGTGAAGGTGGGGAGAGCCCCATACAGCTGTCCCCCTGCGTCTCTAGATTACTGATTATAGGGATTGCTATTGGAAGTGATCTCGTGACGCGGGGGCAGAGCGTTGATCAGACTCACGCCATACACATTTGTAGTATTAGGGGCCTATTAAACTTGAGTACGTGAGTGCAGCGTTCAGTGCTGTGGCAAACTCTGCCTGCAACAGCTAAAATGAGATTATTGATCCCCCTGCAAAACATAGACATTAAATGCCAAACCCAGAACAAGCGCAGACAGTTGTCCGTAATCTGTTTGGCAGAATAGACGGCGATGGTTGGTGAGGGCCTGGTGAGGTCCTAGCCGCTGCTTGTAAGCCGGGACGGTGGTTTATATTACACGTTGCAAGGCGTTTGTGTACAGTAGTGTGTTTGCAGCAGCACGTGGTCATTTTCATAGGAGCAGGAACGTTCTTGTGTCTCATGACTGTTAAAATAAAACTTTCGGTGAGTTTGTGAATAAATTTCTATTTAAAGAGGGTTTTGCTTTAAAACAGGTAAAAGTCTGCGCTGGTCTATAAGAAAATGGGGCTTGGGCAGATTTGGCCTAATTCGAACAAAACAAAAAACCTGCAGAATAGTGTATTATTGCCAATGTGTATAGATCCGCTTCACCGTATGTACCCAGTTTATTCCAATCATACAGCACATACATTTCTGCCCATGATTTTGGCCATTTTTCTTGTCAGAAATCGGGAAGCCCTTTAAAAGGTTTGCCATCGATGCTTTCCATTGTTGCCAAGAAACCATCGATTGCATCCCTGCTGTGCAATGAGTGGCCGTGGTGGGGAGCGGTAGCAGTGACCCACAAGCTGTGCTCCTGGGGGGAGTGGGAGGGGGAGGGAGACCCATTGCCGCCCCTCTACCATTTAAGATTGAGAACTATTGGGCTTCCACCATCGATGGCAAAACCATTGATGGTTGCTAGGCTTTGATGGCCATTCCTTATCAAACAGCTCTCTATTACAGCAGAATCAACTTTTCGTCTTGTGTATAATAAAACAAAATGTTGCTGAAACACCCAGACATACCTATAACATATGACTAAACAACAAAGAAAGCATCGTTGGTGCATTTGCAATCGTTTGGCTGCAGCTGGCGGCCGCCCTCATCCGGTATTTGCTCCTACCTCTCGCCACCAAATAATGATATGGCTCTCGCAGATGTATATGATTGTAGTGTTCATTCTAGCACCCTGTACCTGTCGCAGCCAGTGCAGTTCCTCTTTCCTGCCTGGGGCGCCGCGCTCTGCTCTGGTGCTTCTATCACACTCTGCTGATGCAAAAAAAAAAAACTGCTGAGATACAGACCTGTGTGTGCTAGAAGCACCAGAGCAGTGATCGACACACCAGGCAGGAAAGAGGAACTGCACGGGTTGTGATAGGTGCAGGGTGCTAGAATGAATATTATAGGTGTGTGTTCCGGTCTGCGTATGTTCTCAATACGCCCTGACGGTAATCGGCCTATGATCCTAAGTCAGAGATGTACGTACATTCAGTATTTATATACATCCCTGATGTTTGCAGATCTGTGCAGGCACAGGAGCTGCACGGCCCATGTACATACCCGTTTCTGTGATGACGCTTACAGTGCCCCAAAACCTGCAGTATGATTCATATGCTACTGGTGTTTGCCCCCGGGATTTTGGGTGGGCAAAGCCAGTGGAAGCCGCTTCACTGTGAGGATTACATATACCGCTTTTATACCTAAATTCCGGGTCTGACCCGGAGATGGGAACAGGGTTCCAAATCTGATCAGACTCTGAATTTAGCCGGCGCCGACCAAGGATCTTCCCGAGTGGGCGCTGTTCATACCGTAGCCGGGTCTGCAGTGACTCGGCTTTTCCGATATTGAAGTGGACGCTGGGAGATGACATCATCTCCAAGCGCCACTGAAGCCGGCCAATCGGCAGGCATCGTGACCCGGGATCGCCCTGTTTACACTGCAGAGTTTCACGGGTCATTAACGTGTTTAAACCCAGCAAGTTACCTAGGTTGGGTTGTCGGGTCACTCCACCCGGGAATCCAATCCAGTCCCTTTATACACCAAGGAGCTACCCGGATTAACCCTGCAATAACCCGGGTTTTAGCTCTGGTGTAAAAGGGGTCTCAGATATCCAATGTTCAAGCAGTTGCAGCAAAACACAGAAGCCCGCAGGGGGCGTCTGTTTGCTAAAGACGCCTCCTGCGGTCTTTGGATAATTTCACGTAGCTGCTTCATCCAAAGAAGCAGCGTCTGTTTTTAGCGTCCCCCACTGAATCTGCCCCTTCCTTCCACATCCGACTTTTCTAGGCGCAAGTGGGCATCAATGCCAGTATTAATACAAAACATGTCTGTCGTTCAGATATTGGCGCATTGCAGAATACTAACCCTGTCTGCGATCCTGACATTCCTGGGAGGAGATAAATATACTGCCATTTACTCTACCTTTAAATAACCTTATGCCTTCTGCGTTTCTCGCTCCTAAGGGGGGGATCCTTCCGCGTACAGTACAGATATTTATAGCCATTTATTGTGCAGAATTAATTAGATTATGGGTCAAAAACAAGTTAAAGAAAAGTGCTGGAAAGAATTTGACTTTCTTCATCGGGAGAGTTCTCTCATTGGTTTGGTAGAAGAGCTCACAGATGGGTAAACCGCGCCCTCTGAGTATTGTGGGGCAGCACCTGCCGGCGTTAGGGCTGGAGGGTAAGATTAAGGGCACATATGCAATTTTTACTAATCGATTATCAAGCTTTATTATGAAATCCTTCCAATGGGGAAATCAATTGTTGTCTCTCGCCCGCAGCTCCCGTCTAAAGTGACGGCCTTTATTGTTGATGTCGCTGGGCGAGAGTGCCGTGGGTGCCCTGCGCATGTAATGCCCAAGTGTACCGTTATTAGCCACGTAAAAGCTGCTAAAGTCGTAGAAACTACTGGGCAAACGCCAGACGTTGGGCTGGGTTCTGTTTGGCACCCTGGGAGAGTGCCAGCATAAATAACAGGTGCCTGCAGCACTCGCGCCCAGCGCCACCAACAATTGAATATCGCCCGACAACCATTAAATTCCCCATCACGTCTGCAAAGTATGTTTCTAAGGAATAGGATTTTTTTTTAATGTGCAATAATAAATCCTAGATGGTTGCAGATGAGCGCACCCTAAATATTTTTGTTACCGCATAAATCTTAGGTGTTTTTTACGTTATATAATTAGTATTCTGCACCGTTTATTTCATGCATTGTTCTTCCCTGTCTTATGGTCCCATTCTCTGTTCTTTGCAGAAACAGCATTTTTGAACCTTGCACTGATGCAATGACATCAATCTGAATTTTTTGTATAAACCCCTCACTCCGCTCCGATCCTGTCTGAGTCTACAGCATCCGAACCTGAGCGATACCCAGGGACAGTCCACGTGCTAGAAGAGGTACGTTGTACGTCTGTGAGTTTGGGGGGGACATATTATTGGGCTGGGGGTTCAGTTCTCAGGTTATTAAAGCGTGTCTAGCTCTTTAGTAGGCGTAATGACCAATGATCTGGGGAGGGGTCCGCGGTCAGCAGCGAGCATTATTCTATTACGTAGTTACAGCTGGTATTCACACGGCTAGCTCTGTATATTGGCTAAATATCAGCCTGGAACTTTGAATAGAACTTGGGGCAGGAGATTGAATGTATGGACACGACAGCAATCAAGAGCCGGAGGGGTCACTGCAGATATAGCGTGGGCTATAAAAGGGACGGCTAGGTGGGAGGAAGGGTGGTGGGGGCGGTAAGATTTAGGTAGATTTGATATGGCTCGTGCGTTTAACCATCTATGACTTGGTTCTCAACCCGACATTACTGCCCCCAGGATGGCTCGCTGTGATGGTCAGGGGTCCGCGTGCTGGAATGGCGGGGCATACAGGTAGTAATTAGGCAGATTGGGGTAACCGTGTCCTGGGGTCCTCTGGCCTCATACAGCGCTGGAGGGCCCTGATAACAACATGAGACAGTCTCTCCCTATTCTTGTCACTTATTTTAAAAAAACAAAAACTTTGTTTATAGCACATGAATTGCTTTTATATATAGCTGTGCCTAAATATTTGTATCTAATAGTAAATGTGCTCAGTACAAATGTATTGCTGTGCAAATGTTGGGGATACACACAACGCAGACCTGCTGCCAGGGGGCTACTCTTTTGGGAAATGATTGAGAATTATTGATATAGAGGAATCTAGCAGAGACTTGGATGCTGAGTGTGCGCGCATGTGTGACTGGAGCACGGAACGTGTCTGATTATGTGACTGGAGCACGGAACGTGTGTGATTATGTGACTGGAGCACGGAACGTGTGTGATTATGTGACTGGAGCACGGAACGTGTCTGATTATGTGACTGGAGCACGGAACGTGTGTGATTATGTGACTGGAGCACGGAACGTGTGTGATTATGTGACTGGAGCACGGAACGTGTGTGATTATGTGACTGGAGCACGGAACGTGTGTGATTATGTGACTGGAGCACGGAACGTGTGTGATTATGTGACTGGAGCACGGGACGTGTGTGTCATGTGACTGGAGCACGGGACGTGTGTGTCATTATGTGACTGGAGCACGGGACGTGTGTGTCATTATGTGACTGGAGCACGGGACGTGTGTGTCATTATGTGACTGGAGCACGGGACGTGTGTGATTATGTGACTGGAGCACGGAACGTGTGTGATTATGTGACTGGAGCACGGAACGTGTGTGATTATGTGACTGGAGCACGGAACGTGTGTGATTATGTGACTGGAGCACGGAACGTGTGTGATTATGTGACTGGAGCACGGGACGTGTGTGTCATTATGTGACTGGAGCACGGGACGTGTGTGTCATTATGTGACTGGAGCACGGGACGTGTGTGTCATTATGTGACTGGAGCACGGGACGTGTGTGTCATTATGTGACTGGAGCACGGGACGTGTGTGTCATTATGTGACTGGAGCACGGGACGTGTGTGTGATTATGTGACTGGAGCACGGAACGTGTGTGATTATATGACTGGAGCACGGAACGTGTGTGATTATGTGACTGGAGCACGGAACGTGTGTGATTATATGACTGGAGCACGGAACGTGTGTGATTATGTGACTGGAGCACGGAACGTGTGTGATTATGTGACTGGAGCACGGAACGTGTGTGATTATGTGACTGGAGCACGGAACGTGTGTGTCATTATGTGACTGGAGCACGGAACGTGTGTGATTATGTGACTGGAGCACCGGATATGTGTGTCATTATGTGACTGGAGCACGGGACGTGTGTGTCATTATGTGACTGGAGCACGGGACGTGTGTGTCATTATGTGACTGGAGCACGGGACGTGTGTGATTATGTGACTGGAGCACGGGATGTGTGTGTCGTCATGTGAGTGGAGCACGGGATGTGTGTGTCGTCATATGACTGGAGCAGGGGATGTGTGTGTCGTCATGTGACTGGAGCACGGGATGTGTGTGTGTGTGCTTATGTGACTGGAGCACGGGATGTGTGTGTCATTATATGACTGGAGCATGGAACATGTGTGTCATTATGTGCCTCGAGCACGGGACGTGTGTGTCATTATTTGACTGGAGCATTGAACATGTGAGTCATTATGTGCCTCGAGCACGGGATGTGTGTGTCATTATGTGACTGGAGCACGGCAAGCCAATTGAATGGTATCACTCCCATCTTCCGATGTAAGCATCCTGGTACAGAACTCCTGCCACTGTTACTCCTTTGCGGCTTAGATGTTCTCCATGCTCAGACCCCCAGCCTCAGCTTAGATGTTCTCCATGCTCAGACCCCCAGCCTCAGCTTAGATGTTCTCCATGCTCAGACCCCCAGCCTCAGCTTAGATGTTCTCCATGCTCAGACCCCCAGCCTCAGCTTAGATGTTCTCCATGCTCAGACCTCCAGCCTCAGCTTAGATGTTCTCCATGCTCAGACCTCCAGCCTCAGCTTAGATGTTTCCATGCTCAGACCCCCAGCCCCAGCTTAGATGTTCTCCATGCTCAGACCCCCAGCCTCAGCTTAGATGTTCTCCATGCTCAGACCCCCAGCCTCAGCTTAATAAGAATGGTCTTGTTCTAAAGCTGTGTGAAATAATCCAGGTCTAAACTGGGTTTTCTCTATTCCGAACGTTTTCTTTCCTAAACAAACATTAATCAACTCTTCCTTCGCTCTTCTCCGTTTTTGATTCTATATCGAGCACCTCAAAGCACAGCAGCGCATTTATCACACCCAGATTACCCATGGGCAGGGAAATTCCTGCTGTCATCTACCAGACCGATCTCCTTATACCCACATAACAGGAGTGCAAAGGGGTCACTGTGCCATCCTCGCCAGGTCTAGAGCTTGTAACCCATTAGATGCATCACTCAGCCTGTCTTGTCTTATAGCGTCTCTCTTCTGCAGTGTCTTTTATGTAAGTATCCAGCAATCGTATTAATAATGGATAATAACTCCCTGGATCCAGCGCCTCGCTCTAGTTACTGCCCTATCTAGTGCTTGTGCTTTGCAGCTGAAATACTTTTTATCTGGATGCCTGAAACCCAGATACCTCTTCACTCCCCCCCCCCCCCCCCCAGTGAATTGGGCCCCCTCCAGAATAGAAGGTCCAGAACTGGATCCCCTCCGTATGCACCAAAACGGGTCTCCCTCCCAACAGTTGGGGGGAAAACGTCCCGAGCAGTGAAATGTTGTCCAAACGGCAATGACTGTTCTCAAGTTTTATCTGCAATAAAGCAATTAATTAACGCAATATCCACATGACTAGATCCCGTCCTGGGATAAAACAACATGCAGTCGCAGCTCCTGTCCTTCCCGCTCCTGCCTTATATGTCATTGCAGGATTTATTACTGACTAATGTCTTCTCTGGATCAAGGGTTTTGTGATTGGGCGCTAATAAGACATCTGAGGGAGAAGGTCCGGTACTGGGCGCCCCCGATACAGCTTCTAGGGAAATAATGCCAGAGATAGAGATGGGGGGTGGGTAGGAGAGAGTTGAGAGGGGAGATAAGGGGAGAGAGATGGAAGGTTAGGGGAGGGGGGGGGGGGGGCGCCCAGGTCTGGTTCGGAATGACTCTCCTAATTACAGTGCGCGTTCCATAGACCAGAGAGAGGAACATCTGTGCTATGAACAGTAAGATTATATTACTATGTTATCTTACTATAAATACTCTGCGCTATCTTCCCTGCGAGGCTTTAAATCAGTGGGAGATGGAGTGCTGCTGTTTTGGTGTAACTGATGAACAGAAATGTGGAGACCCCCGTAGTAGCCTGGCCATAGGCTTGGCATAGGGTATGTATATAGGTTATGACTGGCATATAGCCGTTACAGTCCTATGCAGGCCAGTTTAGCTTACACCTGGTACAGAAATGTGGAGACCCCCGTAGTAGCCTGGCCATAGGCTTGGCATAGGGTATGTATATAGGTTATGACTGGCATATAGCCGTTACAGTCCTATGCAGGCCAGTTTAGCTTACACCTGGTACACAGTACACAGTACGACGCAGCGCCTTGCTTGAGGTAACAGGCATCTTGCAGTGGGATTTAAATTCAGGCCAATCTATCTTCTTAATGACATGCACGATACCGCACATATGGTGGCCCCTAAGTCGCATATTTTAACACGTACCCCTATGGGGATGATAGCCAAAATGCTCATTTTGCTTTAGGGGCGTTGCTGTGCTCCAACGATGTCGTAACAATACACTGCGGACATCGCCTGCTAATTCACCCCTCGTTGAAATAACCAATATATGTTTAAAATGCTACAGGGTTTGTTCTCCCTGACTAGCCTAGCCCTCCCTTCACCCCAAATCTTTCTAATAGAGCGGTTATAGTCACGTTGGTGTGGAGGCATCAATGTAGAGACCCCTTGAATTGTTACTTTTGCATGGCAAAGTTAGGTGGGCATTTCAAGTTGTGTAGCAGAATAAATTGCTGCTACTTGTAGTCCGCTTGCCTTCTAGCAGTGGAGGCTCTCGGCCAGTAGCCTCCTGCAGCCCAGACATCTGTGTGACAAATCCTACGCTCGGAATTTCCGTTGCCGCACTGCGCCCGTCTCCGTCGGAATAAATTCCGTTTCCTGCAAGAGCCCCTCTCTTCGTCACGCACCTTCTGTCTTCACCACAAAGGATATTATTTTTAATTAAAAACAAAAAAAAAAAGGTTTCTGATGGTGTTACCCTTAAATACACTCCCCTGCTTCTGGCGGCTCTAGATCTTCACCTGCTGGATAATGAGGACATTTCTGATATAAGATTTAAGAACTTCCCGACAGAAAGCAATTGCTGTCAGATCTCTGGGTGTGTGATGTCTGCGCTGTAACCGTTTCACTGCCGAAATGGGTCACAAGCGCCCGTCGCTGCCACGTGAGGGAGGTAATCGGGAGCAAGTAACAATTTATTTGTTCTCTATCCACCTCGCATGCATTCACCCAGCCAACCATATATTGGTATTCGTGCGTCGTTCAGACTCAATCAGAGATCGTATTTCCCTCGACCGTAGGAGATCGTTCACGTACGAGCTTGCGTTGCTTTATATTCCCACAAATCTATATGTAACACGATACCAAAGTGGGTCAGCCGCTAAATATTAATGAGAACGACCAGTGCCCGCTACATCTGATGCTGGTTACAAGTAGATCAGAGACCACCAGCGTAATAATTGGTCCAGTGGATGCATAACTAAATAAATTTAATACCCAAAAGATGTGGAAGTCAAGCAGTGAATAATTGTTGGAAATTTCTACTTCATGGTCCATAGGGTAACCACAGGATACCTTGGGGTATAGGCGATGGCGGCAGACATCCAGGCACCACAGAGTTAAATTTTCAGCCTCCCAGGATGCACTGGGGTCCCTCTCCTATACCCCGCCCCCGAGCCTCAGGCCACTCAGTTTTCGTAGGTGCCTGGCCGGACCAGTCGCACCGTACAGAGGGGGGTCTTTTTAAGGCCCCTGAATATTTCTTCGCAGCTGTGGCTGCACAACTAGAGTGCTCCAGCATAGGACAGTCAGTATTGACGTCCATGCTGTCACTCCTACACCCCGCCGGTACCAGAACGCCGGTACCGATCCGGGGATGCTGGTAGGTAGCTGGGGTCACAGCTAGCGGTGATCCCCGGCTACCTGGACTGTGGCCGGATGCACGGGGAACAAGGTAAGCGGCGGGGTCCCGCGGTGGGCACCCGCCGGTAACACAGTCCTGTTTGGTCCCCAGGCAGGGGGCTCCCTGGGGACCGGCTGCGCGTGGGGCCAGGTACTGATCCTGCGCCTTCCACTAGACCACCAGGGACAGCGGGCCGTAGCATGTGCGGTACAGCGCGGCGTCCCAGGGGTTGATAGCACGCCAGGGGAGAACGCCTTCCCTGTCTCACAGCCGGCGTCTCCCCCGCTGCACAGTGCCATTCCACAGCGGTCTGAGCGGGCTGTGTCAGCGCTCCTCCCCCGGGCCCGCCTTCTCTCTGCTCCTCGGTGGCCATTTTCTCACTACATGTGCTGGGGATGGCAAACGCTGCTGGAAGCTGATACAGATGCCATTGCGGTCCGGGTTCCCCGCATACCTCTCCTTCAATTAAGGTCAGTGTATGCAGCACTGTTTCCTACCAGGCTCTGGTCTGTGTAGTTGATCGCAGTGCCTGTAATGCAGGATGTTATCTGTGCATTGTATGTGACTTAAATGCTAGCGCTGTTTGTCTGTACTTTCATTTCTGACTGTCAGCCTTTCCCTATCCCTGTTCTTCTGCTAGAGCCCTTGCGGTGCGGTGTCGCAGGGTGTTTATTACCTCACAGTAAACGTGTTTTTTCTGTGTGGGAGGTCACATACGCTCCGTTCACACTCCTCATGTCGGAAAGTGAACGAGGATATCCTCTTCCAGCTATAATGTACTGATATCATGTGCAGTTAGCGGAGGGATATGTAGACGCTGAGGGTTTATGGAGGGCATGTTGTATTATATATCACGGCCCATTTCTGTCACTGTGCCTGCACAAAAAGGGACCGCCCTCGGCTGGCTAAGATGCTTACAGTCTTTGTGGGCAACGCCCCCTGCGTTTCCCCAAGGGGTTATCGCAGCCTGTGGTGGTCTCATCACATGCAGGGGTCCCTGGACAGTTGATGGTACCCCAGTGTATCCTGTTTTTCGCCCCCCCAGGTCTCGCAGGAGCCTGTGTGGGTGAATTTATTGTCCAAATGGTATAGCACCTGATGGACGTTTTACAGGGGGAGTCACCATTTCGGCCTTCTAAACGGCCTTTCGGGTCTCAGACGGGTAAAGACATGACGTCTGATGACGGTGACATTATTGACTTTTTCAGACACGAGCCCCTTAGTGCAAAGGAGGCGTAGTCTGGGTCTAAAGTCTATATACCTGGCCTTCTACGGGCAGTCCTTGCGGCTTTGGTTATTACATATCCCCCGTGGCTAAATCCAAATATGCCTTCTTTAAGGATAAGGGTGTTGCCACTGTAATTCCTCTATCTGGTCAGGTGGATCATTTTAGAGGAGGCGTGGAAAATCCGGGTAAGCGGTTCCAGCCTCAAAAACGGTTGACCTTTTGCATACCCCTTTTGCGGATAATTACATTTCCGAATGGGAGTTACCTTTACGGGTAGATTCTCATGTTACACGCCTAGTGAGGAGTGCTACGTTGTCCATGCCCTCCAGGTCCTCTTTGAAGGAGGTTCCAGATTGCAAGGTGCAAATATATCTAAAATCCAATATTCCCTTGCTGGAGGGGCTTCCAGGCCGGCTATGGCCGTGTGCTGGGGGGCCAGAGCCATGGAACACTGAGTAGGTAACTGGATCTCTGCACACTGACTCTCCAGCAGAGCAGGTGGATAGTGGCAAATTCTCAGAGACTTTCCACGTTCATAATGAGACGGTCTTACATATAGCCTACTCCTTTCCAGAATCTCCTCGGCAGCAGTAGCGGCTTGCCGCTCCCTGTGGTTGCGCTCTTGGAAAGCGGACGCAGATTCCATTTGGAATGCTTTGCCTTTTACGGGACAAGTCCTGTTTGGCCCTCGTCTGGACGCAATTGTGGCCCTGCAGGCAGCAGCTACGTCTGCGTGTCTGCCATCGGCTACAGTCCCATCAGGGTCTTTGACTTTGTCTTTTCGGCCCTGTGAGGCCAGGGTAAGTCTAAAATACAGCTTTCCAAGACAGTCAGTAGCCAGGAAATCTGCTCAGCCATAAGAACAGGCTTGGAGTACAAGACGTCCTACTCCCAAGTTGGACTATAAGCCTTCAGCCTCACGGGACGGGCCTCCGATCGGGAGCCCCCAGAGTTGGAGGCCGGCTTCTCCAGTTCGCCCAGTGCTGGTGTCTGACCACCACGGACACTGGGGTAAGAGAAGTATTTTCTTGAAGGTATGTCTTTTCCTCACGGTAAAAGCCTCCCAGAAGGTTTTTCGTTACAGGTCTTCTGTCAATTCAGGACTAGGCCCTGTAATTTTTGAGGGTGTTACACTCTATGCTCCAGGCAGGAGTTATAGTACCTATTCCGTTGCCCCAAAGGGGAACGAGGTATTACTCCATCCTCTTTCTGGTACAGACACCCAATGGGTCTTACCAGGACATTCTCAACCTCGAATCCTTCAACAAATTCTTAAGGGTTCCTCGGTTCGGGAGGGGGACCCTGCATTCCATCATTCAATGGAGCCTGGGAATTTTGTGGTGTCGTTGGATATATTCAGCGTGACTACCTGAATATCCCTCTTTTCTTAGCACACCAGTGTTTTCCTCAGGTTTGCAGTGGTCGATAAGCATTTCCAATTTCTGGCATTGCCCCTTGGTCTGGCCTCCGCGCCTCACGGTTTACCAGGGTCATGGTAGTTATGGCAGCCCACCTGCGGAGGCAGGGGGTCCGCTTGTTACCCTATCCGAGTGACCTCCTGTTGTTACACGGTCTCCAGAGATACTTCAGTGCCATATGCAACGGACAATATCTGTGTTGCTACGTTAGGGCTGCCTGATAAACTGGAAATGGTCCTCTCTGATTCTTCACAGAGGATGCTCCATATCCCAACATCTGAGGATCTTTGTGATTGAGGAAAAGATCTGTGCATTACAGGCAAAGGTACGCAGTTGCCTGCAGAGTCGCCGAGTGTCTATTCACTTGGCAATGTGGTTCCTGGGTTCCAGGATGTCGCTGTTCGACATGGTGGAGAGTACCCAGCTTCACTCTAAAGAACTTGATCCTCTCCGGATGGGATGGGTTGCCCCATAGGATAAAGTCAATAGGCTTTCCCCGGAGGTTTGTCTCTCTCTGGCCTGGTGGCTGCAGAAAGCTCACCTAAACAAGGGGCACCCCCTTTGGGATTGCGGACAGGGTCCTTCTGACGACGGACGCCAGTATCCGTGGCTGGGAAGCATGACGGGTCCACACTTGTTCCAGGGCAGGTGGACACCAGTAGTTTTTGCGCTTCCCATAAACATCTGAGAACTCTGAGCAGTATTCAGGGTTCTCCAGCATGCAGGACAGGTCCTCCACGGAAATACCGTGCAGGTACAGTCTGACAACGCCATCATGATGGCTTATGTAACCCACCTAGGAGGTTCCCGAAGTCAGGCGACACTAACAGTGGTGTCCCGAATTCTGGCTTGGGTGGAAGGCTATATCCCTGCCATCATCGGCAGTGTTCATTCAGGAATCCTCAGATGGAAAGCAGGCTTTCTCAGCCGTCAAGACTTGCATTCAGGGAAATGTCCTCTTTATCAGGAGGTGTTCAATCTTCTGGTGAACAAGTGGAGCCTTTCAGAGATGAGACTCTTCTGATAGACGTAGGCAGGTCCAGTGGAACTTCCAAGTTGTGTACCTCGTCCCTCCGTTATCCCTTCTTCCTCCAGTAATAGCAAGAAGGAGGCACGCTCCTGCTGATAGCTCCAGCGTAGGCCAGATGGCACTATTACTCAGATCTTCGGAGCCTCTCAGTTAACACTCCGAAGCTGTTGCCTCTACGCCCGGACCTGTTGTCTCAGGATCCTGGCTGATCCCCAGACCTGGGTTGTCTGTGGTGGAGACTGCCCTCTTAAGGTCTAGGAGTTTTTCCAGCTCTATAGTTAACAGGGGCTCTGTCCATGCTAAGAGCTCGGAAGTTTTTATCTGCAAGAATTTACCATTAGGTATGGTATACTTCCTTTCAGGTGTCGCCCTAGAGGCTAGGCTCCTTGGGTATTCCAGATATCCAGAGGTTGGCTTTCCTACAGGTGGGCTTAGATAACAGTCTTCGTCTTGCTTACCTCAAGGTGCAGGTTTCTGCCCTGTTAGTATGGTTTCAGTGTAGGATTGCTACTCTTCCTGATGTCCACACCTTTGTGCAGGGTGTACGTTATATTCAGCATCCCTTTGTTCCACCTGTGGCTCCTTGGGATTTGGCTGTGGTCCTTAGGGCTCTCTGAGGACCGCCATTTGATCCACTGGACTCAGTGGATTTCAAATGGCTTACGGCTAGGGCTGTATTCCTTCTGGCTCTTAATTTGGCCAGTAGGATCTCAGAATGGGAGGCTCTGTCATGTAGACCTCCCTTTTTCTCATCTTTCCTAGGAACAGGGCAGTGCTTGCCTTTACTTCCCCAGTCCTGTCTGCTGGTGAGGCCTATTTGGCTGTGGTACGGGCGCTAAGAATTTAAGTTGACCGTACCAGTCCATTTAGGAAATCAGACTCTCGGTTTTGTCCTTTCTGGTTTCCATAAAAAGGGTTGGCCTGCCACTACGCTAACTTTGGCAGGATGGATTCACAGGTCTTCCTGTTCCATCCTCTATTAAAGCTCTTCCACTAGGTCTGTGGGTCCTTCGTGGGCAGCTCGACGTGGCGCTTCAGCGGTGATTGGCAGCTACGTGGTCATCTGTCCATATTTTTGGTAAGGTATTATGCTTTTGATACCTTCGCCTCTCAGGATGCTTCCTTTCGGCGGCGGATTCTCCTTACAGCACAGGAGCGTCCCCACCCTTAAAGGATACTGCTTTGGGACATCCCCAAGGTATCCTGTTGATACCCTATGGACCCTGAAGTAGAAAATATGAGATATGGTAAGAACTTACCCTTGTTATCTCTATTTCTACGAAGTCCATAGGGTTCCACAGGACTCCCGCCCTGTCGCACCTGTACTGCAGATGGGCTTTGATCTGGTCACCGGTTTCTCCGTCTCCTTCTGGTGAGAATGTGATTCTTGTGTGTTCCAGATTGTCTTCTCTCTCTTTTTTGCTCCTGCTCCGGCCTATGGCTTGTTACGAAACTGAGTGGCCTGAGGCTCGGGGGCGGGGTATAGGAGAGGGACCCCAGTGCATCCTGGGAGGCTGAAAATTTAACTCTGTGGTGCCTGGATGTCTGCCGCCATCGCCTATACCCCAAGGTATCCTGTGGAACCCTATAGACTTCGTAGAAATAGAGATAACAAGGGTAAGTTCTTACCATATCTCATATTATCTAATGCTGGGTTACACACTTAAACAACGGATCGGCCCGCATAATGATCCGCCGTCCTAGTGACTGAGTGGTTAGCTATACACACTTACCAATCGGCCACTCGATGTGTTTGGGCTGACATCACAACTGGGTGGGCATTTAAATTTAAATTTGCCCACCCAGTTGAGCAGTGTCGGCGGTTCTTGTGGGCAGTGTATGGGTGGTAGGCAGGTAGACGTGCATACATCATCGGCTGCGATGGCAAGTCCGTTATCTACGCCTGTGACCGGACGCCTTTCGCCTAGGCCGGCCCTGGTCACGGGTTAGCGCTTTCGGACTCCCACTCACCTTCAGTGACCGCCTGTCACCTACTCCGCCCACTGCGCCGTGGGCATGTAACTATGCTGCCACCACCAAACTCTACCATTGGTGTTTGGAACCGCTTATTAGGTACACTCAGGCTCCTGCCTCGGCACCTGGAACCGCTTCTGCTGCGTATGCGTTGACTAACTGCGGACACACCTCCTGTTTGGTGTTGGCTGTTCCCAACTGATCCCTCGCAATGGACCAGGTCTGCACGGTAGCTTGGCAGAGGGCTTGAACTTGGAGACACGCAGCTCTTACCCAGAACATCCGGAGAACGGAATAGCATTGGCGCAATTCTTCTGGTCGCAGGATTGAGATACAATTGAAGTCAGGCAAGATGTTTATTGCTCAAAGTCTTAAAGAAGACCCTCCCTTCCGTCTGAAGGGGAATATCACACAGAAAATCAAGCAGCAGCTCTTCTCCTCAAAGAAGTTACAGGGTTGTACACATACAGGGCTCACAGTCCCTCTTTTTATATCACTCTTACACGCAACATCACTGGGGTCAAATCCACCCTGTGTTCCTTCTAGCCAATCATTGTAACTCACAGAATATAAATAACAACATATTACATTTCAAAGGAGTCACTCAATATCCTCCTTCCTAATCCACCACCCAAACTTTAAACACAAACTGATTTATCATACATTCTACTGTCTCCTAAAATGTTGATATAACATTTCACAGGAAATGGTAAATAACATTCATCCTTATCAATCAGTTTGGCATTTCCAACCTTAACACATTCAGTGACATCCAAAAGGTTCTTAAAAACTTTTCAAAGGAAGTTCTGTACATGAAGGGTTTGGCTATATGACACTAGTCACACCTTTACACAGAGAACTTCCAGTCACCCTATTCATCAGACCTCCTGCTAAGGGAATGACAATTAGTATCTTGTTTCTGCAACCACAGAGGATGGTCATGTCATATACAAAAAGTGCATTGAAAACCAGTTTACATTTAAAATCATACATTTTAAATACATTTCCTGGCCCAGTGCTGCACATACCATCTTGAATACGTTTTTATGTTTAAACACTCGGCGCCTAGCGCCGGTAATACATTTAAACATGGCGCCAAGCGCCTTTTGTCTCTTTAAATATGATGCTGCAGCACAGGGGGTTAACCCTTTCAGTGCCGTGGCAAACATTTTAAATACGTGTGGTCAGCCTCCGGCCACAACGCCGTTCAGACATATGGGGTGTACACAACCGCTGATGCTCTAAAGCTATATTTCTCATTGCTGGAGCGAGAGATGTATATCGCCAAGTGTCTACCCAGCATAGAAGGCGTAACTGCAATGCGCATAAAAATGTATACATGTAATAATGAAGAGCACAACACGTACAGAAAATAGCTTTAATTCATATTTTAAAGTAGAAAGAAATTGAGGGATATTAAACGATGAGATCTATTAAAATTGATAATACTAATAACAACTTGGTGAGATTAAATAAGGATTTTTAGTACAAATATGTAATGGAATAGATTATTTTTCCTTTAAATGTCTCATTATTATAAAGAAGCGTGTGCATTTCCTATAAGTCATAACCAGCGCTCGTGCTCTCAGCTGTTTACCGCAAAATCAGGGGAAAAGTCGGCATAGGGTGTTCCCAGATTTTAGGGTAACCAGCATTAGGCTTTGCCAGCCAGAGCTGGTATAACCAAAGACGGGAAACCTACAGTGTGGAGGTCCCCCCCATCATGATTCCATAGGAAGATCGGGTCTGTATAAACATGCAGAGACCCTTCCTCTCTGTGTACCCACCCATAGTGCCAATAGCACTAGGACTCTTTCACCACCCGTGATGCGATAGTTGCTGAGTAATAGTGGTGAAAAATTACATTGTTTTTTGGCGGCACTACAGGCACCAGCATGACCAAAATGGCTGTCAGGGCATGCTGGCACTAGTACCAGCATTAGATTGAAAGCAGTAGTTCTGGTTACATAGGTAGGGGAGCTTTTTACATTTATTTATTAAAGCCCGGCTGTAATATACAAAGGCGGACACTTACACATTCCGTCTACTAAGGTGATTTGTGAGAGATCACGAGTATTTTATGCCTTTTTGTTTTTAAATTGATCATAACATTTTCAGCCTCCTTTTATTATCGTCTCTTGAAGGCCACGCAGAATTAGTTGTAATGAAAGATTACAACTGAGTGGTGACAATCCTGGGGCAACCATGGCGTGCCCCTCTGGTCATTCCCACCCTGTCTCTTCTTGGATTGCTCATTAAAGGTGCCTACACAGTAGACAATGTGCTCACGATGCGATATAGTGAGCTTATTTCCCTTGAACTCTCCCCCGGTTAGCTCCCAGGCTCTCCAGGACACGATATGGTGCTAAAAAGTGTCCAGTCTGACTTAAGAGCTATCGTGCACAAAATCCATCTATTGCACAAAATCGTGTGCGAGACTGGCAGATCTTACCTGCGGTAGGCAAGATCTGAAGATGCGATGTAAGACTCGCATCAGCATCGTGATCGTGACTGGACACTCATGCTTTGGACATATTTTACACGATTTGTCGTTCTGATGCGTCGAAATCGGGCGAATCGTGTAAAATATCGTCTAGTGTGTACGCACGTTAAGAAAGAAGTAGTAAGGTGAGCACTGGGCCTGCCCTTTATTAATCTTCTGAGGTTAATAAAGGGCAGGCCCGGTGCTCTTGTATCCAAGACCCTTAATAGGTGGAATCGGGAGACGGCATTGAAAGCTTTGTTGGCGTCAGCTGAGATGATAGATGAGGAAGAGGACTTGGGCTGAAGATGTGGTGTCTTCTCCCACAGATGTGCCGATACCATATAATGAGTGATTGCCGCCCAGAAAGCCAAGATGATGGACATTTAGCCAACTAGGGGTGATGGACTAAAGTGTAGGGGCCATAATTTTGCAACAATTTTAAAATCTAAAAGCAAGTGTTATTGGGTGATAGGAGACAACTAATCCATCGGCTTTACCTACTAACCTGAATCAGGCCCATAAGCCGCATTTGCGCAGACACTGAGCTTTGTCCAGCCCATTTCCGTCTCTACAGGCAACAAAAAGTTTTGCCTAAACAAATCTCAAACGTTGCGTTGCCCTTTGGAAATATGGACAAATGAAAACCATGGTGGACTCATTATTATTTTTTGTTTGTTACTAGGTTTTTTATTTCTCCTCTTCCATGCAGAAAAGGTTGCGTTGGGTGGGCTGGTCCGTATTAGGACTGACGACCCTGACATGTCGGCGTACGATTCTTCATGCTGGCCCATATAGCGTGCTTGCATTGTGATCTATTTTAGTACAGTGGCCTAGTTTTAGAGCCCAAGTCCATTTACCGTGTAAACTGATTATGTAATCTTCTGAATGTTTATTATCATTTTCTCCTCTCCATAACGCCGTCGGGTCTGTGCCGTGCTCCTTTTATTTTTCTTTTGATGCAAATTAGAGCTGTTAGCTGTAAACATTAATTAAAGTGTAATTATCTTACCTTGTCAGGCTGTGAGGAAATGATGAAATGAATGTCAGTAACGTGTACTCCCGACGCAGATCAGTAACCGTTATCTAGGACCGTAGGCGGGAATAAATTACTGACACTAGAGGGAAGTGATGGCTTCCTCATTGCGTCTCTGTAACTGTAATTATACGCACTATTACCGAGTATCATTTACCTAACCTCTAACTACCGGACCTTGTGTTTATTTGAGCCGCTACATCTGATTATATGGAAAACTAGTTAAAGGAACAATTAAACCTATAACTGATTGTGTTTTATTGAAATACTGCAAACCATTAGACTTGTTTAGTGACCCCCATCACTTATTTCTGTGTCCGCCGACAGCGCTATTTCTGCTCGCTGTGATGTCACTGGAAGGTGCGAGCTTCAGAACCAATATATTCTAATCTCAGCTGTCAGCAAAGGGGTGGAACTAGCTGATGTCACAGGTTCCTTGTGAATTGATGAGGGTGCATTATCCTGAATTTTAAGCTGGGAAACTAACAGAATTTAGTCATCACACTCGCCATCCCATGGAAAATTCATCCTTTATGGGTTTTTTTTTTTAATCTTTTTGTTTTTTAACAATTTTTGTACCAATCTTGTCTGTCTGGTCGGTCTGTCAGTCTGCAGTGGTCGGGGAACAGGGGTAAATTACCCCACATGGGGTAAAAATGAAATTCCTGGGGGTAATGGACGGACAGCCAGGGTCATATGAATCATTCTATAATATAGAATGATTCATATGCATGCCCGGCTGTGCCGCAGGGAGGCTCTAAGCCGGACGCCCGCTGAGATGTTATTACCAGCGGGCGCCCGGCTCCTTCCCTGCAGCGCCGCGTTAGCCGGAGGCTGGAGTTCTCTTCTGAACTCCAGCTTCCGGTTCTCTCCATGCGCACTATGGGAGAGACGTCATGACGTCTCTCCCATAGTTCCGAGGAGTAGCCGGGCGGACAGGACGGCGGCGGATGCAGGCGCGGGGATTAAGGTAAGTGTTTTTTTTTTCAGTACAAGCGGC
Organism: Taudactylus pleione; assembly: GCA_031769625.1. Taxonomy (NCBI): domain Eukaryota; kingdom Metazoa; phylum Chordata; class Amphibia; order Anura; family Myobatrachidae; genus Taudactylus; species Taudactylus pleione. The sequence continues at coordinate 216,028 of JAUIMM010001726.1, forward strand.
ACTACAGGGGCACTACTATGGGGGCACTACTACAGGGGCATAACTATGGGGCATTACGTGGGGGCACTACTACAGGGGCATAACTATGGGGGCACTAACGTCAGAGTATCTAAATATATTTTGGGGTAAAAGGTAAAAAAGTTCCCTGATCTATCGTCTCCCCTTCTGGTCAGTCCGTACACTAATACACAAAAACATGAGAATTGCTCCCACCGGGTATCACAGATATTAAACACAAATTCTGCTATTACCGTGGGTCTGCTAGCTCATAGGGGGTAATTCATTGTTTTATCGAGGCCGCAGTGCCCGTGGAAAGTGACGGGAGCTATGCAGTTATTGGGTGCCCAAAATACAGGGGATTAGCCGCGTTAAGCGGCCTATCGTGTCTAAAGACTGTTTTGGCGCCCAAAAGCCCCACTTTGGATGGGTTTCTGCTCACACCTCAGGAGTTACATTCTCCCCAAAGCCTACAGATGAGCTGGTAGTGATAACCTATTATCCCACTCAACGCTTTTTCCTAAACGATTTATCAAGGCTGATGTGTTAACCCAACATTTGTTCTTATAGATCATGAACCGTTAAAGTTTTTAATCGGAGAAGGGAATTCAACTCTACAGATGCCGGTCTGGGAAACTACCGTAAATGCCCAATACGATTCTGATTCGTAGGGATCTCTGCGGCAAATTTAATACAGTGCAGATGTGAATTTACGCGTTTTTGCGTAACTCTGTCCTGTTCTAAGTCGGATGGAACTGGGAAGCATCGGTCTTTACTTGAAATTGGGCGACAATGCGAGTGTGCGCGGGGGCAGCCCTGCCTTGTGGGAGTGTCGTTGGCGTGCATCTAAAGTTCGGAGCGGTTCTGAGTCGTGCGTACGGGGGAGGGAAGCCCGTTTCTGACTGATCTCTTGCAGCTAGCCTGTCATTCCTCTGCAGAGCGTCTCTCTCAGGACCGGGGCTGGTTAGTAAGAGTGGCAGCGTTCCTGTAGTGTATGACTCCCTGCCTCTGGTGCCTTGGAAGTGATGCAGTGTCAGTGACTGGGATATTCCTCCCCCCTCACTCTAATACTGAGCTATGTCATCACCAGTCATTGCCCTGTACCCCAGGGCGGTGCAGCATACGGGGATGGGTGGGAATGGGTATGAAATACCGCCGGCCGCATGGCCGGCGATTCGATTCCCGTCAGCGGCAGCCCGACAGGAGCAGAGTGCAACGCAGCGGAAGCCCGACAGCGCTGGAAATCCCGATCGTGGATAGGTAAGTATCCACTAACCTAACCTAACCCCCCTAACCCTAACCCTCCATAGGGGTGCCTAACCCTAACTTCCCTCCCAAGTGCCTAACCCTAATCCCCCCTCTAAGTGCCTAACCCTAACCACCCCCTTCCCCGCTACCTAAACCTAAGTCCCCCCCGGGGGTGCCTAACCCTAACCCTCCCTCCCCCTAGCCTAACCCTAACCCTCCCGAGGGGGTGCCTAACCCTAAGTCCCCCCAGGGAGCCCTAAACCTAACCCTCTGCCCCCGCGGCTGTCCGCTCGCGGCGCCCGGCATCACTACGATCGTGATGCCGGGCGCCGGTCTCCCGGCGTCTGGGAAATGCGGGCGTCTACATCTAGATGCCCGGCATTTCACCCTTGCCGGGATAAGACAGTCGGGAAGCCAGCTGCCGGTATTTAGGCAGTCGGCCTCCTCGATGGGTGAAGTGTCCGTGCTGCCAGCAGCTGCCCCCAGCCCTGAGCCAGTACTGCTGGTGACAGATCCTCGCTCACCTCCAGCTCTACAGTCTGATAAAAGCACACAAAGCATACATCTTACATGTCAGGACTCATTTATATCCTTCACAGTGTCGCGTGGACAATTCATTCCCAAAACGCACATCACTCAGTCTCATAGGTTAATTTCTCGTCTTTCTCCGGCCTTGGAAAGAGATGTTTTAGGGGAAAAATGGAGCAATTTCATTATTTTTGGAGACAGACCACTTTTCTGGGACCTCTGCAATAATAAAGGTGCTGCAGTCGGTGTCGTGGGCCGGCCTGCAGCAGCCTTTTATATAGGCCGTAAACAAGGCCGTAGGTTGACCTGAAGTGAGAATACACACACTCCCCCCCAGCGATTGTGTCTTGCGGGAGGATTGAGGCTCTTGCTGCGGCCTGGAAGTCATCCGCATTCATGCGCTCTGCATTCCTCCTTTTTATTTAGCAGCCTTGAAAGCCCTTTGAATTTACGACAGCTATTTTTATTCTTTAAGATTTGCCATATCCTGGTATCGGAGTCACTGAGGAACGCCTGCATTCAGTACATGCTTTACATCAACATCATAATGAAATGTTCTGTATTCAAAAAAACAAAACAAAAAAAACCTAGATCTATTTCTGAATAAAACGACACCTCAGTGATGCTTACTTTCCAATGTCTCCTCTCACTAAATACAAGCAAATGTTCTAATACCAGACACCTACACATAATTCCTTATCAGTCTATGGATTTACTCATCGGAAGTAGTGACATCAATGACTTATGTGCCCCCCCCCTTATTTCCAGAATGAGCCGGCCCATCTCCCCACAATACGATGTCAGGCGGTCCACTTTTTAGTTCAGCAGGATAGCTGCCAGTCCCCCTCCCCACAGTTTAGCAGATGGGGGGCCCCTCTCTTCCCCCAGTATAGCAGATGGGGGCCCCTCTCTTACCCCAGTATAGCAGATGGGGGGCCCCTCTCTTCCCCCAGTATAGCAGCCGGTGACCCCCTCTCTTTCCCCAGTATAGCATCCGGAGTCCTTCCCCTCTCCATTGGTATACAGCCAGTGGCCCCTCACCCCACAGTATAGCAGTCGGTGCCCCTGTCCCCACAGTATTGCAGATGGTACCCCCTTAGTCCCTGCAGTATAGCACAGTGACCACCCACCCCACAGTATAGTAGCAAGTGCTGCCTCCCCCCACCCCGTCCCTTCAGTATCGCAGCTGATGCCCCCTTTGTTCCCACAGTGTAGCACAGTGGCTCCAATCCCCTGAATATGCAGCCAGTGCCCCCCTTTCTCCAAAGTATAGCAGCCAGTGCCCCCACTCTCCCCGCAGTATAGCACCTCACCTTGTCATGGTATAGCAGCCAGTCCTTCATCCTCCTTACAGTATAGTAACCAGCACCCCTCCTCACGCAACAGTATGGCAGTCAGTGCCCCCACCCACACACATTATCGCATGCTGGTACCCCCCCCTTATCCCTGCAGTATAGCACAGTGGCCAACCACCCCACACTATATAAGAGCGAGTCTCCCCCTCACCTTACAGTATAGTAACCAGTGCCCTTCCTCACCCCACAATATTGCAGCCAGCGCCCCCCCTTTCCTCACAGTATAGCAGCCAGTATCCCTCCTCCCCACAGTATAGCAGCCAGTGTCCCTCCTCCCCACAGTATAGCAGCCAGTGTGCCTCCTCCCCACAGTATAGCAGCCAGTGTCCCTCCTCCCCACAGTATAGCAGCCAGTGTCCCTCCTCCCCGCAGTATAGCAGCCAGTGTCCCTCCTCCCTGCAGTGTTGCAGCCAGTGCCCCCCTCCTCCCCACAGTATAGCAGCCAGTGCCCCCCTCCTCCCCACAGTATAGCAGCCAGTGTCCCTCCTCCCCGCAGTGTAGCAGCCAGTGTCCCTCCTCCCCGCAGTATAGCAGCCAGTGTCCCTCCTCCCCGCAGTATAGCAGCCAGTGTCCATCCTCCTTACACTATAGTAACCAGCACCCCTCCTCACGCAACAATATGGCAGTCAGTGCCCCCACCCACACACATTATCGCATGCTGGTACCCCCACTTATCCCTGCAGTATAGCACAGTGGCCAACCACCCCACACTATATAAGAGTGAGTCTCCCCCTCACCTTACAGTATAGTAACCAGTGCCCTTCCTCACTCCACAATATTGCAGCCAGCGCCCCCCCTTCCCTCAGATTATAGCAGCCAGTATCCCCCCCTTTCCTCACAGTATAGCAGCCAGTGTCCCTCCTCCCCACAGTATAGCAGCCAGTGTCCCTCCTCCCCAGTGTAACAGCCAGTGCGCCTCCTCACCCCAAAATATTTCAGCCAGTGCCCCCCCTTTCCTCACAGTATAGCAGCCTGTGCTCCCCCTCCTTACAGTGCCCCCCCTCTCCGCAGTGTAGCAGCCAGTGTCCCTCCTCCCCGCAGTGTAGCAGCCAGTGTCCCTCCTCCCCGCAGTGTAGCAGCCAGTGTCCCTCCTCCCCGCAGTGTAGCAGCCAGTGTCCCTCCTCCCCGCAGTGTAGCAGCCAGTGTCCCTCCTCCCCGCAGTGTAGCAGCCAGTGTCCCCACTCTCCCCGCAGTATAGCAGCCAGTGTCCCCACTCTCCCCGCAGTATAGCACCTCACCTTGTCATGGTATAGCAGCCAGTCCTCCATCCTCCTTACACTATAGTAACCAGCACCCCTCCTCATGCAACAATATGGCAGTCAGTGCCCCCACCCACACACATTATCCCATGCTGGTACCCCCACTTATCCCTGCAGTATAGCACAGTGGCCAACCACCCCACACTATATAAGAGCGAGTCTCCCCCTCACCTTACAGTATAGTAAACAGTGCCCTTCCTCACCCCACAATATTGCAGCCAGCGCCCCCCTTTCCTCACAGTATAGCAGCCAGTATCCCCCCTTTCCTCACAGTATAGCAGCCAGTGTCCCTCCTCCCCACAGTATAGCAGCCAGTGTCCCTCCTCCCCAGTGTAACAGCCAGTGCGCCTCCTCACCCCAAAATATTTCAGCCAGTGCCCCCCCTTTCCTCACAGTATAGCAGCCTGTGCTCCCCCTCCTTACATTGTAGCAACCAGTGCCCCCCCTCCCCAAAGTATAGCAGCCAGTGTCCCTCCTCCCCACAGTATAGCAGCCAGTGTCCCTCCTCCCCGCAGTATAGCAGCCAGTGTCCCTCCTCCCCGCAGTATAGCAGCCAGTGTCCCTCCTCCCCGCAGTATAGCAGCCAGTGTCCCTCCTCCCCGCAGTATAGCAGCCAGTGTCCCTCCTCCCCGCAGTATAGCAGCCAGTGTCCCTCCTCCCCGCAGTATAGCAGCCAGTGTCCCTCCTCCCCGCAGTATAGCAGCCAGTGTCCCTCCTCCCCGCAGTATAGCAGCCAGTGTCCCTCCTCCCCGCAGTATAGCAGCCAGTGTCCCTCCTCCCCGCAGTATAGCAGCCAGTGTCCCTCCTCCCCGCAGTATAGCAGCCAGTGTCCCTCCTCCCCGCAGTATAGCAGCCAGTGTCCCTCCTCCCCGCAGTATAGCAGCCAGTGTCCCTCCTCCCCGCAGTAAAGCAGCCAGTGTCCCTCCTCCCCGCAGTAAAGCAGCCAGTGTCCCTCCTCTCCGCAGTGCAGCAGCCAGTGTCCCTCCTCTCCGCAGTGCAGCAGCCAGTGTCCCTCCTCCCCGCAGTGCAGCAGCCAGTGTCCCTCCTCCCCGCAGTGCAGCAGCCAGTGTCCCTCCTCCCCGCAGTGCAGCAGCCAGTGTCCCTCCTCCCCGCAGTGCAGCAGCCAGTGTCCCTCCTCCCCGCAGTGCAGCAGCCAGTGTCCCTCCTCCCCGCAGTGCAGCAGCCAGTGTCCCTCCTCCCCGCAGTGCAGCAGCCAGTGTCCCTCCTCCCCGCAGTGCAGCAGCCAGTGTCCCTCCTCCCCGCAGTGCAGCAGCCAGTGTCCCTCCTCCCCGCAGTGCAGCAGCCAGTGTCCCTCCTCCCCGCAGTGCAGCAGCCAGTGTCCCTCCTCCCCGCAGTGCAGCAGCCAGTGTCCCTCCTCCCCGCAGTGCAGCAGCCAGTGTCCCTCCTCCCCGCAGTGCAGCAGCCAGTGTCCCTCCTCCCCGCAGTGCAGCAGCCAGTGTCCCTCCTCCCCGCAGTGCAGCAGCCAGTGTCCCTCCTCCCCGCAGTGCAGCAGCCAGTGTCCCTCCTCCCCGCAGTGCAGCAGCCAGTGTCCCTCCTCCCCGCAGTGCAGCAGCCAGTGTCCCTCCTCCCCGCAGTGCAGCAGCCAGTGTCCCTCCTCCCCGCAGTGCAGCAGCCAGTGTCCCTCCTCCCCGCAGTGCAGCAGCCAGTGTCCCTCCTCCCCGCAGTGCAGCAGCCAGTGTCCCTCCTCCCCGCAGTGCAGCAGCCAGTGTCCCTCCTCCCCGCAGTGCAGCAGCCAGTGTCCCTCCTCCCCGCAGTGCAGCAGCCAGTGTCCCTCCTCCCCGCAGTGCAGCAGCCAGTGTCCCTCCTCCCCGCAGTGCAGCAGCCAGTGTCCCTCCTCCCCGCAGTGCAGCAGCCAGTGTCCCTCCTCCCCGCAGTGCAGCAGCCAGTGTCCCTCCTCCCCGCAGTGCAGCAGCCAGTGTCCCTCCTCCCCGCAGTGCAGCAGCCAGTGTCCCTCCTCTCCGCAGTGCAGCAGCCAGTGTCCCTCCTCTCCGCAGTGCAGCAGCCAGTGTCCCTCCTCTCCGCAGTGCAGCAGCCAGTGTCCCTCCTCTCCGCAGTGCAGCAGCCAGTGTCCCTCCTCTCCGCAGTGCAGCAGCCAGTGTCCCTCCTCTCCGCAGTGCAGCAGCCAGTGTCCCTCCTCTCCGCAGTGCAGCAGCCAGTGTCCCTCCTCTCCGCAGTGCAGCAGCCAGTGTCCCTCCTCTCCGCAGTGCAGCAGCCAGTGTCCCTCCTCTCCGCAGTGCAGCAGCCAGTGTCCCTCCTCTCCGCAGTGCAGCAGCCAGTGTCCCTCCTCTCCGCAGTGCAGCAGCCAGTGTCCCTCCTCTCCGCAGTGCAGCAGCCAGTGTCCCTCCTCTCCGCAGTGCAGCAGCCAGTGTCCCTCCTCTCCGCAGTGCAGCAGCCAGTGTCCCTCCTCCCCGCAGTGCAGCAGCCGGCAGCCCCTTTGTCCCCACAGCATAGCAAAGTGGCCCCTCACCGCACAGGATAGCAGCCACTCTCTTCTTACAGTATAGCAGTGAGTGCCTCTCACCCCACAGTGTTGCAGACTGTACCCCCTTTGTCCCCGCAGTATAGCACAGTAACCACTGACCCCGCAGTATAACAGCCAGTATCCCTCTTCTTACAGTGTAGCAGCCAGTGCCCCTCCTCCCCACAGTATAGCAGCTTGTATCTGTATCCTCACTTCGCAGTATAGCAGCCAGTGGCCTGTATCCTCACCTTGCACCATAGCAGCCAGTGGCCTGTATCCTCACCTCATAGTATTGCAGCCAGTGCCCTGTATCCTCACCTCGCAGCATAGCAGCCAGTGGCCTGTATCCTCACCTCGCAGCATAGCAGCCAGTGGCCTGTATCCTCACCTCGCAGCATAGCAGCCAGTGGCCTGTATCCTCACTATAAAAACACTAGCGGTTTTCACATTACAGGCTGTGTATCAGCAGCTTAGATGGGGGTTACTGACGTTTTCTAGGTTCCAGGGGCCTATCCGACGCTGGGGCAAGGCCACAGCATAGATTACACAGTGCTGACGAGAAGAATGGCTGCCCGATGTAACGCCGTCTGCAGACACGCTCTTCTCAGCGGGTGACCTGCATTAGCTCAGATCTGGGCTGACTTACGCCTAGAACATATCCCATTATTTATAGCTATACGGCCGGTGAATGTTCCTCTCACAATGGCCTCTCTTCCTGGCGTGCACAAAATGGACAAAAAAACTGTAGCGTGGGAGGACAAACGCCTCTTAGATCCCTAAATCAAAATGAAAAAGTTTATAAATCCATTATTTTTCTGTGGTTGTTCCTATGCTCCATCAGCTGCTCTCTTTATTACTAAAAAAAAACAAAACAAAAATAAGAATATGTATATTGATATTGTTTTCTATATAGCAGTTTGTGGCCATACAAGCTTTGTTACCCATGTGCTCTATGTGTCACCTCAGTGGAGCTTCTGCTATGGGATACATTGAGCTCATGTGTCTTTGCCCTGAAATTCCTGTAGCTGCTTGTGATGGGAGAGGGACGGGGCGATCGCATGTAACAACTCTGCTATTTGGGTCAGATGTATGATGTGTGCCAGTAACCCGTCATACAGACGTGTCCTCATACATCTAGCCTCAATGCACCATGCGATTCAAGATGCATTATTTGGTAGACAGAGACACGATCGTGCATTAGGACACATCTGACACTCTTCACGTTTCCCAGTTTCCAGTGTCCGACCCGATTAAACGGCACCAAGTGTCATCTACATCCATTCTGTGCTCCTGTCCCAACCCGTCTGTGGCAGTGCAGCCCCCTCTGATTGCCTGCTAACCCTTCTGTATAGCTACGTATCTGTTCCCAAATGCAGTACATGGGTATTTGAGTCCTCCACTCCCTCCCCCTACCTTGTTCCATGTTACAAAACACAGCATGTCTGACTATTCCCAGGCTGCACGGAGAGGCCAGCTGTGCCCTGCATAGAGGCCGCTCTGCCGAATGCCGATTTTTGTCTCTCTGTCGCATTATTTAATCAATCTTCAAATTTTCCGGCAGCGAGGAGAGGTCTCCCTGGGCCAGAAGGGCTTATTTTTATCTGATTTGTTTCATCTCCTCCCCCCCCCCCCCCGTGCAGGGCATAAGGTACTAAGGTGTGCTATGGATCTTGGGGGTAAATGGGGTGTAGGGGAATATTATGTGCCCTGTGTGTCTCTGTATCCTGTGTGCTCTTTCCTCTCTACAATCTGCAGCAGTTGTTTGCTTGTGATAATTAGTATAAGTCCCCTTCCAGCCATAAGGAAGAGAAAGTGACGAGGTCAGTACAGGCAGACAGCACAGGTTTTTTTGGGACAGCAATAGTTACCCGTACAGCTGTAATAGGGAGCCTGGCACAGTTTTGGGGACTGGTACTGTACCCTGCACTGCCCCTTGCTTGTATAAGGAGTCAGCAAAGGTGATTCTTTGTTCCTGAACTGTACAATTTTCTATGCTGTGTTTTTCTGCTCGGGTCTAGAATCCTGCGCCCCTGATCCTCATTAGGCTCCTCTTTATAGGCCCGAAGTTCCCCCCTGCTGCTACCTGGGGACTACTCGCTCTGACAGCTCATATTTAAAGGTGAAGCCTGATGCGCCCTTTGTCCTTTGTGTGATGCTTCTTGAACGCCAACGAGACAGAACTGGAAGTTCCTGGTATTTAAGACTTGGAGAATCCTTAACTGCAACCTTTAGCCACGAATTGTAGACACCAGGTAGAGAGCGCACCTAAAGGGAATGACTGCTGGCTCCGTTCTCGCAGGACGTCTCTGAGCACTGAGGAGACGTGGATCCGGGAGTAGTTTCCACAGCGGTTTGATGAATCGCTCATCCGTTTAATTTGGAGTTTAAATTGTCCTGGATTCCTTCTTCCTCCCCCCTCCGATCCTCTCCTTTACACCTGTGTTCCTTTTTGTTTTTGGGCCTGTGTGGCCTTCTGATCCCCAACCAGATTGCCAGGACACTATGGGGGAGGGGTCTATGTACTAAGCCTTGGATGGAGATAAATGACCAACCAATCAGCTCCTGTCATTTTTTTTTTTGAAACGCAGCCTGTAAAGTTACAGGAGCTGATTGGTTGGTACTTTATCTACATCCACTTTATCTCTCTCCAAGGCTTAGTACATAGACCCCTCTGTCGGTTACCGCCATGAGGATTACTTGGGCAACATATGTAAATTCTTCAAATGAGTTGAAGATTTGAGGTGTTGGTTAAGTCTCAACTAGGTTTTAATCCTAAATCCAACAAATGTGATGTGATTTTCAGATCTAATGTATAATCTTAGTTATATAGTCTAATTATGATTGCTAATTATTTATTACAATATTTTAACTTGATTATCGGCGGAAGAAATGGTTAACGGATCTCTGCAAGTGTTGTAACCACCCCTTTGGCGCTAGGAACACGTAAACGCCCATGGTATAGTTTGCCGGCCTTGGAAATGGAGCGTCATGGCTTTAATTCAATAAAACTAATTTTATAATGTTCTTTTGTGAAGAAATGATAATGACTGGTCGTTCCTATCTTTTGTATCCTGGATGTGGGAGACTGGCTCCAGGACGAGCCGTCATGTTGTCAGTCTGTGTTGGGGATACTGCACTGGGCTGATTTTAGTATATAGGAGGAAAGTTTTGTGTATGAACATATTAGACGTGCTGCGCTGGTCATCGGGGGAGATCGAGTCCTGCTTTTTACCTCCATAATCCGGTTCTGAAATGTTGGATCTTGTTGTCCTTTAATTTAAGGTCCCCCATGCTTGGACAACAGCTGAACCCGAGGTTTTAGGCTGTTATTTCTGTTGTCTGATTCATCCTGTCTGTTATCCTGCCAGCATTTTATACTCTGAATAACATGAGTAAGAATAAGGGTCCTGTATCTATGTATAAATCCACAACTATTAATAAAAAGTGATTTTCAGCAGTGGCTTCATCAGCTCCGTACACGCAGATAATATCCATGCTCGTCTGTGAGCGAGATCTGGGCATACAGTCCGGGAATGGGGTTGGCCGGGAGCCTGCGGAGCCACGTAATAGCCCTCTGGTCAGTTATGATGAGGTGCAGATGTGCTGTCCGTGTGCTGATAGCTTTATAGATGCTGTCACATCAGTGCCAGCGATCCCGTCCAATTAATTTTATCGGCTACATTTATTAATATGGTCCCTCATCATGTCAACGGGCTATGCCCGTGGGTAACCCTTTGTTGTGTTGTGGCGGCTTGTCAATCTCTCCAGCAAAGGGTCCCGCGGTCATATAATACTAATAGCGACGTTGAATGGTCTCGCAATCGCCGATGTGTAACGGACAGCTGTACTTGTGGGTTATCACGTTACTGTTTTGCCGTTGTTAGCGAGCCTGTGAGGACTTCATTTAGTGCATCGTCTTCTAGTATGAAGATGAGTCTAGACCTGGAAACCATTGTTTCCATTACTCTCAGATCTTCGTAACCAGTAACCGTTTTAAACAGTCGCTTATAAAGCAGACACATATTCCGCAGCACTTTACAGAGTATATTTCAGTCATTCACGTGAGTCCCCTGCCCCTTGTCAGGAGCCAGTATGTTTTTTGGAAGTAAACCCACGCAAACATGGGGATTTGAACCCAAGTTCCCGGCGCTGCGAGTCAGCAATTCTGACCTCTGTGCCACCATGCAGCTGTTAAGTTCTTAATGGCGGTTCTCTGTATTCGCAGTAAGTTGAGTGCATTGGGGGATCCTAGGCGGCTCCCACTGACGCAAGTGTAAACTAGGAAAGCGACCACCTGTTTGATGTCGGTGGGTTTGACATGCAGCTTCACCGATATTCGTACTTGTGTTATTTAATGGAAAAGGGTAGAAGGACTAAAGTGTTTTTGGCTTCGCTAATGAAGTGGCCCCTCTAGCTGAAGATGTCTTTAAAAAGTTTGGCAGGGTCACGCTCATGACTTATCTTCCTGATATCGTTATCATAGAGAGACTTATTGTTGGGTACACACAGGACTGAAAATATGGGTTTAATAGTTAGATACTGCCTAGTTAGAGTGTATCTAATGGTGCCTGGATCTGATCACTGGCTCCTAAGAACAGACAGCATAGCAGGTGTCTGAGGGCCTTAGCCAGGCAAGCAGGGATAACGAGGGGTCTTCAGACCATGGACCTCATTCAGAGTCGGTCGTAAGCGGCCGCTCGGTCGTACGCATCCGATGTTTCCAAACCACGCATGCGTACGGTTAGTTGTGCACATGTGCGTACGAGACCTTGCGATCCAAAATGCTGTCGATCGTACGGCTTACTAGCAGGAAGTGGCTTCCGGGAGTTGATTGACATGAAAGGCCGTTTGTGGGTGGTGACGGGGGTGGTGGTCTAAAAACGCAGGTTTTCAGGGCGTTTCAGGGGCGTACATAAATTTCCTGCTACGACCGACATAGAAGGCCGGAAGTAGTAAGATGTCACTCTGCGAGCAGGTTCGAGGCCTGGCTGATCGTACAGCTTGAGGTTGGGTATGTGCTCTCTCAAGCCCCAGAGTACAATCGATACTATCGAATGTGACTGATGTTATGTTTGATGTTTCTATTTTGTGCCACACAATGCAAGCAGCTAATAATCGGTTGTTGTTACTAATAACACTGGTAATTGGCTTGTAATTGATTCAGTTGCGTTTGCATTAGCGAATAATAAGAATAAATAAATTTCATGGGGATGGCTTATTCTATGCGTTTTTTTGTTAATTTTTGGTATAATTTGGACACAACACAAGCGGCCGCAACCAGCAGAAGAAAATTAACATACAGCGACTGACAACGATCGGCTCGAACGCTAACTGCTATCACTTGCTAGCTAGAGGAGGTGCTTTGTTCATGTATGGGCGTCACTTTGGTTGCGATCACCCGGCCGTGCGATTGTTTTTCTTTCTGATTCTCGATCGTTGGGCATACGACCGAGCGGCCGCTTACGACCGACTCTGAATGAGGTCCCATGTCCTCAGAAACCACTGATCCCATCCACTGACAGATTCTTCTAGTTGTGACTATACGAAGGTTGCTAGTCCATCATCTCCTCTTATACCCAGCAGCCAACCCTTCCCCCTTAGTAACTCCGTATTCCAGGTTCCCACAGCTTGGGGGGTGGGGGGGGGGTGTGGAAATTCCCACAAAATTCTCACAAAATTCCCACTCAGCCGCCTTTTCAGATAATTTAGAAACACTTTTCCCTAAAAAATATTTGTCGAATGTAAAAATGTAAATACCCGAATCATTTTCACGCCCACCATTGTATAAATCCGCCCACTTCCCATTACATACCGCAAGTCAGCGAAAACATTGGCTAACATCGGACCCATACGCACAGTTGTGGTTGAGCTGACCCTGACAGACAGACTGCAAAGCTTCCTATCGCCATGTAGTGCTCCGTGGCTGTGTATGCCGTCGCTGGGGATGAATTATGCACGCCCCTGTAACGGCGTTAAAACGCACAGGCACGCCTACGTTCCTTTGACCACCCCCCCCTCCTCACCTCCAAATGGTGCTTCCTAGCAATCATTTGTTTGCGCAGCTGCGTGTCTGCTGCGTTCGCATACCCGATTGCAGAGGCTGGCTTGCGCACGCGCACTGCGTTGCATGTGCAGAACGCGAACATCGACCGTTTTCCGTGCGTCCGCAGCCTTGCGATCCAACCTGAATCAGGCCCTTTATATGAATGCCTCCAGTATAAGGCTTAGTTTACCGATATATAATTCATAGACCTCCGGTAGTAATCGCTAAGTCCCTCATGACCAGTGCAAGTCGGGATATGTCCCATCTCAGGAGCTCATCGTCCTCTTATAATAAGTCTCCAGGATGCAGGATGGGTACAAGCGGCGCAGTATGCAATTAGCTAAAGGGAGTCCTATTATTTCCATAAAAGATACTGGGGAGCTGTGGGGAGGGGGAAGGGGTGAGGGTTTGAGCGGCTTGTGTAACGGTGGATTATAACTACCTCAGGTTGCATTCGGGGTGTCCTTGTATATTCGAGTCACATACCAACCTTATCCATAGGGATACCACTGTTGTTTGTTTATAATACTTTCACTGTAGATTGTAAGCTCAGGTGGTCAGAGGAGATGTTGTACGCAGTCTCTCATTCATAATTTGATGTCACACCTGGACGTGGCTATAAATCATGGACTTTATTTGAAAAATTTAGTGCAATATTTCCTGTAAATACTCCAATCACCTGTAATTATCTATCTTCATTAATAGCATAGCCTCTCTTTTTATTTGGTTACAGCTCATACCCCTTGCCTCTTCCAATTCCTCCCGTTTCCCGATATACTCTGACCACCAACCGCGCCTAAACCCCTTACCATAGAGCAACCTATGACCCCGGGGTTCCAGGTGTAGTCACAGACTCTGTTCTCGGGGCCTGCGGATTGCTCGATAGATTGGAACCAGCTCTTGTTGGGGTCACAGGATAGTGGACGTGGGGCTCCATCTGAAGGTGATGACCGGACTCCTCACTGCCTTACAGTTAGATCTTGATTTTTGCCATTAGTCTCCCACGTTTGGTCCATCTCCTGGTCATTTCACTTCTGTATGGTTTTACTACAATAGGCTGGGTTCCACTAAACTACTAATCCATTATCTTATTAATATACTACATTGCTACAGTATCTTATAATATACTGTAACGATCCATTATCTTATTAATATACTACATTGCTACAGTATCTCCTAATATACTGCATTGGTCCATCATCTCCTAACATACTGCATTGGTCCATTATATCCTAATATACTGCATTGGTCCATCATCTCCTAATATACTGCATTGGTCCATTATCTCCTAATGTACTGCATTGGTCCATTATCTCCTAATATACTGCATTGGTCCATTATCTCCTAATATACTGCATTGGTCCATTATATCCTAATATACTGCATTGGTCCATCATCTCCTAATATACTGCATTGGTCCATTATATCCTAATATACTGCATTGGTCCATCATCTCCTAATATACTGCATTGGTCCATCATCTCCTAATATACTGCATTGGTCCATTATCTCCTAATATACTGCATTGGTCCATTATCTCCTAATATACTGCATTGGTCCATTATCTCCTAATATACTGTATTGGTCCATTATCTCCCAATATAATGCAGTGGCCCATTATCTCCCAATATACTGCATTGGCCCAATATCTCCCAATGTACTGCATTGATCCATTATTTCCCAACGTACTGCATTGGCCCATTATCTCATAGTATACTGTAAATATCTGTTATCCCAAAATATGCTTTATTGATCCGTTATCTCATATCCTGCATTGATCCCTGTAAGCCCCCCCCCCCCCCCTCTGTGTGCAGCTCAGCTCCTACACCCGCTCCTTACACGACTCCATGCCGGTATCCCCTGCAGTCCCTCAATCCTGATCCTTCCCTACAAAGCCGTCATCACTCTGCTCCTAGTTATGGCTGGTGCCATCTCTGTACTAGAGCCTACAAATCCTGCTCGTCATAGAGCCTCTCCCTCCACCTCCTGTACTCCTCCCGCGCTGCGCCCGATTTTCTGGAACTCTCTCCCTCGCTGTGTCAGACTGCACCTGTAAGCTTCAGTTCTGGGATGTGACGCTCGGGGAACAACACACTTTCCTTCATTTGTAAACCGTGATGGAAAAAGGTCTAACGTTAAAATCTTTATTGAAGCTCAGTGATTACTCGCTAATCTGAACAGAAAATAGCATTTTGATTTTTTTTTTGTTCTGACAAATTTTTATAGTCGGGGGTTGGTTTAAGAGAATGATGGAGAAGCCGCAAAATAATTCTCTACCGTTCCGGCGTTAATAATGACGGAGCGCTTATGTGATGAAGGCAGAGCCTGCCAATGGAAAGTGTCTTTAGTTACCCCCTAATGTCCGAGTCTGCTTCTTACCCCAATCTGCACTCCCAGCCCTTCTAGCAATGTGCGGCTGTGTGCGGGGAACGCTGTCCTACCTCCGTCTGTCAGTAGTAGGACGCACTAATTGCCTGCACACTTCTAAGAACGTGTGGAGCTTCCTAGTGTGACGTTACTGAGAGAAGATCTCATGAAGGTGAGAGAAGCGATTTCTCCCATCACCACCGTAGTCAGCGGCGTTGTCTATGGCGTTATGTCTTATTGGGTTTTTTTTCTTCTCGATGATTATTTTTTCTTTTTTTCTCTCTCGTTTCAAGCACCTGTCTCTGGAATCAGATTTACCATAAGAGATGTAATTATAGGAGGCAGACCATTGATTGTGTTCCCCTCTTGTAATACTGGCTTAGTGAGATCTGATGAGACGCAGTCATTTCTGTGTGCAGAGGAAAATTATTCTCTTAATGTAGAACAATACAATACGCAGGATCTCTGCTCCCTGGTGTACTGAGTTACTGCAGAGCCAGAGACTATACACGCTGGGTGTGAGCCATGCACAGAGAGAGGCACCGCGAGGCATGCTGTATATGAGACATACAGAGAGGCACAGGGACTATACACGCTGGGTGTGAGCCATGCACAGAGAGAGGCATGCTGTATAAGAGACATACAGAGAGGCACAGGGACTATACATGCTGGGTGTGAGCCATGCACAGAGAGAGGCACCGTGAGGCATGCTGTATATGAGACATACAGAGAGGCACAGGGACTATACACGCTGGGCGTGAGCCATGCACAGAGAGAGGCACCGCGAGGCATGCTGTATATGAGACACAGGCACAGAGACTATACATGCTGGGTGTGAGCCATGCACAGAGAGAGGCACCGTGAGGCATGCTGTATATGAGACACGGGCACAGGGACTATACATGATGGGCGTGAGCCATGCACAGAGAGAGGCACCGTGAGGCATGCTGTATATGAGACATACAGAGAGGCACAGGGACTATACATGCTGGGCGTGAGCCATGCACAGAGAGGCACCGCGAGGCATGCTGAATATGAGACACAGGCACTGAGACTATACATGCTGGGCGTGAGCCATGCACAGAGGCACCACGAGGCATGCTGTATATGAGACATAGAGAGAGGCACAGGGACTATACATGCTGGGCGTGAGCCATGCACAGAGAGAGGCACCGCGAGGCATGCTGAATATGAGACACAGGCACTGAGACTATACATGCTGGGCGTGAGCCATGCACAGAGGCACCACGAGGCATGCTGTATATGAGACATAGAGAGAGGCACAGGGACTATACATGCTGGGTGTGAGCCATGCACAGAGAGAGGCACTGTGAAGCATGCTGTATATGAGCCAGGCACAGAGAGACACAAAGAGGCACAGAGAGACACACAGACTATACATGTTGGTTTTTTTTTTCAGCCATTTCTCTTATTTAGGTGTATTACCACCAGTGTTCTCCCCAGAATTTTTTTCCAGCCGGGTGGCATCAAAAAGTAGCCGGGTGGGGGCCCTCGCAATTATGCACGCGCCGGGAAAATGGGTATTTCCCTTACCAATCCAGCCCGACATGTCTCAGGCTGCTCCCCCACTGGCTCTCAGTCAAAAGTGCCCATTATCCAGTGCCCCCTGTAGTTTTCCCCTTTGTGCATTGCCCCCCGTAGTTTAGCTTGCCCAAGCTGACGTAGTGCCCATATGTAGTGCTCCCAGACTGGCCCCTTATGCAGTGCCCCCAGACTGGCCCCTAATGCAGTACCCCCAGGCTTAAATAGTGCCCCTTATGCAGTGCCCCCAGGTTTAAATAGTGTCCCTTATACAGTGCCCCCAGACTGGCCCCTTATGCAGTGCCCCCAGACTTAAATAGTGCCCCCAGACTGGTCCTGGCCCTGGTCCCCATCCCAGCCCAGAACTTACCTTTACTTGCTAGCCGCTTGTGCTCGAACTCCCGTAGCTCGAGCGGGGCAGGCTCCTCACGTCGCGGGTGGCATCATGATGTAACCCGCGCAGTGCATCACTGGGAATGCTGGCCTGTGAAGCGATCGAAGGCTTCTTTAGTTTCCGGTCACTTCAGAGGCCAGCGTTCCACAGCAGGGGTCGGAGGGGGAAAGTACCAGGCGGTAGACTGTCTGTGCCGGGCGATGCACCTGCAGAAAACAGCCTGGGGAGAACACTGACCACCATACCATCCTGATGGCAGAGGTTAGACTGGCACTACCACCTGCAGCTTATTGGCTCTGCCCCCTTCTGGGAGTGCTTGGGGCTGCGTTCTCAAAGCCGGAGCTGCGGGGCGCTGCTGTGAGTGGACCAATACCATGGAGCAGTCAGTGAAGTTGTAGTTTTGATTATTCGTTATTTGTGGTGACAAGCGGCTGACACTTCCCAAACCAAAGTCTCCATCAATGTCTGGATGTTTCCTTATCCACTAAACCATCTCTTTGTACATAAGAAGCACCATCAACATGGTTGTTACCAGCCCCTAATTTCCCGGGTCTCGCCGATTTTGCTCCCGCTGATTCTTTTTCAAGGAAATGTCCAACGTGAAAAAACTGGGGTTCCAGTCAATAGATCTACAGTAAAAAGATAGACAATGTCTAGATAGACACCAAATGGTAGACAGGGACAAAATGTTGACACACAAAAGGTCGACACGGGTAAATATAGATACAACAGGTTGACATTGAAATGGTCAACACATGATTATTTATTTTTATTTTGGTTAGGGTTAGCAATTACCGCAGGGTTAGGCTCAGGTTCTAGGAAAGAGGGTTAGGCACTTAGCGGAGAGTTGAAGTTAGGCACTTAGCGGAGAGTTGAGGTTAGGCGCTTAGCGGAGAGTTGAGGTTAGGCACTAGGAGGGACGGTTAGGCGCTTATCGGAGAGTTGAGGTTAGGCACTAGGAGGGACGGTTAGGCACTTAGTGGAGAGTTGAGGTTAGGCACTTAGCGGAGAGTTGAGGTTAGGCACTAGGAGGGACGGTTAGGCACTTAGCGGAGAGTTGAGGTTAGGCACTTAGCGGAGAGTTGAGGTTAGGCACTAGGAGGGACGGTTAGGCACTTAGCGGAGACTTGAGGTTAGGCACTAGGAGGGGCGGTTAGGCACTTAGCGGAGACTTGAGGTTAGGCACTAGGAGGGACGGTTAGGCACTTAGCGGAGAGTTGAGGTTAGGCACTTAGCGGAGAGTTGAGGTTAGGCACTTAGCGGAGAGTTGAGGTTAGGCACTTAGCGGAGAGTTGAGGTTAGGCACTTAGCGGAGAGTTGAGGTTAGACACTTAGCAGAGAGTTGAGGTTAGGCACTAGGAGGGACGGTTAGGCACTTAGCGGAGAGTTGAGGTTAGGCACTTAGCGGAGAGTTGAGGTTAGGCACTTAGCGGAGACTTGAGGTTAGGCACTTAGCGGAGACTTGAGGTTAGGCACTAGGAGGGACGGTTAGGCACTTAGCGGAGAGTTGAGGTTAGGCACTAGGAGGGGCGGTTAGGCACTTAGCGGAGAGTTGAGGTTAGGCACTAGGAGGGGCGGTTAGGCACTTAGCGGAGAGTTGAGGTTAGGCACTAGGAGGGGCGGTTAGGGTGAAGACTGGGGTTAGAAAACAAACAAACAAAACAAAAAACAAACATGTATCGACCAAATCAATGTTGACCCTGTAGACCTTTTGTAGCGGTCTATCTATGTCGATATTTTGTGTCAACCTTTTGTCCTTGTATACCTATTGACTGTCTACCATATGTGTCTATCTAGACTTGGTCTGTCTTTGTACTGCACAGTGCAGTTCCTCTTATTCCGGCAGGCTGAATGCGTTTCTTACCATCTCTTTATACCCTCAGCACTTTGCACGTCTTTATAATTACTGATCATTACAAATGAATATCCTGTATCCTTTATTTATAGCACTGCAATCTATTCTGCATCGCCATAGAGTAAGAGGGCAGCGCAGACCGAGACTAGGGCTAAGAAAAGCCCGGTACCAGCTCCTGAGCAGACCCTCAGCCCAGTTATATATGTCGGGCTATTTGTATATGAAGATTCAGTCATCTTTGCTGATATGTCATACCTAGGACCGTATTCATTGGTAAGAGAGCGTGAGTCGGCGCGGGGATCCCTGTGTAATCGCGCAGGGAGGAGATATTTCAGGAGATAAGTGTGAGAACAGGCGGCTGGCTCCTGCAGGAAGATGAAGAGCCAGCGCCTCATCTCCCCCCTCATACTACAGGCCGCGGCGGCATTAAGACTTGTTTTAGATGTGGCTGCAGATAATTGTGTTATCGACAGACCTCAGGCCACAGCTTCAGCCATCGCGTCAGTGCTTCAACTTTCGTTATTTAAGATAACCCATAAATCTCATATGGGGACGAGTGTTTAAGGAGTGTCGGGAGAAATGTTAGGAATTTTATTTTATCACGGTCGGCTCTGGAGCCTGTGTGTTCCAACATGGCTGTATTAAATGCAGTTCATTTCGTTGATTGGAAAGGGGGCATAGACGGCGAAATACAGAGACAGCAAAGGGGGCACTTTACTGTCTGCTCTATGCTGCTAAATCTGCTAACCTCGCATACAGCAGACCGGTGCATCACTGAACGGGGTTTTATGTTCTGACCCTTTCTCCTGACTAACCAGAAACACATGTACGGCAGGCCGTGAGTGCGGATGTGGGATTTAAAAAAGAAAAAGAAAAAAAAAAGTGCCTGATGTAATGAGACAGGTTACCCCAGGCCTCACATACTGCGGCAATCTGTAGCAGGAGAGAGGAGGGGGCGCTGGCTGAGATCTTCAAATGAAATAGGGGCGTTGTTTTTTTTTTTTGTTAATACTCGTCTCCCTCTCTCCTGTCCTCTTAATGTGTAAATGACCTGAGTCTTGGTAATAATCGGGACCTGCCATGGTTTCTACAAAGCCCAGTCTCCTCTTGTGGTCAGGCCCCCCCATCCCACTCCTGCCAAAGCACCAGATGAGTGACCTCTGTGGTGGTGAGGGGGTTAATCGCACCAGGGGTCTAAAATTGTAGATTTTTATTTTTTTTTAAAGCAAAATATTTACCGCTGCATCGGACCAAGGGCCTGATTCAGACTCTGTCGCAGGCGCTGAGCGCTCGCAACCGGGTCGATGGTGGCCCAGAGCACATGCGCACGACAGAGCCTGCTCCGTCGTGCGCATGCGCGAGACCCGGATAGCGACGGGCAATCCGCAGCTCCGGGTCTCGCACCAAAGGGGGCGTGCTGTCGATGTTGAGTGACAGCATGCCCCCTTTGGTGGGCGGGCCGAGGGGGTGGCAGCCCAGACGGAGGCGTTCCCATGAGAACGCCTACTGTTGGGGGGCGGCCCCACTGACATCACAAATGATGTCAGTGGGAGAGCTTTCGGCTCTGTTTGAGCCGAAATCTCTCTGGGGCTTGCGGCCACGAGACCCTACACAAGGGTCTCGTCGCAAGCCCGATGGTCGTGATGGTCTTGACCATCGCAACCATCCTCCTGGCCGCTCGCATTAGCTGTGGGTGGCAACCCACAGCAATGCGAGCGGCCTCTAAAGAAAAAAAAAAAGACGCCCTGATTCAGAGCGAGCGCTCTATCAGAGCGTCCGGCTCTGAATCAGGCCCAAGTCCAGCAGTTGTGGCTCTGCAGGGTACAGGCTGGAAAGAGAGAGAAGACACGTGCACACTGAGTGCATCTATGTGGATCAGGGGCAGGAGCTGTAGTGAATAATCTGTGATCCCCAGGCGGTGGCATTGACTTTACATCTTACGACGCGGTAGGAGGAGCCGGCAGCAGATGGTTAGTAACGGTAAAAAGGGAATCTCCATTCTTCACGGTCACAAGGGTGAACCGGGTGACAGGGTAATCCGGTCGCGCCTCTCTTCACTTCTACATGGTATATGTTGCAGATCTCTATTCAATGTAAAGTCATGATCTCAGTATACATTCTACAGTAGCAGGGAATGGGGGATATTTATATACTACAGGCTGTAGATCTTGTGCCACGTTGGTGGTCTCCAATCGCTTGTTCACCAGTACGCAAATAGTTGGCGCCGATCATCATTAATGTTATTTTAAGTGTCCTAAACATAAGCTGCAGAGCGGGTGCACATAGCCGTGGCTGTCTGAGCCGGCAGACGGGCAGCAGTGTGCTCAGGGCAGTAATATACACAAGTCTCTGACATCTGGATCTGTGAGACCTATCTGCCTGTGTTTTTATCATTTATCTTCGCTGTCCTTTATCTTCTTTTTTATGTTTTCTTGCAGAAATCTCCGTCTTCCACAATGAATCCTGTTTACAGCCCTGTGCAGCCGGGGGCTCCCTACGGAAATCCGAAAAATATGGCTTACGCAGGTATGAAATGCGGTGAGAACGCCGTTACAGCGGGTACAAATAAATCCAGGTTAGGGGCCTGACTCCTAGGGGGGTAAATTTACTGAAGAGAGGGTTTTTAGAAGTGGAGATTTTGCCCATATCAACCAATTAGATTCTACTTAACATTTCTGGCACCTTCTAGAAGATAATACCTTGAATCTGATTGGTTGCTATGGGCAACTGTCACTTTGGTAAATGTACCGCCTGGGATGTAACCTCTACGGCAGGAGTCTTCAACCTTGCCCTCCAGCTGCTGTGGAACTACACATCCCAGCATGCACTGCCATGGTTTTAGCATGCTGTTATATCAAAAAGGTGGCAGTGCATGCTGGGATGTGTAGTTCCACAGCAGCTGGGGGGGCCATGGTTGAAGACCCCTGCTCTACGGCAATAAAAGATGACTGTACTACTGGCTAACTATGCAGCAATAAAATACTTATACCCTATAGTAACTGCACTGGGGGTCTCCCTTCTGTTACACAGCCCTGTTCCTTATCTCCTAGTTGCAAATGAAATGTTTGTTATGGCTGAGAAAGACAATATACAGCCCCCACACTGCCGCTACGTCCTCCGTCTCCAGTCCTGCAATCCAGTCTCTGTACACTGGGCGTGTATATACATCCCTCTGATACAGCAATATATAGCATGCCTTAGGGTGGATGGCTGTCCCGTATAGACCGGAAATGGGCTGTTCTCTAAAAGTAATTGTATCAGCCACCTGCGCCTACTGATACAAAGTCATGGGAGGCCTAGCAATAGGAAATATAACAAAATAACATTTGTATATATCCCCTCCACCCAAATAGTCTCCCCTCTGCTCAGATCCCGGTACCTTCCCTCTGTGGTCCAAGCTACACTAATGATCTTATTGATGGGGGGGAAACGCAAATGGGTACGAAGCCTTTAATTTCTGCTGTAAGCCGTAGGTTATGTGACCGACTCATTAGGAAACGCGGAAGCCTGATTGGACAATGACGGTATGATAAGCGCACATTCAGCGGTCGCAGTTCTCTCAAGAGATCTCTCCATTGCAGCCACTTCTATGTAACATAGACGAGCCAGAAAGAGAGACAGAGGGGTAAATTTACTAAGATGGGAGTTAAATTAAGTAATGATGTTGCCCATAGCAACCAATCCGATTCCAGGTATTATCTTCTAGAAGGTGCTAGATAAATGAGAAGTAGAATCTGATTGGTTGCTATGGGCAACATCACTTCTTAAATAAAACTCCCATCTTAGTAAATTTACTCCTGAATCTCAGTTTACAGACCAATAGCTGTGACTGTCTCTCCATTTTGATGACATTAATCCGCTATAACCAAACACAACTCTAATATATGATTTTAATAACCTGTTTTAAACCCAGTTGAATTTATTTATTTTTTTCAAAGGTGAATATATGGTTAGTGGTCATTCTAGCACCCAGCACCTGTCCCAACCTGTGCAGTTCCTCTTTCCTGCCTGGGGTGTCGCTCTCTACTCTGGTGCTTCTAGCACGCTCGGCTGAATGCAACAAACGGCTATGATACAGACCAGTGTGTGCTAGAAGCACCAGAGCAGAGTGTGACACCCCAGGCAAGAAAGAGGAGCTGCACAGGTTTGTGATAGATGCAGGCTACTAGAATGAAGACTATAATGGCTTATATAGTGATGGGGTGTGTAATGCACTAATACGAGTGTTCTCACTCGCTGGTTAAATGCTTTGAGTTACTTTCGGGAAAATTGCTGAAAACCCCAGTTAGTACCCCAGACCTCAGAAAAGCCACGTCATCTCCCTGTGTCCCCTGCACCAAAAATGAGCTCAATTTTACACTGAGCCCTAGCCAAGGTCACGTGACGGTAGTGCGAAGTTACAGCCACCCACCGGTAGCTGCACCAGTCCCTTTCCGATACAGCCACTGTCAGCTTGCAACGTGCATCTGATGCGGCCGCTGGAATCACACACTGGTAAATCGTCACTGTTTGTACCATGGCAAAGTCCTATTGCTCCTTACACGCATGACTGAGGTATGTCTGACCTGGAGGGAGAGGACTGCGTGTTCTCCCAGGCTGATAGCAATGTCCCTGTTCTGCTCACACATCATTAGAAAGCGGTTTATTGAGTCGGAGCCTTTACAGACTGTTGCTGATTAATTGCACAGTTCAGCTTTAGTGTAGACTGAATGAGCGTTCGGCCAATAAAGCTGAATCCACAAACTGCCCCTCGCCAAAATGCCCCCTGGCCCCACCGAACTGCTTACTATAACTGTGCAACGAACGCACATGCGCGATACGCCACGGCCTGCAGGATAATACCACCCCGTAGTGAACCTGCGCTCTGTATGGCTCAGGAGAAATAACAGCTATTTATTATATTAACATTTATATTCTATATATTGCTCCAGTGTATTCCGTTGTGGTTGTTGAATTGCGCAAGTTTCTCTGTATATATATATATACATCGTCTTTATTTATTCAGCGATCCGTCTGCAAATGATTCTGGAAATAAGAGGCTTGACTGAGTATGTCCTAGCGCGGCATATGTCGTCTGCATTTGCATTGTGCATGCCCTGTACGGTATGCCCACGTATGTGCGCTTGTGCAGATTGGCGTGATTCTGCCTGCCTAGTGCAGTAAGGTTGTGAGACGCTTTTGATTGGCTCTCTGTCGCCTGGGCATGAGTTATGCTTAGTGCGGATGTTTCAGCACTAAGGGTTGTTTCTGCTGCATTAGAGAGATTTTCAGGTTTTAATTCGTGCCCGATAGCGAATGGATTTGTTGCATGTGAAACAAAGGGTTAATCACATGGCCGGGAGTGGCTGGCATTAATCAGACGCCTAGGCTACTGTTGCCAGCCAGCATGCATCTAGAGCGCTGTATATGGGCGGTACTACCTATTTTTGCGTACATTTGTTTTTAAGAGTAGTTCACGTCCATTTTGCGACCAAGTCTGCCTCTTATCGGAGAGAGAGCGCTATGAGCATTTGGGGCTCGATTCAATTTTAGGTACACGGTGTAGTGCGCACATCAGCCGCACTTACGGTAATCCCTAAATCGGGTATTTTAGTACGTGCCAAGATAACATTTAGGGTGACCATGCCGGTACATCCCGGACATCGCCCCTAGTTGAATTGCCACCATAATATCCTACACTAATTATAGGTACAGATGCCATCTCTTGCCAGTAAGGCATGCAATCCATTTGGTTTAAAAATGTGTCATCACCAAGTCACAGAATGACCCATTGACCTATAGCAGGAGTAGCCAGCCCTGGTCCTCGAGAGCTAGCAACAGTGCATGTTTTCCAGGTCTCCTTACAGAATCACAAGTGAAATAATTAGCTCCACCTGTGGATCTTTTCAAATGTGTCAGTGAGTAATGACTACACCTGTGCACCAGCTAGGTGGTCTGGAAAATGTGACCTGTTAGTAGCTCTCGAGGACCGAGACCCCTCTCTCGGGTGTGTTGGCCTGGTGGTCAGCGTTAAAGGGAAAACGTCCCCAATGACCCCCGGTTATACGTGGGGCTCATATACTTAGCAACGTGGAGCCGATCAGTGCAGTGAGCCCTCATCTGCCTCTACAGTCAGTACGTTTGGGCGGAACGTGTCCTATAAACGTCATTGTCTCTCCATTCGGTGATCTATGTACACAGCCCTCGCTATGACACCCTGCCAGATTTGCAGCTACTGAGACAAACTGCATTGCAGAGAACATTGTGCTCTGTGTAAGGTCAGCAGCCGTACCATGTGCTGTGCTTCCGCTAAAACGCCATCGCTTCTCTGAGAGACGAGGGACAAAGCGTTGCAGAGTGTCCACATGACGGACGGGTCTCGGCATGTGATGTATGGAGGCAGAATAGATGGGAGATAAACGTCCGTACGAATGGATGATAAAATATTCTTTTGGTAGATTAGGGACAGGAAAAATGCAACAAAGTGTGTAATAATAAGTATAAAAGCTGAAGTCTGTGTGTATGAGAGATCATGACTGGTCTGTAACTAAAGGCCCCTATACATCAGAGATTGATTGCAGCAATCGTGCAATTTGCAATCGATTGTGTATAAAAATCTTTCCCTTTTTCAATCGATTGTGGCAATTCTGCCATCGATTGAAAAAGGGAAAGGTTTTTATACACAATCGATTGCAAATTGCACGATTGCTGCAATCAATCTCTGATGTAAAGGGGCCTTTAGGCTCAGGGTGGATCCTATGGCTTATGTGGGTATTAGGGAGGCATTTTATACAGTCACCTACAATACATGCATGTGGAAACTGATCATCCTCAGATTTGACTCGAAAAGTATATTTGACACGGTGGCATAGTGGTTAGCATTGCTGACTCACAGCTCAAAGGTCACGTGTTCGATTCCAACCAGGGCCCGGTATGTTCTCCCCGTGTTTGCGTGGTCTTCCGTCTGGCTGCTTCAGTTTCCTCCCGTGTATGCGTGTGTTAGGGAATATACGGCGTGATTCAGAGATGTACGCTAATGCCATCGCCAAGGAATGTATTAATCTGCGTACAAAGACGCCGCGTCGGTCGCAGGTGCTTTGATGGTCGTGCAGAATGGGCCGCGAGCATTGAGACCCCGGAGCCACTTTCACGGCGTACGGGATGATGGCAGATGCAGGCTGCGACACGACCCCGAAGACTGGCGCGACACGCCTGCATTCTTGGCTGCCACTCCCCGTTACCCCCCCACAATCGCACCCTAGCTGTTAATTAGGTGTTGAAAGGCAGGCTACAGAATGAAGGGTGATATTGGGGGGGGAGGGGGGATGTAATAGCCTGCAGCTTACATGACATTGCGAGATCCCGGCGAGTCTGCCAGTTGTTTTAAAGTGGCGATCATTTAAAAGGCACAGCCAAGTTGGTTTTACCTTTTAACTGATTGCCACTTTAAAACAACTGGCAGACTCGCCGGTGGCTTGATAATGCCGGCAAGTCGTAGGCTGTTACATTCCCTCCCGCCGTGCCATGCAGTGTAATGATGCAGAGGGGGAGGGGGCTTGGTTTATTAGTATGGGATGATATGAAGGCCAGCAGAAGGATGAGTCATTAGGATACGTGATTGTATAGGAAGAGGGGGGTCGTACTGTCACGTTATAGGTTACAGGTAAGAACGCACCGAAAGTACTGTGACATGGGAAACCTTTGTGTGGGGGGGGGGCAGGCAATTGTAATGGGGGCATTATTCATATAGCACAGAGATTATTCAATATTCCCATCAGGGCACGGGATCGAAAATGTCAGAGGACAGAAGGGTCCAGCACACCCCAATATATCACAGGCTCTGCAACAAAGTACGTTTACGAATAAGAGGGTGTCTGGAACAAGGAGACAAATGTTCCGTGGAATGAGACTGAATGGTAACATACGGAGGAATGTTTTTAGAAAAAGGGGGACAGACCCATGGGGGTGCAGTCATAAGGTGTCGACATTGTTGAAATGCCAACAGTGTCAGAATACCGACATTAGGTTAGGCACTAGGGGGGAGTTTAGGGTTAGGCTACGGGGGTGGGGGAGGTACTAGGGGGGTTTAGGGTTATGCTACAGAGGGGGGGTTAGGGTTATGCTACGGGAGGGGTTAGGGTTATGCTACGGGAGGGGTTTAGGCATTAGGGGGAGGGATTGGGGTTAAGGATAGGGGGACTGTACTCACCGGATCAGATGACTACATTGGAAATGCTCCTCACGTGACATCCAGAACCCAGAAGACACAGCTGCCGTCAGGACCAGGTAAGACTCTACGAGACCACCAAGGACTAAACCCTCCTGCATTATGGGGGGTGGGGAGCATTTTGGGAAGTCTCTGAAGTTTATACCCTGTGGTTATTGGGCAGTCTCCGGCCCAGCAGTGAGGGGGTGATTATGGGTTTCTCTAGCAGTCTCTGGCTGGCAGTCATCCTGGTTTCATCTAGGCGGAGGGCTAGTCTAGAATGTTAATGCCTCTGCAGCTAGAAGTGATTGATTAATCCCACAGTCCTGGCTCATAGCACAGGAAGAAAACATTGCATCAGTGACTTTCTCTGGCTGCTCATATAAATGAGTCTTCTCTGTGGTGCTGGCTGGTGTCTCGCTAGTCTCCCCCTTCCTGTCTCTCCCCTGTCCTTTTCCTCTCTCTCATTTTTCCCATCTCTCCTCTTCTCATCTCCCTGTCTTTATTTTACCATCCCATATTTCTGTTGTTCCCACTTACATCCCCCACTCTCTTCCCCCACTCTATTCCTCTCCCCCCCCACTCTCTTCCTCTCCCCCCCCACTCTCTTCCTCTCCCCCCCACACTCTTCCTCTCCCCCCCCACACTCTTCCTCTCCCCCCCCACACTCTTCCTCTCCCCCCCACACTCTTCCTCTCCCCCCACACTCTTCCTCTCCCCCCACTCTCTTCCTCTCTGTCCCCCCACTCTCTTCCTCTCTGTCCCCCCACTCTCTTCCTCTCTGTCCCCCCACTCTCTTCCTCTCTGTCCCCCCACTCGCTTGCTCTCTGTCCCCCCACCGCTTGCTCTCTGTCCCCCCACCGCTTGCTCTCTGTCCCCCCACCGCTTGCTCTCTGTCCCCCCACCGCTTGCTCTCTGTCCCCCCACCGCTTGCTCTCTGACCCCCCACCGCTTGCTTTCTGTCCCCCCACCGCTTGCTCCCTGTCCCCCCACTGCTTGCTCTCTCTCTCCCTCTGTCCCCCTGCTTCTCTCGCTCCCTCTGTCCCCCTGCTTCTCTCGCTCGCTCTCTGTCCCCCCGCTTCTCTCGCTCGCTCTCTGTCCCCCCGCTTCTCTCGCTCGCTCTCTGTCCCCCCGCTTCTCTCGCTCGCTCTCTGTCCCCCCGCTTCTCTCGCTCGCTCTCTGTCCCCCCGCTTCTCTCGCTCGCTCTCTGTCCCCCCGCTTCTCTCGCTCGCTCTCTGTCCCCCCGCTTCTCTCGCTCGCTCTCTGTCCCCCCGCTTCTCTCGCTCGCTCTCTGTCCCCCCGCTTCTCTCGCTCGCTCTCTGTCCCCCCGCTTCTCTCGCTCGCTCTCTGTCCCCCCGCTTCTCTCGCTCGCTCTCTGTCCCCCCGCTTCTCTCGCTCGCTCTCTGTCCCCCCGCTTCTCTCGCTCGCTCTCTGTCCCCCCGCTTCTCTCGCTCGCTCTCCCCGCTTCTCTCGCTCGCTCTCTCTGTCCCCCCGCTTCTCGCTAAACTTTCCCTCGTCCTTCTCTGTCTTTTTACCCCTTTTGCTATATATATATATATTTTTTTTTAAACTCCCCTCTTTACTAATTAATCTTCAACGGTCTCCTGGCCTTACCCCTAGCTTCTCCCCTGGTGCTCCCCGACCTGATTTTATTTATGCTCTTAATCTCAGTAAAACACTTACTGCAGTGACATTAATACAATTATCAATGCATGTTATCGCGTGCGTTACCAGCCGATTGCCCATTATTAGGAGGTAGGTGAGGCGGAGTTGCTGGCTAATACTCCAGGGTGGGCACGTAAACCTGCTCCTGACCGAGCGGACAGTAATTAGATATAATTACTGGCAATCTGCCTAATGTGTGGCACACGGACCACCCATTAGTTTCGCAAATGAGTATTATGTATCCGATAATGCAACATTCCGGTACAGTAGAATAAAGCGAGCTTTACTTATGAGGTCTAGCTTGATGACATGCCAGAGCTCACAGACTTATATATCTATATATTGTGTGTGCTATTTTATATATTGATGATAATGTGCCGGGTGTAGAATTTAGTGCAGGAAATCTAATTTAGCTGTCAGTGATGTGTTCAGATTCAGTCTAATAATTAAACCTTTGTTTCCATGACAACGGGATAAACTCTGCTCGTCACCGTCCACACATCCAGCTGTCAGTAGTCTGATCGTTACCGTGGAGACGCACATTCCACACAGCCCAGGATTTTGCTATATTACACCCCTACACATAGTGCTGGTTGTTTAATAATAGTCCCTCTCGAACTGCCTGGCTGGGCATGCTGAGAGTTATAGTTCAACAGCCGGAGAGTCACATGTCACCTTCGGCCTGAACTATAGTAACATGCTCCATTTTATTCACTGAACCCTAGAAGCGGTTTTCAATGGAGCTGATCCCTACTACAACTTTATAAAAATAGGCTATTGGGGCAGCAGCGGGCAGTAAGAGAAATATCACAGTGGCTACACCCAGTCAGTAAGTCACAAGTTGCATATTCATATTACAACCTGTGGATTTTTTAATTTGGGTTCAGTTCCAACATTATTGGCGAATGCTCATTAGGATGCAGGCGCTGCTGACAGCCAGCGCCGCGATTGCCGGTGAAGATCTACAGGTTACCTACACTTAGATAAAAGGCATAATCATGCAGAGAAACTGGTAATACATTTCCAAAGAGGTGTTTAGCTGGTCAGTGTATCCGGGGGAAGGGTTAGGGTTTAGCCAGGGGGTGTAGGGGTTAGGCGTCGGAATGTGAAATTTTGGGTTGGGCTACAGGAAGGGAGGGTTAGGTTACAGGAGGGGGAGGGTTAGGTTACAGGAGGGGGAGGGTTAGGTTACAGGAGGGGGAGGGTTAGGTTACAGGAGGGGGAGGGTTAGGTTACAGGAGGGGGAGGGTTAGGTTACAGGAGGGGGAGGGTTAGGTTACAGGAGGGGGAGGGTTAGGTTACAGGAGGGGGAGGGTTAGGTTACAGGAGGGGGACGGTTAGGTTACAGGAGGGGGAGGGTTAGGTTACAGGAGGGGGAGGGTTAGGTTACAGGAGGGGGAGGGTTAGGTTACAGGAGGGGGAGGGCTAGATTACAGGAGGGGGAGGGTTAGGTTACAGGAGGGGGAGGGTTAGGCTGCAGGAAGGGAGGGTTAGGGTTAGGCGACGGGAGGGGTAAATAAGGGTTAGGCTACAGGAGGGTTAGGGTTAAGCTACAGAAGGGGAGGGTTAGGCTACTGGAAGGGAGGGTTAGGTTACAGGAAGGGAGGGTTAGGTTACAGGAGGGGAGGGTTAGGTGAGGGGAGGGTTAGGGTTAGGCTACAGGAGGGGAGGGTTAGTCTATGGGGAGGGGAGGGTTAGGGTTAGGCTACTAACTGCTGGAAGCCCTTGTCAGCTGACTGCTGAACCCTGTAGAAACTGATCGAGGCGCCGGACCAGCTATGTCACCACTGGACCACCAGGAATGCTTTGCCGACGATTCAATTGTTTTCTCGTTCCCGCCACTGGATATCGCCTGCCGGCAGCAATTACATTGTTCTGCCGTTTCGGCACCCAAGGTCAGAGCTGCACACATTTCTGCTCGCAGCCACCTGAGGTAGGGAGCAGAAATGTGCTATGATAAGTCCGTGGTTTGGGTACTGTAACCCGGATTTTAGCCCAGGGGTGGGCCATAAGTGTCCCTCCAGCTGTTGTGGATCTACACATCCCAGCAAGCCCTGCCACAGTTTTATTATCGGGTCATGCTAAATCTGTGGCACGGCATGCCGGGATGTGTAGTTCCACAACAGCTGTAAGGGCTGCTTATTGCCCACCCCTGGTTTAACCGCTTTCCGTGGCTAAACCTGCTGTTTTTTGGTCGCTTCAAGAGTAATGGATGCCCAATCGGTGCAACAATCGAATTGCTCTGACACGGGGCGCCGAAAAAAAACCCAATAGCATTCCCTTCTATCAATGTCAACATAATGAATCTCGACAAAATATACCACAACCGACTGAGACAGGTTCAAAATGTTTTCGTGTTATCGGATCCTTAACGGAATCTAAAACATTACGGAAGACTTATTCTTGCAGCAGATAGCACATCGGCACCTCCTGGGTATTACAGTTGGCTGACGCGTACAGTGCCGCCAGGTTTTCCTTCATACACGATCGTGTAACGCGGCCGTCTGTCGTATAACGCTGCGTCCTCATTTACACCTTGGAGAGGAAAATAAATAACCATTCAGTTTCTTACTGCTTTCGACTTAAAATTCTGGGTAGCGGTGTTACCTGGAAATGTCCCCAGTCGGCGGGCGCACTGGAACACCCCGAGACTTTGATCTACAACCTCAGTAGAAGTACGTTCACGTTCCCGTTCTGCTGAGACAGGGAGAAAAGCCGCAGTATCAATTTCTGCTAATTGTGAGTGACATAACTTCATTAAACAATCTGCCAGAAGCTGCAAAACCTAATGAGCTTTTATGGCCGCTAAATTTAATTTGAGACTACTGTTGTAATTTACAGTTGATAAAGGGGATTTCTGGAGTTTAGTATCGCAGCCTTTCGCCTCCGCTGCTGTAATTGGAAACTATTTTTTCTTTATTTTTTCCCCCTCCTGGTAATTTCAGGGCCGAGCAGCAATTTTAATGAATGCGTCGTTGCTTTTCGTTTGGCGATTATTATTTAATTTACTGCTGTATCAATATCTGATCTCCTGAGACGCCGGCTCGGAGATCGTCCCCTCCCCCCGCAGTGTCTGCGTATCGATTTTCTATAGAGTGATCTGATCATCAAAGCCGCTGAAATGTCACAACTTGATAGCCAGCGTGCCGAGAAAAAAATGTTATAATAATAATAATAAAAAATATATATATACATACATACACACGGGGCCCAAATTGCGGACACACTTTGAAATTTGAATGTTTATCAACTTCGAATGCTTATAAAAACTGTTACACTTCACGCAGTGCAATGATTCATATATCAAATGAAAGGAAACTTAATGCTGAATTTAACACAATAAACAGAGGTCAAATATTTGCATTACAAGGGAAGTTATGCCGTGAAAACAACACTTAGGGTGAAAATCCCTGTGTACTTATGATGTTACTGTCCTATCAGTATTTCGTTGGGTATCCTTTATTTTTCAAGACCGCAGCACAGCCATCGCCAGGCCGCCCGCTAAAATTGTGGGTGGTCAGCGAGCGGCCTGGAGGCCAGTGGGAAAAAAAATCCGGCCTGCCCTGATTCAGAGCGAGCGCTCGCAAATAGCGAGCGCCTCTGAATCAGGGCCAGAGACCGGTAGAGGTCCCCTCCCCACCTGATTTTCCAACATGCCAGTGCCGTCGCCTGGCTCAATATAAAGTATATAAAACATTATCAAGCGCAGTGGTTCTCTAACTCAGGGCCTGATTCAGACCCGGTCGCAAGCGCTGAGCGAGCGCAACTGGGTCGATGGTGGCCCACAGCACATGCGCATGACGGAGCCGGCTCCGTCGTGCGCATGCGCGAGACCCGGCTAGCGACGGGCAATCCGTCGCTCCGGGTCTCGCTCCAAAGGGGGCAAGCTGTCGATGTTGAGTGACAGCTCGCCCCCTTTGGTGGGCGGGCCAGGGGGGTGGCTGCCCAAACGGAGGCGTTCCCATGAGAACGCCTGCTGTTTGGGGGCGGCCCCACTGACATCACAAGTGATGTCAGTGGAGAGCTTCCGTCTCTGTTAGAGCCGAAAGCTCACTGGGGCTTGCGATGAACGAGACCCTACCACAAGGGTCTCGTCGCAAGCCCCATCGCGACCATCATCATGGCCGCTCGCTATAGCTGTGGGTGGTCACCCACAGCTATGCGAGCGGCCAAGAGGCCGCTCCAAAAAAAAAAAAAAAAGCCCGGCCCTGTTTCAGAGCGAGCGCTCTGAATCAGGCCCTCAGTCCTCAGGACCCCACACAGTTCACATTTTCCTGGTCACCCAGCAGGGGCACAGGTGTATTCATTATTCACTAACACATTTTAAAAGATCTACAAGTGGAGCTAATTATTTCACTTGTGATTCTGTGAGGAGACCTGGAAAACATGCACTGTTTGGGGTCCTGACGACCGAGTTTGAGAACCTGTGATCTAGTGTTTAATCACCAGCATACCCATTATCTGGAAATGCCTCATTGCCTAAAACAGGGGTCTTCAACCTTTAAGACAGTGTGGGCCACATTAAAAAATTCAACGAAACCCTGAGAGCCACTAAGCTATGCTGCAGTATTTAGACTCTGCCCCCTCCTCACATAATTATGTCCCATAACTTCCCCCTCCTCCAATTTTAATTAGGTCCCAGAATGGCCCCCTTCCTCCCACAATTATAATTATGCCCCATAAATGTCCCTCCTCCATTAATTGTCAGATAGTAGCCCCCATCCTCAAACAATTATGTCCCATAGCTGCCCCCCTCTGCAGTTCCCCCAGTAGTGGTGCCCCCTATACAGTGCCCCCAGTAGTGGTCCCCATTATGCAGTGCCCCCAGTAGTGGTCCCCCTATGCGGAGGTACCCCTATGCAGTGCCCCGAGTAGTGGTCCCCATTATATAGTGCCCCTTAGATATACACAGACAACAAAAAAAACCTCAATACTTACCTGAATCCCCGCTCCTGCGCCCGCCGCCATCCGCTCCTCCGTCCTCCCGGCCCGTTCGGCACTGGGACGTCTCTCTCTTCACCCACTGTGGGAGCCGGAGCTCATGAGTGACATCCAGCCCGACTCTGGCCGTGGGTGCAGCAGCCAATGAGAGTCTTTCTGACTCTCATTGGCTGCTAAAACAAACACACCGCCGTCGGGTAGTACACTCGCTGGCGGCGGTGTGTTTGTTACTGTGTTGTGCAGACTGCACTACACTAACTGAAACGGACCTGGACCGCGTCACTGGTGGGGGGGGGTGACATTAGGGTGTGTCTGTGCACACCATTGGCGGGCCACGGGGAACAACTCCACGGGCCACCCGTGGCCCGCCGTCCATGGGTTTAAGACCCCCTGGCCTAAGAGATGACATGATAATGGCAGATGAGGCCTGTTGGCCTAGCTTGTCCATGTCGCTCTATCACGGTATCACGTGGAAGGAATAACACATTTGGTGTGTAATACCTATTGGTTCAGACTACAACATGTCTCCTTCCGCTGCCTGCAGACAGCATGCGCACTTATCGCTGCTCTCTGGCTGGCATAGTCTTGCGTAATCCCCCCTCCCCTCCGCCAGTTTTTATTCCACCTTTTTGTATATTTCTAAATGTATCAGCTTGTTTAATTACGCAGCTTTGTTAATTTTAGGCTTTTTTTTCCCCCCCTCAGTAATTACACCACGTGGACATGTCGCTCTGTATACGGTGGCGTGAGCTATATTTAGCTCTGTACCCTGAGAGTAGGCAGCGAATGCAGATCAGCAGCGTAATTGTGTGGGCATGCCGGGTGGTATGATACCTGCTTAGCAAGCCAAACACATAACGTTCTTCCCCTCAGCGTTGCCATGATAATTCCATGTTACCAGCTGCACACCGGGCAATGTGTGATATATCCTAATGTGGGTTTGCGAGGCGGTCGGGGCACGTAGCCTTTATCTAGGATGTTTGGGTATTTAATTACAGCGGTTTTATATAAAGGGTAGATATACGTTGCCTTCCCCCTCGCTATACTCCTACATAACCTTTATATAGAATTATTTTATGTATATATAGGTTTAGTGACCGTTATGGTGCTCACACATGTTTGTAGGCATTTATTTGGGAAATTGGTGTAGTCTGTACACCCGATAAGTGATCTCAGCCTCTGTAGGTATAGGAACGACTTTAATATACCATGCCCTAATTTTTATAGGACAGTCCAGATTTCTCTGGACGAGGAAGATGTGGTTCTGGGCAGTAGCATTGGTAAATGTGCCCATGACTTGTTGGATCTTAGGGCCAATCCAATTTTGTCCCGATTTTCTGCTGTTGGGATGTTGGGAGATATACTGTAACTTTAGGAAGCTATATGTAATCTACAGCTGTGCCCAATTTTAAATCGCTACCCGTGGTGGAGTATCCATATTGCGCCAGTCGTCTCGTGCCGTAAGGTGTACAAGGATTTGTGTTTGACGACACATCTGTAGTTAACGGTTGCTTCACATTGTCGGTGATTATAGGCTGCTCGTATACCAGGCTTGGAAATCCTAATGTGTACTGGGGAAACTGGGGGCGTATGAGATGTGGGGTGCGGAGCCTCCTTGCCAGGAAAGCCGCAGGTCAGGGTGCGTTTATTTACCGGTAACATCCAGTTTGCGCTCTTCATGGAGAATGTGGATACATGTAGGCAGGATCGGTCATGTCAGGCAGGACGTAGCATTGTCTGTCTCTCACCCCAGTCACTGTGTCTGTGAGCTCTCTCATGTCTGTCTGTCTGTCGGCCAGGGCGTAGCATTGTCTGTCTCTCACCCCAGTCACTGTGTCTGTGAGCTCTCTCATGTCTGTCTGTCTGTCGGCCAGGGCGTAGCATTGTCTGTCTCTCACCCCAGTCACTGTGTCTGTGAACTCTCTCATGTCTGTCTCTCACCCCAGTCACTGTGTCTGTGAGCTCTCTCATGTCTGTCTGTCTGTCAGCCAGGTGGTAGCATTGTCTGTCTCTCACCCCAGTCACTGTCTGTGAGCTCTCTCGTGTCTGTCTGTCAGGCAGGACGTAGCATTGTCTCTCTCTAACCCCAGTCACTGTGTCTGTGAGCTCTCTCATGTCTGTCTGTCAGCCAGGTGGTAGCATTGTCTGTCTCTGACCCCAGTCACTGTGTCTGTGAGCTCTCTCATGTCTGTCTGTCAGCCAGGTGGTAGCATTGTCTGTGAGCGCTCTCATGTCTATCTGTCTCTGACCCCAGTCACTGTGTCTGTGAGCTCTCTCATGTCTATCTGTCTCTGACCCCAGTCACTGTGTCTGTGAGCGCTCTCATGTCTATCTGTCTCTGACCCCAGTCACTGTGTCTGTGAGCTCTCTCATGTATGTCTGTCTCTGACCCCAGTCACTGTGTCTGTGAGTACTCGTCTGTCTCTCACCCCAGTCACTGTGGCTGTGAGCTCTCTCATGTCTATCTGTCTGTTGTCTGTCTGTCTCTGACCCCAGTCACTGTCTGTGAGCGCTCTCATGTTTGTCAGCCAGGACGTAGCAGTGTCTGTCTCTGACCTCAGTCACTGTGTCTTTGAGCTCTCACCTCTGTCTGTCTCTGACCCAAGTCACTGTGTCTGTGAGCTCTCTCATGTATGTCTGTCTCTGACCCCAGTCACTGTGTCTGTGAGTACTCGTCTGTCTCTCACCCCAGTCACTGTGGCTGTGAGCTCTCTCATGTCTATCTGTCGGTTGTCTGTCTGTCTCTGACCCCAGTCACTGTCTGTGAGCGCTCTCATGTTTGTCAGCCAGGACGTAGCAGTGTCTGTCTCTGACCTCAGTCACTGTGTCTTTGAGCTCTCACCTCTGTCTGTCTCTGACCCAAGTCACTGTGTCTGTGAGCTCTCTCATTTCTGTCTGTCTGTCGGCCAGGACGTAGCATTGTCTGTCTCTGACCCCAGTCACTGTCTGTGAGCTCTCTCATGTCTGTCTGTCGGCCAGGACGCAGTTTTGTCTCTCTGACCCCAGTCACTGTGTCTGTGAGCTCTCTCCTGTCTGTCTGTCGGCCAGGTCTGTCTCTGACCCCAGTCACTGTCTGTGAGCTCTCTCCTGTCTGTCTGTCGGCCAGGACGTAGCATTGTCTGTCCCTGACCCCAGTCACTGTGTCTGTGAGCGCTCTCGTGTCTGTTGGGGGAATAATTCCACTTCAGTGCTTTTAGCCCTATTAGAGTACACTGCGTGGAAGTAGAGACTCCTTTACCCACTGAGCCGGCTGCAGTAATGACACCGCTGGGTAAATATACACAGCATCCAGCTATAACAGCGGCTAACTTAACATATTACTTGAACCGCCAAACCCTGACTCTACTGCACATCACGCCGCAGTAAGCGACTTTGCATCACTCCTATTTGAATTAATTTATGCAGAGGGTCTTCTGTAATATATATATATATATATATATATATATATATAATGTGTGTGTGTTTGTTATGTATATAGATATGTGTGTGTGTGTGTGAGTGTGTGTTATGTATATAGTTATGTGTGTGTATATATATATATATATATATATATATATATATAATGCAGGGGGTATCTGTGGGGTACAGTGGCATTCCTTAGTATCCTTATGTCAGAGCTGCACCATATATAACGGGCAGTAATCAATGGCAGTCAGGACCATTATTTGCTTTTCCATGGAAACGGCTCCCAGGCGTGTTGCTGAGGAATGCTGAGTACTAATGGCTTACATCAGCAGCTATGGCTGTGGACGGACACGGGAGAACATTAGCACATGTGAGTCATGCGTGCTATGGGGAGAATGGCATATGTTCTTTACACTTCCCCTGCCATGTCTGATCTCTTATAATTGGTCCTCCGGCCTTCTGTCATTGCGTGGTTAAAGGGATAATGGGTCTTCTCGCCTATAACCTTTACTCTGCTGTTTCTGTATTATACAGATGCGTCCTTATACACCAAGCCTCAATACAGATGCGTCCTTATACACCAAGCCTCAATACAGATGTGTCCTTATACACCAAGCCTCAATACGTCCTTATACACCAAGCCTCAATACGTCCTTATACACCAAGCCTCAATACGTCCTTATACACCAAGCCTCAATACGTCCTTATACACCAAGCCTCAATACGTCCTTATACACCAAGCCTCAATACGTCCTTATACACCAAGCCTCAATACGTCCTTATACACCAAGCCTCAATACAGATGCGTCCTTATACACCAAGCCTCAATACAGATGCGTCCTTATACACCAAACCTCAATACAGATACGTCCTTATACACCAAGCCTCAATACAGAAGCATCCTTATACACCAAGCCTTATACACCAAGCCTCAATACGTCCTTATACAACAAGCCTCAATACGTCCTTATACACCAAGCCTCAATACAGATGCGTCCTTATACACCAAGCCTCAATACAGATGCGTCCTTATACACCAAGCCTCAATACAGATGCGTCCTTATACACCAAGCCTCAATACAGATACGTCCTTATACACCAAGCCTCAATACAGATGCGTCCTTATACACCAAGCCTCAATACAGATACGTCCTTATACACCAAGCCTCAATACAGATACGTCCTTATACACCAAGCCTTATACACCAAGCCTCAATACGTCCTTATACACCAAGCCTCAATACGTCCTTATACACCAAGCCTTCTACACCAAGCCTCAATGCGTCCTTATACACCAAGCCTCAATACAGATGCGTCCTTATACACCAAGCCTCAATACAGATACGTCCTTATACACCAAGCCTCAATACAGATGCGTCCTTATACACCAAGCCTCAATACAGATACGTCCTTATACACCAAGCCTCAATACAGATACGTCCTTATACACCAAGTTTCATACACCAAGCCTCAATACGTCCTTATACACCAAGCCTCAATACGTCCTTATACACCAAGCCTCAATACGTCCTAATACACCAAGCCTTCTACACCAAGCCTCAATACGTCCTTATACACCAAGCCTTATACACCAAGCCTCAATACAGATACGTCCTTCTACACCAAGCCTCAATACAGATACGTCCTTCTACACCAAGCCTCAATACAGATGCGTCCTTATACACCAAGCCTCAATACAGATGCGTCCTTATACACCAAGCCTCAATACAGATACGTCCTTTTACACCAAGCCTCAATACGTCCTTATACACCAAGCCTTATACACCAAGCCTCAATACAGATACGTCCTTCTACACCAAGCCTCAATACGTCCTTCTACACCAAGCCTCAATACGTCCTTCTACACCAAGCCTCAATACGTCCTTCTACATCAAGCCTCAATACGTCCTTATACACCAAGCCTCAATACGTCCTTATACACCAAGCCTCAATACGTCCTTATACACCAAGCCTCAATACAGATGCGTCCTTATACACCAAGCCTCAATACAGATACGTCCTTATACACCAAGCCTCAATACAGATACGTCCTTATACACCAAGCCTCAATACGTCCTTATACACCAAGCCTCAATACAGATACGTCCTTATACACCAAGCCTCAATACAGATACGTCCTTATACACCAAGCCTCAATACGTCCTTATACACCAAGCCTCAATACAGATGCGTCCTTATACATCAAGCCTCAATACAGATGCGTCCTTATACACCAAGCCTCAATACAGATGCGTCCTTATACACCAAGCCTCAATACAGATGCGTCCTTATACACCAAGCCTCAATACAGATGCGTCCTTATACACCAAGCCTCAATACAGATGCGTCCTTATACACCAAGCCTCAATACAGATGCGTCCTTATACACCAAGCCTCAATACAGATGCGTCCTTATACACCAAGCCTCAATACAGATGCGTCCTTATACACCAAGCCTCAATACAGATGCGTCCTTATACACCAAGCCTCAATACAGATGCGTCCTTATACACCAAGCCTCAATATGTCCTTATACACCAAGCCTCAATACAGATGTGTCCTTATACACCAAGCCTCAATACGTCCTTATACACCAAGCCTCAATACATCCTTATACACCAAGACTCAATACGTCATTATACACCAAGCCTCAATACAGATGTGTCCTTATACACCAAGCCTCAATACAGATGCGTCCTTATACACCAAGCCTCAATACAGATGCGTCCTTATACACCAAGCCTCAATACAGATGCGTCCTTATACACCAAGCCTCAATACGTCCTTATACACCAAGCCTCAATACGTCCTTATACACCAAGCCTCAATACGTCATTATTCACCAAGCCTCAATACAGATGCGTCCTTATACACCAAGCCTCAATACGTCCTTATACACCAAGCCTCAATACGTCCTTATACACCAAGCCTCAATACGTCCTTATACACCAAGCCTCAATACGTCCTTATACACCAAGCCTCAATACGTCCTTATACACCAAGCCTCAATACAGATGCGTCCTTATACACCAAGCCTCAATACAGATGCGTCCTTATACACCAAGCCTCAATACAGATGCGTCCTTATACACCAAGCCTCAATACAGATGCGTCCTTATACACCAAGCCTCAATACAGATGCGTCCTTATACACCAAGCCTCAATACAGATGCGTCCTTATACATCAAGCCTCAATACAGATGCGTCCTTATACACCAAGCCTCAATACAGATGCGTCCTTATACACCAAGCCTCAATACAGATGCGTCCTTATACACCAAGCCTCAATACAGATGCGTCCTTATACACCAAGCCTCAATACAGATGCGTCCTTATACACCAAGCCTCAATACAGATGCGTCCTTATACACCAAGCCTCAATACAGATGCGTCCTTATACACCAAGCCTCAATACAGATGCGTCCTTATACACCAAGCCTCAATACAGATGCGTCCTTATACACCAAGCCTCAATACAGATGCGTCCTTATACACCAAGCCTCAATATGTCCTTATACACCAAGCCTCAATACAGATGTGTCCTTATACACCAAGCCTCAATACGTCCTTATACACCAAGCCTCAATACATCCTTATACACCAAGACTCAATACGTCATTATACACCAAGCCTCAATACAGATGTGTCCTTATACACCAAGCCTCAATACAGATGCGTCCTTATACACCAAGCCTCAATACAGATGCGTCCTTATACACCAAGCCTCAATACAGATGCGTCCTTATACACCAAGCCTCAATACGTCCTTATACACCAAGCCTCAATACGTCCTTATACACCAAGCCTCAATACGTCATTATTCACCAAGCCTCAATACAGATGCGTCCTTATACACCAAGCCTCAATACGTCCTTATACACCAAGCCTCAATACGTCCTTATACACCAAGCCTCAATACGTCCTTATACACCAAGCCTCAATACGTCCTTATACACCAAGCCTCAATACGTCCTTATACACCAAGCCTCAATACAGATGCGTCCTTATACACCAAGCCTCAATACAGATGCGTCCTTATACACCAAGCCTCAATACAGATGCGTCCTTATACACCAAGCCTCAATACAGATGCGTCCTTATACACCAAGCCTCAATACAGATGCGTCCTTATACACCAAGCCTCAATACAGATGCGTCCTTATACACCAAGCCTCAATACAGATGCGTCCTTATACACCAAGCCTCAATACAGATGCGTCCTTATACACCAAGCCTCAATACAGATGCGTCCTTATACACCAAGCCTCAATACAGATGCGTCCTTATACACCAAGCCTCAATACAGATGCGTCCTTATACACCAAGCCTCAATACAGATGCGTCCTTATACACCAAGCCTCAATACAGATGCGTCCTTATACACCAAGCCTCAATACACCTTATACACCAAGCCTCAATACAGATGCGTCCTTATACACCAAGCCTCAATACAGATGCGTCCTTATACAACAAGCCTCAATACGTCCTTATACACCAAGCCTCAATACAGATGCGTCCTTATACACCAAGCCTCAATACAGATGCGTCCTTATACACCAAGCCTCAATATAGATGCGTCCTTATACACCAAGCCTCAATACAGATGCGTCCTTATACACCAAGCCTCAATACAGATGTGTCCTTATACACCAAGCCTCAATACGTCCTTATACACCAAGCCTCAATACAGATGCGTCCTTATACTCCAAGCCTCAATACAGATGCGTCCTTATACACCAAGCCTCAATACAGATGCGTCCTTATACACCAAGCCTCAATACAGATGCGTCCTTATACACCAAGCCTCAATACGTCCTTATACACCACGCCTCAATACGTCCTTATACACCAAGCCTCAATACAGATGCATCCTTATACACCAAGCCTCAATACAGATGCGTCCTTATACACCAAGCCTCAATACAGATGCGTCCTTATACACCAAGCCTCAATACGTCCTTATACACCAAGCCTCAATACAGATGCGTCCTTATACTCCAAGCCTCAATACAGATGCGTCCTTATACACCAAGCCTCAATACAGATGCGTCCTTATACACCAAGCCTCAATACAGATGCGTCCTTATACACCAAGCCTCAATACGTCCTTATACACCACGCCTCAATACGTCCTTATACACCAAGCCTCAATACAGATGCGTCCTTATACACCAAGCCTCAATACAGATGCGTCCTTATACACCAAGCCTCAATACAGATGCGTCCTTATACACCAAGCCTCAATACAGATGCGTCCTTATACACCAAGCCTCAATACAGATGCGTCCTTATACACCAAGCCTCAATACAGATGCGTCCTTATACACCAAGCCTCAATACAGATGCGTCCTTATACACCAAGCCTCAATACAGATGCGTCCTTATACACCAAGCCTCAATACAGATGCGTCCTTATACACCAAGCCTCAATACAGATGCGTCCTTATACACCAAGCCTCAATACAGATGCGTCCTTATACACCAAGCCTCAATACAGATGCGTCCTTATACACCAAGCCTCAATACGTCCTTATACACCAAGCCTCAATACAGATGTGTTCTTATACACCATGCCTCAATACAGATGCGTCCTTATACACCAAGCCTCAATACAGATGCGTCCTTATACACCAAGCCTCAATACGTCCTTATACACCAAGCCTCAATACAGATGTGTCCTTATACACCAAGCCTCAATACGTCCTTATACACCAAGCCTCAATACAGATGCGTCCTTATACACCAAGCCTCA
The DNA here is from genome assembly GCA_031769625.1 of Taudactylus pleione. Classification (NCBI taxonomy): domain Eukaryota; kingdom Metazoa; phylum Chordata; class Amphibia; order Anura; family Myobatrachidae; genus Taudactylus; species Taudactylus pleione. Next base: position 259,046 of record JAUIMM010001726.1, read on the forward strand.
ATACAGATGTGTCCTTATACACCAAGCCTCAATACAGATGCGTCCTTCTACACCAAGCCTCAATACAGATGCGTCCTTATACACCAAGCCTCAATACGTCCTTATACACCAAGCCTCAATACGTCCTTATACACCAAGCCTCAATACAGATGTGTCCTTATACACCAAGCCTCAATACGTCCTTATACACCAAGCCTCAATACAGATGTGTCCTTATACACCAAGCCTCAATACAGATGCGTCGTTATACACCAAGCCTCAATACAGATGTGTCCTTATACACCAAGCCTCAATACAGATGCGTCCTTATACACCAAGCCTCAATACAGATGTGTCCTTATACACCAAGCCTCAATACAGATGTGTCCTTATACACCAAGCCTCAATACAGATGCGTCCTTATACACCAAGCCTCAATACGTCCTTATACACCAAGCCTCAATACAGATGTGTCCTTATACACCAAGCCTTATACACCAAGCCTCAATACGTCCTTATACACCAAGCCTCAATATAGATGTGTCCTTATACACCAAGCCTCAATACAGATGCGTCCTTATACACCAAGCCTCAATACAGATGTGTCCTTATACACCAAGCCTCAATACAGATGCGTCCTTATACACCAAGCCTCAATACGTCCTTATACACCAAGCCTCAATACAGATGTGTCCTTATACACCAAGCCTCAATACAGATGCGTCCTTATACACCAAGCCTCAATACAGATGCGTCCTTATACACCAAGCCTCAATACGTCCTTATACACCAAGCCTCAATACAGATGTGTCCTTCTACACCAAGCCTCAATACAGATGCGTCCTTCTACACCAAGCCTCAATACAGATGCGTCCTTCTACACCAAGCCTCAATACAGATGCGTCCTTATACACCAAGCCTCAATACGTCCTTATACACCAAGCCTCAATACAGATGTGTCCTTATACACCAAGCCTCAATACAGATGCGTCCTTTTACACCAAGCCTCAATACAGATGCGTCCTTTTACACCAAGCCTCAATACAGATGCGTCCTTATACACCAAGCCTCAATACAGATGCGTCCTTATACACCAAGCCTCAATACAGATGCGTCCTTATACACCAAGCCTCAATACAGATGCGTCCTTATACACCAAGCCTCAATACAGATGCGTCCTTATACACCAAGAGGGCCTGATTCAGCAAAGATCGCAGCTGCTCACATGAAGCACAACAAAAAAACCGCGGCCGCTGCATAGTAGCACCTCGTATAGAGATTCAGACTCATTCCCGCCCAGGTGTACAAGTGTCACACGTTAAACTAATCATCACAGTCTCGTTGAGTGGTTTTGTCACACCATGTTGCAACTAAGACACGTGTTCGAGCAAAAAAAGACTTGAAGAAGATGCTCGGCACAAGCCACGTCGAGCAGGACCTGGCGCTCTGAGAAGGTCTGTTTGGGCGACTGCGGCAGTAGCGTGTGAGGAGACCTCTGTATGGATAGAAAGCAGAACGCTTCTTATTGTTGGCCTGCAGCCGATGGAGGCAACCCGTGACTTTCCAACAATTGTGGAACTACAAGTCCCAGGATTATCTTTGTGAAAGTGGGCAATACCGTGCGTTCTATGTGTGCGCCAGAACATTATTACTGTCATTACTTAGTCCATTTTCCTGCAAAAGCATTTAAATCGCATCATTTCTGTGATTACACTTCGGTGACCGTGTAAACAGGACATTCTCTAACTTGGGATAGGAGATGGATGTTTTTCAGAAATGTGGCAGCATTCAGTGAGCAACTCTTTAATAGGTTTCTGGCATCAGAGCAAATGTAGGACAGTTCTGCTCATCTTCCTCTGCAAGTGATTGAAGTGACAGATATATGGGGTCTATTATCAGAAAGCTCTTTATCTGGAGACTCTTGCAAACCAGGAAGGTGGAAGAAAATAATTGTGAAAATATAGTTCCTCATCTGCTATGTCCTGACGATATACCTCAGCGAGTTGGGGTTTATACGCTGATGCTGCGTCATTTCTCTGTATAATGAGGCGCACAGCGCCAGTTTCCAACAGCGAGATGAGGCAGACAAAAGTTTCTTCATAGTCCTTTTCAGTCCTACTGCCGGCTGAATAATTAACCGCGAGGTGTTAAATTAATGGTGGGCCGTGCTATCCTGTTACAGCAGCTAATACGTTATTGTTGGAAGCAAAACCTCGAATATTTTTATACGGTGGAATTAAATATTTATTTTAGCAAATAAAAAATGATTTTGTTTCGTAGTCGCACAGTAGCTGGCAAGTGGTGCCCAGGTTCCGCTATAGCTAGCCGCCCTTTTCTTCTACTGTCCAGGAGAAGACCGCTAAGGGTCGGAATTCTCGCGGTGCAGCTATGAGCCAGGTAGCCACTGGAATTGCCGCTGTTCCTCTATAAGAGCCCTGCACAGCAGTTATTCTGGGCATGCCCGCGGATCGGGTCAGTTGATTCGATTGGTTTTGACCAAACCGGCCAATCGTTAACCATCCCATTCCAAGAAATTAAAAAATCTGTTTTCGTTAGCTGGGTGGGAAACCTGCCTGGAAGATTACCCCCATCAGTGCGCATTTTGAGGTTGTTAGAAGTTCCTTTATTATACAGGTGTATTTATCCAACAATGACACAATAAATGTATCATTTGTGGAACTATGGACCTCATTCAGAGGCGCTCGCAAGCGGCCCGATGGTTTGCGAACGTGCTTCGTTGTGCGCGTGCGCGAACTACTCTGTGCAATCGCAGCCCGCTCGCTCGCCCAGCAAAGACAGCCCAGTGAAATGAGTGACAGGAGAGGCCGTTTGTGGGTGGTAACAGGGGCAGGGCACTAATAACGGGGGAGTGGAGGTGCGAACGAAGGCGTGCCTGAGTGTTTCAACGCCGTGCTTAAGGCGTGCATAATTAACAGGCAGCGTCATAGTACACGTCACATGCTTGTTTTTTACACTGAAGTCCTCGCAGTGCTTGCGGCAGGGTAAGGCAACCACAAGCACTGCGATCGCTACCGATGGTGCTCGATGTACCGATGTTTTAATACACTTCCTGGAGATGACGTGCGCTAGTGGGCGTCTCTACATAGGCTAATGGGTGTCGGAATACACAGAGCGATCGCTCGCACAGCCAAAGTGGGTGTACTTACGCCTTGGCGAGCGATCGCTTCCCATGGCATCACTTTGAAAAATTTGCATACGCTGGATGCGAGCGGCTCTGAATGAGGTCCTATATCCTATAGCGGCTGCTTCCAAAAAGTGAGCGGAACTGCTGACAAACATTGGACTAATAAGTGTAAAGTCTGGAAATAGAGACCAGTGTTTTCCTACGGCCCTACAGCAAACCTACTGTAGTACCTCCGACTGAGAACGTTGTACTAAGGGGACCCAGCCCACATGCCGCCACCCCCTCAGTTCCTCTTACAGCCCTGGACGAAAATCACGGGGAGCTGGGGGTGATTGCAGCTTGAGATCGGTCCACATGCTCACCTCACCCCTCTTCCACAATCGTTAAAGTGGAGACAGTAGAGTGGAGCGAAGTACGGTTGCATGAATTGTCAGCTTGTTGGTCAAAGACATTCCGGTACCTGCATAAACATAGAGCAGATGTCTCAATACTGCAGCAAATTGTGACCCCAAAATGGGGGAGCGATGCCAGTCACTATGGCAGTATCACAGTTTTACAATAAACCTAAAATAAGTTCCTGCAATAGAAAAAGTAATGTGCGCCAGTTCCTGCGCCATAAATAGTCGCCGTCATACTATCTGTTTCTTATTGATTCCTATCGCCAGGATTGCTGCTGCGTGCCGCACTGCTGACCTCCTAACGATACGGCGGTCTGTAAAGGGAGATGCTACACGGGTGCTTAAGTCGTTGGCGATGTTTAGTGTCTTTAGCAACTTAAAGCTGCGTTTTTGGTTTAGGCCATAACAGTCGTCAACCCCTTCTCTCCTGGGGGTGCCTTCCTATTGAAGCGAGCCAATTCCCATTGTCCGAGAATTCACGGTAGCGCAGTTTATTTCGGGAGAGGTGCTGATCTAGTCAGAGGCGGCACCCTGTCCGCTCTGGTGTTCCTGTCAGTGAGTACGGGTACAGTATCTGATATGAGGAGGGGGAACGGAGGGAAGCCACAGGGAAAATGTAACCCGCTTTGTGTCACCGCAATCCGTGCGCAGAGAATCTTTCATTCCTGACCGACGCCAATTGTTGGAGCATTGCGAAAGCGCGCCTCTATAGGAAACAACGGGCATAAATCCATCTTTATATGTATTTTAGTGAGCAGCAGAACATAAAGGACAAGTCTGCATTTGCTTAGCAGAACTGTCCTAGCAGTATGGGGTATTGTACACTGGGCGCTCTTTATTAAGTGAAGTGACTTGGAGCTCTTTATACTGTGCAAAGTAATATTGATCTCGCAGTTTCCCGTTAGATTCAGTGACCTGTAAGTCCTCAGAAACGCGGCTTGTGTATAATGAAAACCGTACCCGAGCCGCACATGGGCCCCAGGCTGCTATTTAGTCATTGCAGAGTAATAACCTTTCTCTCCCCTGTACCCTGTAACGCTGGCAGGAGCTGGTCATGCCATCTGTCTCCCATACACCTGGCGATAGGAGGGCTGATGTCGTTTCTCTGTTCACTTTTAATTTAATGTCACCAGCTAAACGTTTCATTATACGCATCGCTGTGTCATCGTGGCGCTGTTACTCTTCGCAGTTTTGGAATTGACGTTTTATTCATAATAGAGGTATCGGGGCTGTCCTTGTGTGAGAAGGTTACACTGATCATGGCGGGGAGCACAGATGATTCTATAAATGACACCACGGCCACTGTATATATTGGGACAGATGTATGAAGCTCTGGGAAGTGATAAAGTAGTTTGAGATAAATGACCAACCAATCAACTCCCAACTGTAATTTTTCGAGCACAGGGCCTGATTCAGACCCGCTCGCAAGCGGGTCGATGGCCGGGCAGTGCGCTCAGTCCCCGGGGCTTGCAACAAAACGTGGCAGCTGTCGATGTTGATCGACAGCTCGCCCAGTTTTGTAGCGCGCATGGGGGTGGCTGGCCAAACGATGAGGCAGTTTGAGGGCGGCCCTATTGACATCACCAGTGAGCTTCCTGCTTTATTAGAGCAGGAAGCTCACTGGGGCTTGCGGGAATGAGACCCTACCACGAGGGTCTCGTCACAAGCCCGATGGTCGCGACCATCGCCTGGCCACTCGCAAAAGCTGTGGGTGGTCACCCACAGCTTAGCGAGCGGCCAGGAGGCCGGCTCTAAATTAAAAAAAAAAAAAAAAAACGCCCTGATTCAGAGCCAGCGCTCTGAAAGAGCGTCCGCCTCTGAATCAGGGCCACAGCCTGTAACATGACAGTTGGGAGCTGATTGGTTGGTCGTTTATCACTCTGCACTTTATCATTTCCCAAAACTTCATACATCTGCCCCATTGTCTGCTATATTATATTCTTCAGTAGCCGAGTTTGCAGTTCTGGTGTTCTCTAAGTTTTACCCACGGCAAAGCCGGAAATTTACAGTAAAGTCCTATACATTTAAAATGAGCCAAACCTGATCATTAAAACATCCGGGTGTAACCTGTGCTTATCGTTTATTCCTAAAATATTCCTTATAACGCTGCCTAGTGACGTCACAATGCTATGAAGAATAATTATTCTAATTGACTAAATCTTGGGGAAGATTAATCAAATCTTGGAGAGAGAGAAAGTTCCACCAATCAGCTTCGGTCACGCTGCAGGCTGTGCTCGAAAAATGACAGAAGCTGATTGATACTTTATATCTCTCCAAGATTTGATAAATCTCCCCCCCCCCCTTGCCTTGGAAGGGTGTTGTACACCTATGCAACAATCTAAGGGGTCTAGTTACTAAGCAGCGTCAGGAGACAGAGTGAAAAGTGATAAGGTACCAGCCAATCAGCTCCCAACTGTCATCTCACAGGCTGTGTTTGAAAAATGACAGTTGGGAGCTGATTGGCTGGTACCTTATCACTTTTCACTCTGTCTCCTAACGCTGCTTAGTAAATAGACCCCTTAATATGGTGCACCTTAAATTTTAAGCATGCACAAATACGATATATCCAATTATAGTCCATCAGCAGCCCAAAGACACTTATGAAATAGTCTGTAATAGGTAACCTCATCGCACGCTATGAATCCTCAAGCTGCATAAGGCACCGCAGTAGCTAATTTCTGCACGCCCATGCAGCGTCGTTCAAACGCCCTGGCACGCCTGCTTTTCTCTGACCCCGCCGTCACCACCCACAGACGGCACTTCTTGTCGATCACCCTGCGACGGGTCTGCGTAGTCCCGATCGCAGTGGCCGGTTGGCGCACAAATCGGCCAAATGCGTGCGTAATCGCAAGTCGCAATCGGTAATGAATCGCGCCCTTAGACGTATTTTCCGCAAAAATTACGCCTGGCGCTAGCAGAGTCTCACGGGAGCTGATGCGCCGAAAGGGGCGGTTTAGCGCGACCGAAGCGGGAAGCTGTAAGGACACATCTGTCTGTATGTATGAGCCTGTAATAAATCCTGTCACAGCACAGGCAGCAGAGGTTGGGGGAGTAAGCGAATGTAATGAAAAGCACTTGAGATAACGATCGGGCTCTGGTTAGTGTGCACAGAGCATCAGATAGGGCTCGGGCAGACTCGGTGGCGTATAATATTATCCGTCATCACCGATTCCGGTTACACGTTGCCGGCAATTATATATTGCGCTAAAAGAGCATTTTTGCTGTGGATTGCTTTACCCCTTAACGGCTTTTTCCCTGCTTGTATTGATGATGCTGTATTCTCACCGTCTTTTGCCTTTCGCCCCTAGGTTACCCCGCGGGATACCCCACAGCTGCTCCTACTTATAATCCCAACATGTATGCGGCCAGCAGCACAGGCTATGCCCCAGGTAAGACAGAGGCGCTTCTGCAGCTGGCTCCAAGCGTTGCCGTGCTGATATTTCCCACAGGCTCCTTCATGTTTATTTCATGCCTATTGTGTGTGTGTGAGACAGTGGAAGCGACACGTGTCGTTAGGTATCTGCTCTTTACCTGCCGTGTCGGGAGGGAGGACAATCAGCCGATGAAGCAGGATAGGATGCCGGCAGCTTTGGGTTTAAGGATAAGTCCCCCCAGCCGTTCTGGGTGCCGCATCTTTATATCCCGAACTAAAATGAGAATTTGGATGTAATCTGTGATTTGCTCATCCGCATCAGGAAGCTGCAATTCATTCCCGTCTGCCAGAACTTTGCAGTTCTTACATTTAATATTTCATGAAAGCCATTTCCGCATGACGGCGTGGGGAGCGACTGGCCGCACAAACGCAACCCTTTCAGACGCCGTCTTGCATTAAGGCTAAGATTTTCTACTCTGCTGCAGAGGCCATTTATAAATCATTGTCCGCTGCTTAGCAAAGTGCGATACCCTCATCCCGTGACGTGTGTCATACTACATTCACTGATCACTTCATTTAAAGTGGGCCGGTTAGGTTAAATTAAAGTCCCGTAGTGCAAACGTAGACTTGGATGTAAATTCTTTAGCTGGTACAGTATGCGATGGGGATATACCTTCACCTTGCTGCTAGCACTAAGTCTCTGCAGTCTCCTGGGATTTCTGGCTGGGTTCACACAGTAGAGACTCCCTGTCCCTTCTCTGACGATGACATCACAGCGCCACCTACTGGCTTTATGAGAGGGCTAGGATTTCGAGCCAGGGGGGGGCACCTTGGGGTGACGTAACCGGGGGATGGGGCAAAACTTCAGTTGCTGCCTGAATTCACCCAGGGAGTCGCTGCGATTGTCCAAGGTCTCTGCGAATACCCAACAAGCTTGTCCATCGCTGCCTGCTGCCGTAACATCACCAATTTGTCACAGTGCTGTTTTATACACATGTGAGGGTGGAGAGGGATTCAGCTGGATTTCTGCCCAAATGTTATATACCTTTCCAGAAACATAACTGCAGCGCTGTCTATTATATCACCCATCACAGTCTAAAGCTGCATACACGTAAAGATTATCTGTCCAACCAGCCAACTAGTGGATTGGTTGGAATGAAAATTGCTGGTCAGTTACTCCCATACCTTACCAGATTTTCATTCCAACCAATCAACTAGTTCAGAGGTTCCCAAAGTCCGCCATTACAGTCCACGTTTTAGGGATATCCATGCTTGAGCACAGGTGACTTAATTAGCACCTCAATCCATTTGAATTAACCATCTGGACTCAAGCTTGGATATCTCTAAAACGTTGACTGTAACAGCGGACTTTGGGAACCTCTGAACTAGTTGGATGGTTGGACATAAAATCTTTAGGTGTGTATGCAGCATAAGAGGCTGGCAGGATACTTGGGCAATGTCTGCGATAGACAGTCCTCTGTGAGGGAAGACTGAGAGAGACAGGAATAAATCAGATGGAAACAATTGGACAAAGCATTTCTTAGTGCAGGGGGGGAGGTATTGGGATATTGGACAAATCATTTCTTAGTGCAGGGGGGGAGGTATTGGGATATTGGACAAATCATTTCTTAGTGCAGGAGGGGGAGGTATTGGGATATTGGACAAATCATTTCTTAGTGCAGGGGGGGAGGGATTGGGATACCTCCCCCCTGCACTAAGAAATGATTTGTCCAATATCCCAATCCCTCCCCCCCTGCACTAAGAAATGATTTGTGCAATATCCCAATCCCTCCCCCCCTGCACTAAGAAATGATTTGTCCAATATCCCAATACCTCCCCCCCCTGCACTAAGAAATGATTTGTCCAATGTCCCAATACCTCCCCCCCTGCACTAAGAAATGCTTTGTCCAGTATCCCAATACCTCCCCCCCCTGCACTAAGAAATGTTTTGTCCAATATCCCAATACCTCCCCCCTGCACTAAGAAATGCTTTGTCCAATATCCCAATACCTCCCCCCCTGCACTAAGAAATGCTTTGTCCAATATCCCAATACCTCCCCCCTGCACTAAGAAATGCTTTGTCCAATATCCCAATACCTCCCACTCCTGCACTAAGAAATGCTTTGTCCAATATCCCAATACCCCCCCCACACTAAGAAATGCTTTGTCCAATATCCCAATACCTCCCCCCCCTGCACTAAGAAATGTTTTGTCCAATATCCCAATACCTCCCCCCTGCACTAAGAAATGCTTTGTCCAATATCCCAATACCTCCCCCCCTGCACTAAGAAATGCTTTGTCCAATATCCCAATACCTCCCCCCTGCACTAAGAAATGCTTTGTCCAATATCCCAATACCTCCCACTCCTGCACTAAGAAATGCTTTGTCCAATATCCCAATACCTCCCACTCCTGCACTAAGAAATGCTTTGTCCAATATCCCAATACCTCCCCCCTGCACTAAGAAATGCTTTGTCCAAAATCCCAATACCTCCCCCTCCTGCACTAAGAAATGCTTTGTCCAAAATCCCAATACCTCCCCCCCTGCACTAAGAAATGCTTTGTCCAGTATCCCAATACCTCCCCCCCTGCACTAAGAAATGCTTTGTCCAATATCCCAATACCTCCCCCCCTGCACTAAGAAATGCTTTGTCCAATATCTCCCCCTCCTGCACTAAGAAATGCTTTGTCCAATATCCCAATACCTCCCCCCTCCTGCACTAAGAAATGCTTTGTCCAATACCTCCCCCCCTGCACTAAGAAATGCTTTGTCCAATACCTCCCCCCCTGCACTAAGAAATGCTTTGTCCAATATCTCCCCCTCCTGCACTAAGAAATGCTTTGTCCAATATCCCAATACCTCCCCCCTCCTGCACTAAGAAATGCTTTGTCCAATATCCCAATACCTCCCCCCCTGCACTAAGAAAAGCTTTGTCCAATATCCCAATCCCTCCCCCCCTGCACTAAGAAATGATTTGTCCAATATCCCAATACCTCCCCCCCCCTGCACTAAGAAATGCTTTGTCCAATATCATTTCTTAGTGCAGGGGGGGGAGGTATTGGGATATTGGACAAAGCTTTTATTAGTGCAGGGGGGGAGGTATTGGGATATTGGACAAATCATTTCTTAGTGCAGGGGGGGGGGAGGTATTGGGATATTGGACAAAGCATTTCTTAGTGCAGGAGGGGGAGATATTGGACAAAGCATTTCTTAGTGCAGGGGGGGAGGTATTGGGATATTGGACAAAGCATTTCTTAGTGCAGGGGGGGAGGTATTGGGATACTGGACAAAGCATTTCTTAGTGCAGGGGGGGAGGTATTGGGACATTGAACAAAGCATTTCTTAGTGCAGGGGGGGGAGGTATTGGGATATTGGACAAAGCATTTCTTAGTGCAGGGGGGGAGGTATTGGGATACTGGACAAAGCATTTCTTAGTGCAGGGGGGGAGGTATTGGGACATTGGACAAAGCATTTCTTAGTGCAGGGGGGGAGGTATTGGGATATTCGACAAAGCATTTCTTAGTGCAGGAGGGGGGAGGTATTGGGATATTGGACAAAGCATTTCTTAGTGCAGGAGGGGGAGATATTGGACAAAGCATTTCTTAGTGCAGGGGGGGAGGTATTGGGATATTGGACAAAGCATTTCTTAGTGCAGGGGGGGAGGTATTGGGATACTGGACAAAGCATTTCTTAGTGCAGGGGGGGAGGTATTGGGACATTGGACAAAGCATTTCTTAGTGCAGGGGGGGGAGGTATTGGGATATTGGACAAAGCATTTCTTAGTGCAGGGGGGGAGGTATTGGGATACTGGACAAAGCATTTCTTAGTGCAGGGGGGGAGGTATTGGGACATTGGACAAAGCATTTCCTAGTGCAGTGGGGGGGAGGTATTGGGATATTGGACAAAGCATTTCTTAGTGCAGGGGGGGGAGGTATTGGGATACTGGACAAAGCATTTCTTAGTGCAGGGGGGGAGGTATTGGGATATTGGACAAAGCATTTCTTAGTGCAGGGGGGAGGTATTGGGATATTGGACAAATCATTTCTTAGTGCAGGGGGGGAGGTATTGGGATATTGGACAAATCATTTCTTAGTGCAGGGGGGGGGAGGTATTGGGATATTGGACAAATCATTTCTTAGTGCAGGGGGGGAGGTATTGGGATATTGGACAAAGCATTTCTTAGTGCAGGGGGGGAGGTATTGGGATATTGGACAAAGCATTTCTTAGTGCAGGAGGGGGGAGGTATTGGGATATTGGACAAAGCATTTCTTAGTGCAGGAGGGGGAGATATTGGACAAAGCATTTCTTAGTGCAGGGGGGGAGGTATTGGGATATTGGACAAATCATTTCTTAGTGCAGGGGGGGAGGTATTGGGATATTGAACAAATCATTTCTTAGTGCAGGGGGGGGAGATATTGGGATATTGGACAAAGCATTTCTTAGTGCAGGGGGGGGTATTGGGATATTGGACAAATCATCTCTTAGTGCAGGGGGGGGAGGTATTGGGATATTGGACAAAGCATTTCTTAGTGCAGGGGGGGAGGTATTGGGATATTGGACAAAGCATTTCTTAGTGCAGGGGGGGGTATTGGGACATTGGACAAATCATTTCTTAGTGCAGGGGGGGAGGTATTGGGATATTGGACAAAGCATTTCTTAGTGCAGGGGGGGAGGTATTGGGATATTGGACAAAGCATTTCTTAGTGCAGGGGGGGAGGTATTGGGATATTGGACAAAGCATTTCTTAGTGCAGGAGGGGGGAGGTATTGGGATATTGGACAAAGCATTTCTTAGTGCAGGAGGGGGAAATATTGGACAAAGCATTTCTTAGTGCAGGGGGGGAGGTATTGGGATATTGGACAAAGCATTTCTTAGTGCAGGGGGGGAAGTATTGGGATACTGGACAAAGCATTTCTTAGTGCAGGGGGGGAGGTATTGGGACATTGGACAAAGCATTTCTTAGTGCAGGGGGGGGAGGTATTGGGATATTGGACAAAGCATTTCTTAGTGCAGGGGGGGAGGTATTGGGATACTGGACAAAGCATTTCTTAGTGCAGGGGGGGAGGTATTGGGACATTGGACAAAGCATTTCTTAGTGCAGGGGGGGAGGTATTGGGATATTGGACAAAGCATTTCTTAGTGCAGGGGGGAGGTATTGGGATATTGGACAAAACATTTCTTAGTGCAGGGGGGGAGGTATTGGGATATTGGACAAATCATTTCTTAGTGCAGGGGGGGGAGGTATTGGGATATTGGACAAATCATTTCTTAGTGCAGGGGGGGAGGTATTGGGATATTGGACAAATCATTTCTTAGTGCAGGGGGGGAGGTATTGGGATATTGGACAAAGCATTTCTTAGTGCAGGGGGGGAGGTATTGGGATATTGGACAAAGCATTTCTTAGTGCAGGAGGGGGGAGGTTTTGGGATATTGGACAAAGCATTTCTTAGTGCAGGAGGGGGAGATATTGGACAAAGCATTTCTTAGTGCAGGGGGGGAGGTATTGGGATATTGGACAAATCATTTCTTAGTGCAGGGGGGGAGGTATTGGGATATTGGACAAATCATTTCTTAGTGCAGGGGGGGAGATATTGGGATATTGGACAAAGCATTTCTTAGTGCAGGGGGGGGGGTATTGGGATATTGGACAAATCATTTCTTAGTGCAGGGGGGGAGGTATTGGGATATTGGACAAATCATTTCTTAGTGCAGGGGGGGGAGGTATTGGGATATTGGACAAAGCATTTCTTAGTGCAGGGGGGGAGGTATTGGGATATTGGACAAATCATTTCTTAGTGCAGGGGGGGGTATTGGGACATTAGACAAATCATTTCTTAGTGCAGGGGGGGAGGTATTGGGATATTGGACAAAGCATTTCTTAGTGCAGGGGGGAGTTATTGGGATATTGGACAAATCATTTCTTAGTGCAGGGGGGGAGGTATTGGGATATTGGACAAAGCATTTCTTAGTGCAGGGGGGGAGGTATTGGGATATTGGACAAATCATTTCTTAGTGCAGGGGGGGAGGTATTGGGACATTGGACAAAGCATTTCCTAGTGCAGGGGGGGAGGTATTGGGATATTGGACAAATCATTTCTTAGTGCAGGGGGGGAGGTATTGGGATATTGGACAAATCATTTCTTAGTGCAGGGGGGGAGGTATTGGGATATTGGACATATCATTTCTTAGTGCAGGGGGGGGGAGATACTGGGATATTGGACAAAGCATTTCTTAGTGCAGGGGGGAGGTATTGGGATGTGCAGGGGGGAGGCTATTGGGATATTGGGACAAAGCATTTCCTTAGTGCAGGAGGGGGGAGGTATTGGGATATTGGACAAAGCATTTCTTAGTGCAGGAGGGGGGAGGTATTGGATGATATTTGGACAAATCATTTCCTAGTGCAGGGGGGAGATACTGGGATATTGGACAAAGCATTTCTTAGTGCAGGGGGGAGGTATTGGGATATTGGACAAAGCATTTCTTAGTGCAGGGGGGGGAGGTATTGGGATACTGGACAAAGCATTTCTTAGTGCAGGGGTGGGGAGGTATTGGGACATTGGACAAAGCATTTCTTAGTGCAGGGGGGGAGGTATTGGGATATTGGACAAAGCATTTCTTAGTGCAGGGGGGGAGGTATTGGGATATTGGACAAAGCATTTCTTAGTGCAGGGGGGGAGGTATTGGGATATTGGACAAAGCATTTCTTAGTGCAGGGGGGGAGGTATTGGGATACTGGACAAAGCATTTCTTAGTGCAGGGGGGGAGGTATTGGGACATTGGACAAAGCATTTCTTAGTGCAGGGGGGGGAGGTATTGGGATATTGGACAAAGCATTTCTTAGTGCAGGGGGGGAGGTATTGGGATACTGGACAAAGCATTTCTTAGTGCAGGGGGGGAGGTATTGGGACATTGGACAAAGCATTTCCTAGTGCAGGGGGGGGGAGGTATTGGGATATTGGACAAAGCATTTCTTAGTGCAGGGGGGGGAAGGTATTGGGATACTGGACAAAGCATTTTCTTAGTGCAGGGGGGGGAGGTATTGGGACATTGGACAAAGCATTTCTTAGTGCAGGGGGGGAGGTATTGGGATATTGGACCAAAGCATTTCTTAGTGCAGGGGGGGAGGTATTGGGATATTGGACAAAGCATTTCTTAGTGCAGGGGGGAGGTATTGGGATATTGGACAAAGCATTTCTTAGTGCAGGGGGGGAGGTATTGGATATTGGACAAAGCATTTCTTAGTGCAGTGGGAGGGAGATATTGGACAAATCATTTCTTAGTGCAGGGGTTGGAGGTATTGGGATATTGGACAAATCATTTCTTAGTGCAGGGGGGGAGGTATTGGGATATTGGACAAATCATCTCTTAGTGCAGGGGGGGAGGTATTGGGATATTGGACAAAGCATTTCTTAGTGCAGGGGGGGGAGGTATTGGATATTGGACAAATCATTTCTTAGTGCAGGGGGGGGGTATTGGGACATTGGACAAATCATTTCTTAGTGCAGGGGGGGAGGTATTGGGATATTGGACAAAGCATTTCTTAGTGCAGGGGGGGGAGGTATTGGGTTATTGGACAAATCATTTCTTAGTGCAGGGGGGGGGTATTGGGACATTGGACAAATCATTTCTTAGTGCAGGGGGGGGAGGTATTGGGATATTGGACAAAGCATTTCTTAGTGCAGGGGGGGAGTTAATGGGATATTGGACAAATCATTTCTTAGTGCAGGGGGGGAGGTATTGGGATATTGGACAAAGCATTTCTTAGTGCAGGGGGGGAGGTATTGGGGTATTGGACAAAGCATTTCCTAGTGCAGGGGGGGGAGGTATTGGGATATTGGACAAATCATTTGTTAGTGCAGGGGGGGAGGTATTGGGATATTGGACAAATCATTTCTTAGTGCATGGGGGGGAGGTATTGGGATATTGGACAAAGCATTCTTAGTGCAGGGGGGAGGTATTGGGATATTGGACAAAGCAATTTCTTAGTGAAGGGGGGGGGTATTGGGATATTGGACAAATCATTTCTTAGTGCAGGAGGGGGAGGTATTGGATATTGGGCAAATCATTTCTTAGTGCAGGGGGTGAGGTATTGGGACATTGGACAAATCATTTCTTAGTGCAGGGGGGGGATGTATTGGGATATTGGACAAAGCATTTCTTAGTGCAGGGGGGAGGTATTGGGATATTGGACAAATCATTTCTTAGTGCAGGAGGGAGGTATTGGGATATTGGACAAATCATTTCTTAGTGCAGGGGGAGAGGTATTGGGACATTGGACAAAGCATTTCTTAGTGCAGGGGGGGATGTATTGGGACATTGGGACAAAGCATTTCTTAGTGCAGGGGGGGATGTATTGGGATATTGGACAAAGCATTTCTTAGTGCAGGGGGGAGGTATTGGGATATTGGACAAATCATTTCTTAGTGCAGGGGGGGAGGTATTGGGATATTGGACAAATCATTTCTTAGTGCAGGAGGGAGGTATTGGGATATTGGACAAATCATTTCTTAGTGCAGGGGGGGAGGTATTGGGGACATTGGACAAAGCATTTCTTAGTGCAGGGGGGGAGGTATTGGGATATTGGACAAAGCATTTCTTATGTGCAGGGGGGAGGTATTGGGATATTGGACAAATCATTTCTTAGTGCAGGGGGGGCAGGTATTGGGACATTGGACAAAGCATTTCTTAGTGCAGGAGGGGGAGGTATTGGGTTATTGGACAAAGCATTTCTTAGTGCAGGGGGGAGGTTATTGGGATATTGGGACAAAGGATTTCTTAGTGCAGGAGGGGGACTTTTTGGGACATTGGACAAAGCATTTCTTAGTGCAGGGGGGAGGTATTGGGATTTTGGACAAAGCATTTCTTAGGGCAGGAGGGGGAGGTATTGGGATTTTGGACAAAGCATTTCTTAGTGCAGGGGGGAGGTATTGGGATATTGGACAAAGCATTTCTTAGTGCAGGAGTGGGAGGTATTGGGATATTGGACAAAGCATTTCTTAGTGTGGGGGGGGGTATTGGGATATTGGACAAAGCATTTCTTAGTGCAGGAGTGGGAGGTATTGGGATATTGGACAAAGCATTTCTTAGTGCAGGGGGGAGGTATTGGGATATTGGACAAAGCATTTCTTAGTGCGGGGGGGAGGTATTGGGATATTGGACAAAGCATTTCTTAGTGCAGGGGGATAGGTATTGGGATATTGGACAAATCATTTCTTAGTGCAGGGAGGGGAGGTATTGGGACATTGGACAAAGCATTTCTTAGTGCAGGGGGGGAGGTATTGGGATATTGGACAAATCATTTCTTAGTGCAGGGGGGGGGAGGTATTGGGATATTGGACAAATCATTTCTTAGTGCAGGGAGGGGAGGTATTTGTATATTGGACAAATCATTTCTTAGTGCAGGGGGGGGGAGGTATTGGGATATTGGACAAATCATTTCTTAGTGCAGGGGGTGGAGATATTGGACAAATCATTTCTTAGTGCAGGGGGAGTTATTGGGATATTGGACAAATCATTTCTTAGTGCAGGGGGGGAGGGATTGGGATATTGGACAAAGCTTTTATTAGTGCAGGGGGGGTATTGGGATATTGGACAAATCATTTCTTAGTGCAGGGGGGGCGTATTGGGATATTGGACAAAGCATTTCTTAGTGCAGGGGGGGATGTATTGGGATATTGGACAAAGCATTTCTTAGTGCAGGGGGGAGGTATTGGGATATTGGACAAATCATTTCTTAGTGCAGGGGGGGCAGGTATTGGGACATTGGACAAAGCATTTCTTAGTGCAGGAGGGGGAGGTATTGGGTTATTGGACAAAGCATTTCTTAGTGCAGGGGGGAGGTATTGGGATATTGGACAAAGGATTTCTTAGTGCAGGAGGGGGACTTTTTGGGACATTGGACAAAGCATTTCTTAGTGCAGGGGGGAGGTATTGGGATTTTGGACAAAGCATTTCTTAGGGCAGGAGGGGGGAGGTATTGGGATTTTGGACAAAGCATTTCTTAGTGCAGGGGGGAGGTATTGGGATATTGGACAAAGCATTTCTTAGTGCAGGAGTGGGAGGTATTGGGATATTGGACAAAGCATTTCTTAGTGTGGGGGGGGTATTGGGATATTGGACAAAGCATTTCTTAGTGCAGGAGTGGGAGGTATTGGGATATTGGACAAAGCATTTCTTAGTGCAGGGGGGAGGTATTGGGATATTGGACAAAGCATTTCTTAGTGCGGGGGGGAGGTATTGGGATATTGGACAAAGCATTTCTTAGTGCAGGGGGATAGGTATTGGGATATTGGACAAATCATTTCTTAGTGCAGGGAGGGGAGGTATTGGGACATTGGACAAAGCATTTCTTAGTGCAGGGGGGGAGGTATTGGGATATTGGACAAATCATTTCTTAGTGCAGGGGGGGGGAGGTATTGGGATATTGGACAAATCATTTCTTAGTGCAGGGAGGGGAGGTATTTGGATATTGGACAAATCATTTCTTAGTGCAGGGGGGGGGGAGGTATTGGGATATTGGACAAATCATTTCTTAGTGCAGGGGGTGGAGATATTGGACAAATCATTTCTTAGTGCAGGGGGAGTTATTGGGATATTGGACAAATCATTTCTTAGTGCAGGGGGGGAGGGATTGGGATATTGGACAAAGCTTTTATTAGTGCAGGGGGGGTATTGGGATATTGGACAAATCATTTCTTAGTGCAGGGGGGGCGTATTGGGATATTGGACCATGCATTTCTTAGTGCAGGGGGATAGGTATTGGGATATTGGACAAATCATTTCTTAGTGCAGGGAGGGGAGGTATTGGGACATTGGACAAAGCATTTCTTAGTGCAGGGGGGGAGGTATTGGGATATTGGACAAATCATTTCTTAGTGCAGGGGGGGGGGAGGTATTGGGATATTGGACAAATCATTTCTTAGTGCAGGGAGGGGAGGTATTTGAATATTGGACAAATCATTTCTTAGTGCAGGGGGGGGGAGGTATTGGGATATTGGACAAATCATTTCTTAGTGCAGGGGGTGGAGATATTGGACAAATCATTTCTTAGTGCAGGGGGGAGGTATTGGGATATTGGACAAAGCATTTCTTAGTGCAGGGGGGAGGTATTGGGATATTGGACAAAGCATTTCTTAGTGCAGGGTGGAGGTATTGGGATATTGGACAAATCATTTCTTAGTGCAGGAGGGAGGTATTGGGATATTACACAAATCATTTCTTAGTGCAGGGGGGGAGGTATTGGGATATTGGACAAAGCTTTTATTAGTGCAGGGGGGAGGTATTGGGACATTGGACAAATCATTTCTTAGTGTGGGGGGGGAGGTATTGGGACATTGGACAAATCATTTCTTAGTGTGGGGGGGGTATTGGGATATTGGACAAAGCATTTCTTAGTGCAGGAGGGGGAGGTATTGGAATATTGGACAAAGCATTTCTTAGTGCAGGGGGGAGGTATTGGGATATTGGACAAAGCATTTCTTAGTGCAGGGGGGGTATTGGGATATTGGACAAATCATTTCTTAGTGCAGGGGGGAGGTATTGGGATATTGGACAAATCATTTCTTAGTGCAGGGGGGGCGTATTGGGATATTGGACCAAGCATTTCTTAGTGCAGGGGGATAGGTATTGGGATATTGGACAAATCATTTCTTAGTGCAGGGAGGGGAGGTATTGGGATATTGGACAAATCATTTCTTAGTGCAGGGGGGGGGAGGTATTGGGATATTGGACAAATCATTTCTTAGTGCAGGGAGGGGAGGTATTGGGATATTGGACAAATCATTTCTTAGTGCAGGGGGGGGGAGGTATTGGGATATTGGACAAAGCATTTCTTAGTGCAGGGGGGAGGTATTGGGATATTGGACAAAGCATTTCTTAGTGCAGGGTGGAGGTATTGGGATATTGGACAAATCATTTCTTAGTGCAGGGGGGGAGGGATTGGGATATTGGACAAAGCTTTTATTAGTGCAGGGGGGGTATTGGGATATTGGACAAATCATTTCTTAGTGCATGGGGGGAGGTATTGGGATATTGGACAAATCATTTCTTAGTGCAGGGGGGGGAGGTATTGGGATATTGGACAAATCATTTCTTAGTGCAGGAGGGAGGTATTGGGATATTGGACAAATCATTTCTTAGTGCAGGGGGTGGAGATATTGGACAAATCATTTCTTAGTGCAGGAGGGAGGTATTGGGATATTGGACAAAGCATTTCTTAGTGCAGGGGGGAGGTATTGGGATATTGGACAAAGCATTTCTTAGTGCAGGGGGGGGAGGTATTGGGATATTGGACAAATCATTTCTTAGTGCAGGAGGGAGGTATTGGGATATTACACAAATCATTTCTTAGTGCAGGGGGGGAGGTATTGGGATATTGGACAAATCATTTCTTAGTGCAGGGGGGAGGTATTGGGATATTGGACAAATCATTTCTTAGTGCAGGGGGGGTGGGATTGGGATATTGGACAAAGCTTTTATTAGTGCAGTGGGGAGGTATTGGGATATTGGACAAATCATTTCTTAGTGCAGGGTTGGAGGTATTGGGATATTGGACAAATCATTTCTTAGTGCAGGGGGGGGTTATTGGGATATTGGACAAATCATTTCTTATTGCAGGGGGGAGGTATTGGGATACTGGACAAAGCATTTCTTAGTGCAGGGGGGAGGTATTGGGATATTGGACAAAGCATTTCTTAGTGCAGGGGGGGGGTATTGGGATTTTGAACAAAGCATTTCTTAGTGCAGGGGGGGTATTGGGATATTGGACAAATCATTTCTTAGTGCAGGGGGGAGGTATTGGGATACTGGACAAAGCATTTCTTAGTGCAGGGGGGAGGTATTGGGATATTGGACAAATCATTTCTTAGTGCAGGGGGGGGTATTGGGATTTTGAACAAAGCATTTCTTAGTACAGGGGGGTATTGGGATATTGGACAAATCATTTCTTAGTGCAGGGGGGGGTATTGGGATTTTGAACAAAGCATTTCTTAGTGCAGGGGGGGTATTGGGATATTGGACAAATCATTTCTTAGTGCAGGGGGGGAGGTATTGGGATATTGGACAAAGCATTTCTTAGTGCAGGGGGGGAGTTAATGGGATATTGGACAAATCATTTCTTAGTGCAGGGGGGGAGGTATTGGGATATTGGACAAAGCATTTCTTAGTGCAGGGGGGGAGGTATTGGGGTATTGGACAAATCATTTCTTAGTGCAGGGGGGGAGGTATTGGGACATTGGACAAAGCATTTCCTAGTGCAGGGGGGGAGGTATTGGGATATTGGACAAATCATTTCTTAGTGCATGGGGGGGAGGTATTGGGATATTGGACAAAGCATTTCTTAGTGCAGGGGGGAGGTATTGGGATATTGGACAAAGCATTTCTTAGTGAAGGGGGGGGTATTGGGATATTGGACAAATCATTTCTTAGTGCAGGAGGGGGAGGTATTGGGATATTGGGCAAATCATTTCTTAGTGCAGGGGGTGAGGTATTGGGACATTGGACAAATCATTTCTTAGTGCAGGGGGGGATGTATTGGGATATTGGACAAATCATTTCTTAGTGCATGGGGGGGAGGTATTGGGATATTGGACAAAGCATTTCTTAGTGCAGGGGGGAGGTATTGGGATATTGGACAAATCATTTCTTAGTGCAGGAGGGAGGTATTGGGATATTGGACAAATCATTTCTTAGTGCAGGGGGGGAGGTATTGGGACATTGGACAAAGCATTTCTTAGTGCAGGGGGTGATGTATTGGGACATTGGACAAAGCATTTCTTAGTGCAGGGGGGGATGTATTGGGATATTGGACAAAGCATTTCTTAGTGCAGGGGGGAGGTATTGGGATATTGGACAAATCATTTCTTAGTGCAGGGGGGAGGTATTGGGATATTGGACAAATCATTTCTTAGTGCAGGAGGGAGGTATTGGGATATTGGACAAATCATTTCTTAGTGCAGGGGGGGAGGTATTGGGACATTGGACAAAGCATTTCTTAGTGCAGGGGGGGATGTATTGGGATATTGGACAAAGCATTTCTTAGTGCAGGGGGGAGGTATTGGGACATTGGACAATGCATTTCTTAGTGCAGGAGGGGGAGGTATTGGGTTATTGGACAAAGCATTTCTTAGTGCAGGGGGGAGGTATTGGGATATTGGACAAAGGATTTCTTAGTGCAAGAGGGGGACTTTTTGGGACATTGGACAAAGCATTTCTTAGTGCAGGGGGGAGGTATTGGGATTTTGGACAAAGCATTTCTTAGTGCAGGAGGGGGAGGTATTGGGATTTTGGACAAAGCATTTCTTAGTGCAGGGGGGAGGTATTGGGATATTGGACGAAGCATTTCTTAGTGCAGGAGTGGGAGGTATTGGGATATTGGACAAAGCATTTCTTAGTGTGGGGGGGGTATTGGGATATTGGACAAAGCATTTCTTAGTGCAGGAGTGGGAGGTATTGGGATATTGGACAAAGCATTTCTTAGTGCAGGGGGGAGGTATTGGGATATTGGACAAAGCATTTCTTAGTGCGGGTGGGAGGTATTGGGATATTGGACAAAGCATTTCTTAGTGCAGGGGGATAGGTATTGGGATATTGGACAAATCATTTCTTAGTGCAGGGAGGGGAGGTATTGGGACATTGGACAAAGCATTTCTTAGTGCAGGGGGGGAGGTATTGGGATATTGGACAAATCATTTCTTAGTGCAGGGGGGGGGAGGTATTGGGATATTGGACAAATCATTTCTTAGTGCAGGGAGGGGAGGTATTTTGATATTGGACAAATCATTTCTTAGTGCAGGGGGGGGGGAGGTATTGGGATATTGGACAAATCATTTCTTAGTGCAGGTGGTGGAGATATTGGACAAGTCATTTCTTAGTGCAGGGGGAGGTATTGGGATATTGGACAAATCATTTCTTAGTGCAGGGGGGGAGGGATTGGGATATTGGACAAAGCTTTTATTAGTGCAGGGGGGGTATTGGGATATTGGACAAATCATTTCTTAGTGCAGGGGGGGCGTATTGGGATATTGGACCATGCATTTCTTAGTGCAGGGGGATAGGTATTGGGATATTGGACAAATCATTTCTTAGTGCAGGGAGGGGAGGTATTGGGACATTGGACAAAGCATTTCTTAGTGCAGGGGGGGAGGTATTGGGATATTGGACAAATCATTTCTTAGTGCAGGGGGGTGGAGGTATTGGGATATTGGACAAATCATTTCTTAGTGCAGTGAGGGGAGGTATTTGAATATTGGACAAATCATTTCTTAGTGCAGGGGGGGGGAGGTATTGGGATATTGGACAAATCATTTCTTAGTGCAGGGGGTGGAGATATTGGACAAATCATTTCTTAGTGCAGGAGGGAGGTATTGGGATATTGGACAAAGCATTTCTTAGTGCAGGGGGGGAGGTATTTGGGATATTGGACAAAGCATTTCTTAGTGCAGGGTGGAGGTATTGGGATATTGGACAAATCATTTCTTAGTGCAGGAGGGAGGTATTGGGATATTACACAAATCATTTCTTAGTGCAGGGGGGGAGGTATTGGGACATTGGACAAATCATTTCTTAGTGTGGGGGGGAGGTATTGGGACATTGGACAAATCATTTCTTAGTGTGTGGGGGGGGTATTGGGATATTGGACAAAGCATTTCTTAGTGCAGGAGGGGGAGGTATTGGAATATTGGACAAAGCATTTCTTAGTGCAGGGGGGAGGTAATTTGGGATATTGGACAAAGCATTTCTTAGTGCAGGGGGGGTATTGGGATATTGGACAAATCATTTCTTAGTGCAGGGGGGAGGTATTGGGATATTGGACAAAATCATTTCTTAGTGCAGGGGGGGCGTATTGGGATATTGGACCAAGCATTTCTTAGTGCAGGGGGATAGGTATTGGGATATTGGACAAATCATTTCTTAGTGCAGGGAGGGGAGGTATTGGGGATATTGGACAAATCATTTCTTAGTGCAGGGGGGGGGGAGGTATTGGGATATTGGACAAATCATTTCTTAGTGCAGGGGGGGGGAGGTATTGGGATATTGGACAAATCATTTCTTAGTGCAGGGAGGGGAGGTATTGGGATATTGGACACAAATCATTTCTTAGTGCAGGGGGGGGGGGGAGGTATTGGGATATTGGACAAAGCATTTCTTAGTGCAGGGGGGAGGTATTGGGATATTGGACAAAGCATTTCTTAGTGCAGGGTGGAGGTATTGGGATATTGGACAAATCATTTCTTAGTGCAGGAGGGAGGTATTGGGATATTGGACAAATCATTTCTTAGTGCAGGGGGGGAGGGATTGGATATTGGACAAAGCTTTTATTAGTGCAGGGGGGGTATTGGGATATTGGACAAATCATTTCTTAGTGCATGGGGGGAGGTATTGGGATATTGGACAAATCATTTCTTAGTGCAGGGGGGGGGAGGTATTGGGATATTGGACAAATCATTTCTTAGTGCAGGAGGGAGGTATTGGGATATTGGACAAATCATTTCTTAGTGCAGGGGGTGGAGATATTGGACAAATCATTTCTTAGTGCAGGAGGGAGGTGTTGGGATATTGGACAAATCATTTCTTAGTGCAGGAGGGAGGTATTGGGATATTGGACAAAGCATTTCTTAGTGCAGGGGGGGAGGTATTGGGATATTGGACAAATCATTTCTTAGTGCAGGAGGGAGGTATTGGGATATTACACAAATCATTTCTTAGTGCAGGGGGGGGAGGTATTGGGATATTGGACAAATCATTTCTTAGTGCAGGGGGGGAGGTATTGGGATATTGGACAAATCATTTCTTAGTGCAGGGGGGGTGGGATTGGGATATTGGACAAAGCTTTTATTAGTGCAAGTGGGGAGGTATTGGGATATTAGGACAAATCATTTCTTAGTGCAGGGTTGGAGGGATTGGGATATTGGACAAAAGCTTTTATTAGTGCAGGGGGGGGGTATTGGGATATTGGACAAATCATTTCTTATTGCAGGGGGGGAGGTATTGGGATACTGGACAAAGCATTTCTTAGTGCAGGGGGGAGGTATTGGGATATTGGACAAAGCATTTCTTAGTGCAGGGGGGGGTATTGGGATTTTGAACAAAGCATTTCTTAGTGCAGGGGGGGGTATTGGGATATTGGACAAATCATTTCTTAGTGCAGGGGGGAGGTATTGGGATACTGGACAAAGCATTTCTTAGTGCAGGGGGGAGGTATTGGGATATTGGACAAATCATTTCTTAGTGCAGGGGGGGGTATTGGGATTTTGAACAAAGCATTTCTTAGTACAGGGGGGGTATTGGGATATTGGACAAATCATTTCTTAGTGCAGGGGGGGGTATTGGGATTTTGAACAAAGCATTTCTTAGTGCAGGGGGGGGTATTGGGATATTGGACAAATCATTTCTTAGTGCAGGTGGGAGGTATTGGGATATTGGGACAAATCATTTCTTAGTGCAGGGGGGGGCGTATTGGGATATTGGACCAAGCATTTCTTAGTGCAGGGGGGGAGGTATTGGTATATTGGACAAAGCATTTCTTAGTGCAGGGGGTCGAGGTATTTGGATATTGGACAAATCATTTCTTAGTGCAGGTGGTGGAGATATTGGACAAATCATTTCTTAGTGCAGGAGGGAGGTATTGGGATATTGGACAAATCATTTCTTAGTGCAGGGGGGGAGGTATTGGGATATTGGACAAAGCATTTCTTAGTGCAGGGGGGAGGTATTGGGATATTGGACAAAGCATTTCTTAGTGCAGGGGGGGGAGGTATTGGGATATTGGACAAATCATTTCTTAGTGCAGGGGGGGAGGTATTGGGATATTGGACAAATAATTTCTTAGTGCAGGGGGGAGGTATTGTTATATTGGACAAATCATTTCTTAGTGCAGGGGGGGGAGGGATTGGGATATTGGACAAAGCTTTTATTAGTGCAGGGGGAGGTATTGGGATATTGGACAAATCATTTCTTAGTGCAAGGGGTGAGGTATTGGGGATATTGGACAAATCATTTCTTAGTGCAGGGGGGGGAGGTATTGGGATATTGGACAAATCATTTCTTAGTGCAGGAGGGGGAGGTATTGGGATATTGGACAAATCGTTTCTTAGTGCAGGGGGGGAGATATTGGGATATTGGACAAATCATTTCTTAGTGCGGGGGGGGAGGGATTGGGATATTGGACAAAGCTTTTATTAGTGCAGGGGGGAGGTATTGGGATATTGGACAAAGCTTTTATTAGTGCAGGGGGGGTGGGATTGGGATATTGGACAAAGCTTTTATTAGTGCAGGGGGGAGGTATTGGGATATTGGAAAAATCATTTCTTAGTGCAGGGGGGGAGTGATTGGGATATTGGACAAAGCTTTTATTAGTGCAGGGTGGGGTATTGGGATATTGGACAAATCATTTCTTAGTGCAGGGGGGAAGTATTGGGATACTGGACAAAGCATTTCTTAGTGCAGGGGGGAGGTATTGGGATATTGGACAAAGCATTTCTTAGTGCAGGGGGGGTATTGGGATTTTGGACAAAGCATTTCTTAGTGCAGGGGGGGTATTGGGATATTGGACAAATCATTTCTTAGTGCAGGGGGGAGGTATTGGGATATTGGACAAATCATTTCTTAGTGCAGGGGGGGGAGGTATTGGGATATTGGACAAATCATTTCTTAGTGCAGGGGGGAGGTATTGGGATATTGAACAAATCATTTCTTAGTGCAGGGGGGGAGGTATTGGGATATTGGACAAATCATTTCTTAGTGCAGGGGGGAGGTATTGGGATATTGGACAAAGCATTTCTTAGTGCAGGGGGGGAGGTATTGGGATATTGGACAAATCATTTCTTAGTGCAGAGGGGGAGGTATTGGGATATTGGACAAATAATTTCTTAGTGCAGGGGGGAGGTATTGTTATATTGGACAAATCATTTCTTAGTGCAGGGGGGGAGGGATTGGGATATTGGACAAAGCTTTTATTAGTGCAGGGGGGAGGTATTGGGATATTGGACAAAGCTTTTATTAGTGCAGGGGGGGTGGGATTGGGATATTGGACAAAGCTTTTATTAGTGCAGGGGGAGCTATTGGGATATTGGACAAATCATTTCTTAGTGCAAGGGGGGAGGTATTGGGATATTGGACAAATCATTTCTTAGTGCAGGGGGGGAGGTATTGGGATATTGGACAAATCATTTCTTAGTGCAGGAGGGGGAGGTATTGGGATATTGGACAAATCATTTCTTAGTGCAGGGGGGGAGGTATTGGGATATTGGACAAATAATTTCTTAGTGCAGGGGGGGGAGATATTGGGATATTGGACAAATCATTTCTTAGTGCGGGGGGGGAGGGATTGGGATATTGGACAAAGCTTTTATTAGTGCAGGGGGGGAGTGATTGGGATATTGGACAAAGCTTTTATTAGTGCAGGGGGGGGTATTGGGATATTCGACAAATCATTTCTTAGTGCAGGGGGGAGGTATTGGGATATTGGAAAAAATCATTTCTTAGTGCAGGGGGGGAGTGATTGGGATATTGGACAAAGCTTTTATTAGTGCAGGGGGGGGTATTGGGATATTCGACAAATCATTTCTTAGTGCAGGGGGGAGGTATTGGGATACTGGACAAAGCATTTCTTAGTGCAGGGGGGGTATTGGGATTTTGGACAAAGCATTTCTTAGTGCAGGGGGGGTATTGGGATATTGGACAAATCATTTCTTAGTGCAGGGGGGAGGTATTGGGATATTGGACAAATCATTTCTTAGTGCAGGGGGGGAGGTATTGGCATATTGGACAAATCATTTCTTAGTGCAGGGGGGAGGTATTGGGATATTGAACAAATCATTTCTTAGTGCAGGGGGGGAGGTATTGGGATATTGGACAAATCATTTCTTAGTGCAGGGGGGGAGGTATTGGGATATTGGACAAATCATTTCTTAGTGCAGGGGGGGAGGTATTGGGATATTGGACAAATCATTTCTTAGTGCAGGAGGGAGGTATTGGGATATTGGACAAATCATTTCTTAGTGCAGGGGGGGAGGTATTGGGATATTGGACAAATCATTTCTTAGTGCAGGGGGGGGAGGTATTGGGATATTGGACAAAGATTTTATTAGTGCAGGGGGGGGAGGGTATTGAGATATTGGACAAAGCATTTCTTAGTGCAGGGGGGGGGAGGTATTGGGATATTGGACAAATCATTTCTTAGTGCAGGGGGGGAGGTATTGGGATATTGGACAAAGCATTTCTTAGTGCAGGGGGGGAGGTATTGGGATATTGGACAAAGCATTTCTTAGTGCAGGAGGGGGGAGGTATTGGGATATTGGACAAAGCATTTCTTAGTGCAGGAGGGGGAGATATTGGACAAAGCATTTCTTAGTGCAGGGGGGGAGGTATTGGGATATTGGACAAATCATTTCTTAGTGCAGGGGGGGAGGTATTGGGATATTGGACAAATCATTTCTTAGTGCAGGGGGGGGAGATATTGGGATATTGGACAAAGCATTTCTTAGTGCAGGGGGGGGTATTGGGATATTGGACAAATCATCTCTTAGTGCAGGGGGGGGAGGTATTGGGATATTGGACAAAGCATTTCTTAGTGCAGGGGGGGAGGTATTGGGATATTGGACAAAGCATTTCTTAGTGCAGGGGGGGGTATTGGGACATTGGACAAATCATTTCTTAGTGCAGGGGGGGGAGGTATTGGGATATTGGACAAAGCATTTCTTAGTGCAGGGGGGGGAGGTATTGGGATATTGGACAAAGCATTTCTTAGTGCAGGGGGGGAGGTATTGGGATATTGGACAAAGCATTTCTTAGTGCAGGAGGGGGGAGGGTATTGGGATATTGGACAAAGCATTTCTTAGTGCAGGAGGGGGAAATATTGGACAAAGCATTTCTTAGTGCAGGGGGGGAGGTATTGGGATATTGGACAAAGCATTTCTTAGTGCAGGGGGGGGAAGTATTGGGATACTGGACAAAGCATTTCTTAGTGCAGGGGGGGGAGGTATTGGGACATTGGACAAAGCATTTCTTAGTGCAGGGGGGGGAGGTATTGGGATATTGGACAAAGCATTTCTTAGTGCAGGGGGGGGAGGTATTGGGATACTGGACAAAGCATTTCTTAGTGCAGGTGGGGAGGTATTGGGACATTGGACAAAGCATTTCCTAGTGCAGGGGGGGGGGAGGTATTGGGATATTGGACAAAGCATTTCTTAGTGCAGGGGGGGGGAGGTATTGGGATACTGGACAAAGCATTTCTTAGTGCAGGGGGGGAGGTATTGGGACATTGGACAAAGCATTTCTTAGTGCAGGGGGGGGAGGTATTTGGGATATTGGACAAAGCATTTCTTAGTGCAGGGGGGAGGTATTGGGATATTGGACAAAACATTTCTTAGTGCAGGGGGGGAGGTATTGGGATATTGGACAAATCATTTCTTAGTGCAGGGGGGGGGAGGTATTGGGATATTGGACAAATCATTTCTTAGTGCAGGGGTGGAGGTATTGGGATATTGGACAAATCATTTCTTAGTGCAGGGGGGGAGGTATTGGGATATTGGACAAAGCATTTTCTTAGTGCAGGGGGGGAGGTATTGGGATATTGGACAAAGCATTTCTTAGTGCAGGAGGGGGGAGGTTTTGGGATATTGGACAAAGCATTTCTTAGTGCAGGAGGGGGAGATATTGGACAAAGCATTTCTTAGTGCAGGGGGGGAGGTATTGGGATATTGGACAAATCATTTCTTAGTGCAGGGGGGGAGGTATTGGGATATTGGACAAATCATTTCTTAGTGCAGGGGGGGGAGATATTGGGATATTGGACAAAGCATTTCTTAGTGCAGGGGGGGGGGGGTATTGGGATATTGGACAAATCATTTCTTAGTGCAGGGGGGGGAAGGTATTGGGATATTGGACAAATCATTTCTTAGTGCAGGGGGGGGAGGTATTGGGATATTGGACAAAGCATTTCTTAGTGCCAGGGGGGGAGGTATTGGGATATTGGACAAATCATTTCTTAGTGCAGGGGGGGGTATTGGGACATTAGACAAATCATTTCTTAGTGCAGGGGGGGGAGGTATTGGGATATTGGACAAAGCATTTCTTAGTGCAGGGGGGAGTTATTGGGATATTGGACAAATCATTTCTTAGTGCAGGGGGGGAGGTATTGGGATATTGGACAAAGCATTTCTTAGTGCAGGGGGGGAGGTATTGGGATATTGGACAAATCATTTCTTAGTGCAGGGGGGGAGGTATTGGGACATTGGACAAAGCATTTCCTAGTGCAGGGGGGGAGGTATTGGGATATTGGACAAATCATTTCTTAGTGCAGGGGGGGAGGTATTGGGATATTGGACAAATCATTTCTTAGTGCGGGGGGGGAGGTATTGGGATATTGGACATATCATTTCTTAGTGCAGGGGGGGGAGATACTGGGATATTGGACAAAGCATTTCTTAGTGCAGGGGGGAGGTATTGGGATATTGGACAAAGCATTTCTTAGTGCAGGGGGGAGGTATTGGGATATTGGACAAAGCATTTCTTAGTGCAGGAGGGGGAGGTATTGGGATATTGGACAAAGCATTTCTTAGTGCAGGAGGGGGAGGTATTGGGATACTGGACAAATCATTTCCTAGTGCAGGGGGGGAGATACTGGGATATTGGACAAAGCATTTCTTAGTGCAGGGGGGAGGTATTGGGATATTGGACAAAGCATTTCTTAGTGCAGGGGGGGGAGGTATTGGGATACTGGACAAAGCATTTCTTAGTGCAGGGGGGGAGGTATTGGGACATTGGACCAAAGCATTTCTTAGTGCAGGGGGGGAGGTATTGGGATATTGGACAAAGCATTTCTTAGTGCAGGGGGGGAGGTATTGGGATATTGGACAAAGCATTTCTTAGTGCAGGGGGGGAGGTATTGGGATATTGGACAAAGCATTTCCTTAGTGCAGGGGGGGGAGGTATTGGGATACTGGACAAAGCATTTCTTAGTGCAGGGGGGGGAGGTATTGGGACATTGGACAAAGCATTTCTTAGTGCAGGGGGGGGAGGTATTGGGATATTGGACAAAGCATTTCTTAGTGCAGGGGGGGAGGTATTGGGATACTGGACAAAGCATTTCTTAGTGCAGG
>JAUIMM010001727.1:0-129351 GCA_031769625.1 Taudactylus pleione
CATATTTGTGGGTCTGGTCTTCAACACATTCTGTGAAATTTTGAGCTGTCTGTGTTTGCTACAAGAGGAGATATCACAAAGTATGTGCTTTTGTTGTTTCCATTGGTTTCAATGCATTTTGGCCTAAAACAATCATTTGCTGTTTTCTCTTAAACGCAACATGGGAGAAAAACCATTTCACATCACATTTGTGGGTCTTGGTCTTCAACACATTCTGTGAAATTTTGAGCTGTCTGTTTGCTACAAGAGGAGATATCACAAAGTTTGCGCTTTTGTTGTTTCCATTGGTTTCAATGCATTTTGGCCTAAAACAGCATTTGCTGTTTTCTCTTAAACGCAACATGGGAGAAAAACCATTTCACATCCCATTTGTGGGTCTTGGTCTTCAACACATTCTGTGAAATTTTGAGCTGTCTGTGTTTGCTACAAGAGGAGATATCAGAAAGTATGTGCTTTTGTTGTTTCCATTGGTTTCAATGCATTTTGGCCTAAAACAAGCATTTGCTGTTTTCTCTTAAACGCTCCATGGGAGAAAAACCATTTCACATCACATTTGTGGGTCTTGGTCTTCAACACATTCTGTGAAATTTTGAGCTGTCTGTGCTTGCTACAAGAGGAGATATCACAAAGTATGTGCTTTTGTTGTTTCCATTGGTTTCAAAGCATTTGGGCCTAAAATTGGCATTTGCTGTTTTCTCTTAAATGCAACATGGGAGAAAAACCATTCAAATCACGTTTGTGGGTCTTGGTCTTCAACACATTCTGTGAAATTTTGAGCTGTCCGTGTTTGCTACAGAGGAGATTTCACAAAGTATGCGCTTTTGTAGTTTTCATTGGTTTCAATGCATTTTGGCCTAAAACGAGTATTTTGCTGTTTTCTCTTAAACGCAACATGGGAGAAAAACCATTTCACATCACATTTGTGGGTCTTGGTCTTCAACACATTCTGTGAAATTTTGAGCTGTCTGTGTTTGCTACAAGAGCAGATATCACAAAGTATGCGCTTTTGGTGTTTCCATTGATTTCAATGCATTTTGGCATAAAACAAGCATTTGCTGTTTTCTCTTAAACGCAACATGGGAGAAAAACCATTTCACATCACATTTGTGGGTCTTGGTCTTCAACACATTCTGTGAAATTTTGAGCTGTCTGTGTTTGCTACAAGAGGAGATATCACAAAGTTTGCGCTTTTGTTGTTTCCATTGGTTTCAATGCATTTTGGCCTAAAATGAGCATTTTCTGTTTTCTCTTAATCGCAACATGGGAGAAAAACCATTTCACATCACATTTGTGGGTCTTGGTCTTCAACACATTCTGTGAAATTTTGAGCTGTCTGTGTTTGCTACAAGAGCAGATATCACAAAGTATGCGCTTTTGTTGTTTCCATTGATTTCAATGCATTTAGGCATAAAACAAGCATTTGCTGTTTTCTCTTAAACGCAACATGGAGAAAAACCATTTCACATCACATTTGTGGGTCTTGGTCTTCAACACATTCTGTGAAATTTTGAGATGTCTGTTTGCTACAAGAGGAGATATCACAAAGTTTGCACTTTTGTTGTTTCCATTGGTTTCAATGCATTTTGGCCTAAAACAAGCATTTGCTGTTTTCTCTTAAACACAACATGGGAGAAAAACCATTTCACATCACATTTGTGGTCTTGGTCTTCAACACATTCTGTGAAATTTTGAGCTGTCTGTGTTTGCTACAAGAGGAGATATCAGAAAGTATGTGCTTTTGTTGTTTCCATTGGTTTCAATGCATTTTGCCTAAAACAAGCATTTGCTGTTTTCTCTTAAACGCTCCATGGGAGAAAAAACATTTCACAACACATTCGTGGGTCTTGGTCTTCAACACATTCTCTGAAATTTTGAGCTGTCTGTGTTTGCTACAAGAGCAGATATCACAAAGTATGCACTTTTGTTGTTTCCATTGGTTTCAATGCATTTTGGCCTAAAACAATCATTTTCTGTTTTCTCTTGAATCGCAACATGGGAGAAAAAACCATTTCACATCACATTTGTGGGTCTTGGTCTTCAACACATTCTGTGAAATTTTGAGCTGTCTGTGTTTGCTACAAGAGCAGATATCACAAAGTATGCGCTTTTGTTGTTTCCATTGATTTCAATGCATTTAAGCATAAAACAAGCATTTGCTGTTTTCTCTTAAACGCAACATGGGAGAAAAACCATTTCACATCATATTTGTGGGTCTTGGTCTTCAACACATTCTGTGAAATTTTGAGCTGTCTGTGTTTGCTACAAGAGGAGATATCACAAAGTATGTGCTTTTGTTGTTTCCATTGGTTTCAATGCATTTTGGCCTAAAACAATCATTTGCTGTTTTCTCTTAAACGCAACATGGGAGAAAAACCATTTCACATCACATTTGTGGGTCTTGGTCTTCAACACATTCTGTGAAATTTTGAGCTGTCTGTTTGCTACAAGAGGAGATATCACAAAGTTTGCGCTTTTGTTGTTTCCATTGGTTTCAATGCATTTTGGCCTAAAACAAGCATTTGCTGTTTTCTCTTAAACGCAACATGGGAGAAAAACCATTTCACATCCCATTTGTGGGTCTTGGTCTTCAACACATTCTGTGAAATTTTGAGCTGTCTGTGTTTGCTACAAGAGGAGATATCAGAAAGTATGTGCTTTTGTTGTTTCCATTGGTTTCAATGCATTTTGGCCTAAAACAAGCATTTGCTGTTTTCTCTTAAACGCTCCATGGGAGAAAAACCATTTCACATCACATTTGTGGGTCTTGGTCTTCAACACATTCTGTGAAATTTTGAGCTGTCTGTGCTTGCTACAAGAGGAGATATCACAAAGTATGTGCTTTTGTTGTTTCCATTGGTTTCAAAGCATTTGGGCCTAAAATTGGCATTTGCTGTTTTCTCTTAAATGCAACATGGGAGAAAAACCATTTCAAATCACGTTTGTGGGTCTTGGTCTTCAACACATTCTGTGAAATTTTGAGCTGTCCGTGTTTGCTACAAGAGGAGATTTCACAAAGTATGCGCTTTTGTAGTTTTCATTGGTTTCAATGCATTTTGGCCTAAAACGAGTATTTTGCTGTTTTCTCTTAAACGCAACATGGGAGAAAAACCATTTCACATCACATTTGTGGGTCTTGGTCTTCAACACATTCTGTGAAATTTTGAGCTGTCTGTGTTTGCTACAAGAGCAGATATCACAAAGTATGCGCTTTTGGTGTTTCCATTGATTTCAATGCATTTTGGCATAAAACAAGCATTTGCTGTTTTCTCTTAAACGCAACATGGGAGAAAAACCATTTCACATCACATTTGTGGGTCTTGGTCTTCAACACATTCTGTGAAATTTTGAGCTGTCTGTGTTTGCTACAAGAGGAGATATCACAAAGTTTGCGCTTTTGTTGTTTCCATTGGTTTCAATGCATTTTGGCCTAAAATGAGCATTTTCTGTTTTCTCTTAATCGCAACATGGGAGAAAAACCATTTCACATCACATTTGTGGGTCTTGGTCTTCAACACATTCTGTGAAATTTTGAGCTGTCTGTGTTTGCTACAAGAGCAGATATCACAAAGTATGCGCTTTTGTTGTTTCCATTGATTTCAATGCATTTTGGCATAAAACAAGCATTTGCTGTTTTCTCTTAAACGCAACATGGGAGAAAAACCATTTCACATCACATTTGTGGGTCTTGGTCTTCAACACATTCTGTGAAATTTTGAGCTGTCTGTTTGCTACAAGAGGAGATATCACAAAGTTTGCGCTTTTGTTGTTTCCATTGGTTTCAATGCATTTTTGCCTAAAACAAGCATTTGCTGTTTTCTCTTAAACGCAACATGGGAGAAAAACCATTTCACATCACATTTGTGGGTCTTATTCTTCAACACATTCTGTGAAATTTTGAGCTGTCTGTGTTTGCTACAAGAGGAGATATCAGAAAGTATGTGCTTTTGTTGTTTCCATTGGTTTCAATGCATTTTGGCCTAAAACAAGCATTTGCTGTTTTCTCTAAAACGCTCAATGTGAGAAAAAACATTTCACAACACATTCGTGGGTCTTGGTCTTCAACACATTCTCTGAAATTTTGAGCTGTCTTTGTTTGCTACAAGAGCAGATATCACAAAGTATGCACTTTTGTTGTTTCCATTGATTTCAATGCATTTTGGCAAAAAACAAGCATTTACTGTTTTCTCTTAAACGCAACATGTGAGAAAAACCATTTCACATCA
The DNA here is from genome assembly GCA_031769625.1 of Taudactylus pleione. Classification (NCBI taxonomy): domain Eukaryota; kingdom Metazoa; phylum Chordata; class Amphibia; order Anura; family Myobatrachidae; genus Taudactylus; species Taudactylus pleione. The sequence goes on from JAUIMM010001727.1 coordinate 4,224, forward strand.
TATTTGTGGGTCTTGGTCTTCAACACATTCTGTGAAATTTTGAGCTGTCTGTGTTTGCTACAAGAGGAGATATCACAAAGTTTGTGCTTTTGTTGTTTCCATTGGTTTCAATGCATTTTGGCCTAAAACGAGCATTTGCTGTTTTCTCTTAAACGCAACATGGGAGAAAAACCATTTCACATCACATTTGTGGGTCTTGGTCTTCAACACATTCTGTGAAATTTTGAGCTGTCTGTGTTTGCTACAAGAGGAGATATCAGAAAGTATGTGCTTTTGTTGTTTCCATTGGTTTCAATGCATTTTGGCCTAAAACAATCATTTGCTGTTTTCTCTTAAACGCAACATGGGAGAAAAACCATTTCACATCACATTTGTGGGTCTTGGTCTTCAACACATTCTGTGAAATTTTGAGCTGTCTGTTTGCTACAAGAGGAGATATCACAAAGTTTGCGCTTTTGTTGTTTCCATTGGTTTCAATGCATTTTGGCCTAAAACAAGCATTTGCTGTTTTCTCTTAAACGCAACATGGGAGAAAAACCATTTCACATCACATTTGTGGGTCTTGGTCTTCAACACATTCTGTGAAATTTTGAGCTGTCTGTGTTTGCTACAAGAGGAGATATCAGAAAGTATGTGCTTTTGTTGTTTCCATTGGTTTCAATGCATTTTGGCCTAAAACAAGCATTTGCTGTTTTCTCTTAAACGCTCCATGGGAGAAAAAACATTTCACAACACATTCGTGGGTCTTGGTCTTCAACACATTCTCTGAAATTTTGAGCAGTCTGTGTTTGCTACAAGAGCAGATATCACAAAGTATGCACTTTTGTTGTTTCCATTGATTTCAATGCATTTTGGCATAAAACAAGCTTTTACTGTTTTCTCTTAAACGCAACATGGGAGAAAAACCATTTCACATCACGTTTGTGGGTCTTGGTCTTCAACACATTCTGTGAAATTTTGAGCTGTCTGTGTTTGCTACAAGAGGAGATTTCACAAAGTATGCGCTTTTGTAGTTTTCATTGGTTTCAATGCATTTTGGCCTAAAACGAGTATTTTGCTGTTTTCTCTTAAACGCAACATGGGAGAAAAACCATTTCACATCACATTTGTGGGTCTTGGTCTTCAACACATTCTGTGAAATTTTGAGCTGTCTGTGTTTGCTACAAGAGCAGATATCACAAAGTATGCGCTTTTGGTGTTTCCATTGATTTCAATGCATTTTGGCATAAAACAAGCATTTGCTGTTTTCTCTTAAACGCAACATGGGAGAAAAAACATTTCACAACACATTCGTGGGTCTTGGTCTTCAACACATTCTCTGAAATTTTGAGCTGTCTGTGTTTGCTACAAGAGGAGATATCACAAAGTTTGTGCTTTTGTTGTTTCCATTGGTTTCAATGCATTTTGGCCTAAAACGAGCATTTGCTGTTTTCTCTTAAACGCAACAAGGGAGAAAAACCATTTCACATCACATTTGTGGGTCTTGGTCTTCAACACATTCTGTGAAATTTTGAGCTGTCTGTGTTTGCTACAAGAGGAGATATCAGAAAGTATGTGCTTTTGTTGTTTCCATTGGTTTCAATGCATTTTGGCCTAAAACAAGCATTTGCTGTTTTCTCTTAAACGCAACATGGGAGAAAAACCATTTCACATCACATTTGTGGGTCTTGGTCTTCAACACATTCTGTGAAATTTTGAGCAGTCTGTGTTTGCTACAAGAGGAGATATCAGAAAGAATGTGCTTTTGTTGTTTCCATTGGTTTCAATGCATTTTGGCCTAAACAAGCATTTGCTGTTTTCTCTTAAACGCTCCATGGGAGAAAAAACATTTCACAACACATTCGTGGGTCTTGGTCTTCAACACATTCTCTGAAATTTTGAGCTGTCTGTGTTTGCTACAAGAGCAGATATCACAAAGTATGCACTTTTGTTGTTTCCATTGATTTCAATGCATTTTGGCATAAAACAAGCATTTACTGTTTTCTCTTAAATGCAACATGGGAGAAAAACCATTTCACATCATATTTGTGGGTCTTGGTCTTCAACACATTCTGTGAAATTTTGAGCTGTCTGTGTTTGCTACAAGAGGAGATATCACAAAGTTTGTGCTTTTGTTGTTTCCATTGGTTTCAATGCATTTTGGCCTAAAACGAGCATTTGCTGTTTTCTCTTAAACGCAACAAGGGAGAAAAACCATTTCACATCACATTTGTGGGTCTTGGTCTTCAACACATTCTGTGAAATTTTGAGCTGTCTGTGTTTGCTACAAGAGGAGATATCACAAAGTTTGCGCTTTTGTTGTTTCCATTGGTTTCAATGCATTTTGGCCTAAAACAAGCATTTGCTGTTTTCTCTTAAACGCAACATGGGAGAAAAACCATTTCACATCCCATTTGTGGGTCTTGGTCTTCAACACATTCTGTGAAATTTTGAGCTGTCTGTGTTTGCTACAAGAGGAGATATCAGAAAGTATGTGCTTTTGTTGTGTCCATTGGTTTCAATGCATTTTGGCCTAAAACAAGCATTTGCTGTTTTCTCTTAAACGCTCCATGGGAGAAAAACCATTTCACATCACATTTGTGGGTCTTGGTCTTCAACACATTCTATGAAATTTTGAGCTGTCTGTGCTTGCTACAAGAGGAGATATCACAAAGTATGTGCTTTTGTTGTTTCCATTGGTTTCAAAGCATTTTGGCCTAAAATTGGCATTTGCTGTTTTCTCTTAAATGCAACATGGGAGAAAAACCATTTCAAATCACGTTTGTGGGTCTTGGTCTTCAACACATTCTGTGAAATTTTGAGCTGTCCGTGTTTGCTACAAGAGGAGATTTCACAAAGTATGCGCTTTTGTAGTTTTCATTGGTTTCAATGCATTTTGGCCTAAAACGAGTATTTTGCTGTTTTCTCTTAAACGCAACATGGGAGAAAAACCATTTCACATCACATTTGTGGGTCTTGGTCTTCAACACATTCTGTGAAATTTTGAGCTGTCTGTGTTTGCTACAAGAGCAGATATCACAAAGTATGCGCTTTTGGTGTTTCCATTGATTTCAATGCATTTTGGCATAAAACAAGCATTTGCTGTTTTCTCTTAAACGCAACATGGGAGAAAAACCATTTCACATCACATTTGTGGGTCTTGGTCTTCAACACATTCTGTGAAATTTTGAGCTGTCTGTGTTTGCTACAAGAGGAGATATCACAAAGTTTGCGCTTTTGTTGTTTCCATTGGTTTCAATGCATTTTGGCCTAAAATGAGCATTTTCTGTTTTCTCTTAATCGCAACATGGGAGAAAAACCATTTCACATCACATTTGTGGGTCTTGGTCTTCAACACATTCTGTGAAATTTTGAGCTGTCTGTGTTTGCTACAAGAGCAGATATCACAAAGTATGCGCTTTTGTTGTTTCCATTGATTTCAATGCATTTTGGCATAAAACAAGCATTTGCTGTTTTCTCTTAAACGCAACATGGGAGAAAAACCATTTCACATCACATTTGTGGGTCTTGGTCTTCAACACATTCTGTGAAATTTTGAGCTGTCTGTTTGCTACAAGAGGAGATATCACAAAGTTTGCGCTTTTGTTGTTTCCATTGGTTTCAATGCATTTTTGCCTAAAACAAGCATTTGCTGTTTTCTCTTAAACGCAACATGGGAGAAAAACCATTTCACATCACATTTGTGGGTCTTATTCTTCAACACATTCTGTGAAATTTTGAGCTGTCTGTGTTTGCTACAAGAGGAGATATCAGAAAGTATGTGCTTTTGTTGTTTCCATTGGTTTCAATGCATTTTGGCCTAAAACAAGCATTTGCTGTTTTCTCTAAAACGCTCAATGTGAGAAAAAACATTTCACAACACATTCGTGGGTCTTGGTCTTCAACACATTCTCTGAAATTTTGAGCTGTCTTTGTTTGCTACAAGAGCAGATATCACAAAGTATGCACTTTTGTTGTTTCCATTGATTTCAATGCATTTTGGCAAAAAACAAGCATTTACTGTTTTCTCTTAAACGCAACATGTGAGAAAAACCATTTCACATCATATTTGTGGGTCTTGGTCTTCAACACATTCTGTGAAATTTTGAGCTGTCTGTGTTTGCTACAAGAGGAGATATCACAAAGTTTGTGCTTTTGTTGTTTCCATTGGTTTCAATGCATTTTGGCCTAAAACGAGCATTTGCTGTTTTCTCTTAAACGCAACATGGGAGAAAAACCATTTCACATCACATTTGTGGGTCTTGGTCTTCAACACATTCTGTGAAATTTTGAGCTGTCTGTGTTTGCTACAAGAGGAGATATCAGAAAGTATGTGCTTTTGTTGTTTCCATTGGTTTCAATGCATTTTGGCCTAAAACAATCATTTGCTGTTTTCTCTTAAACGCAACATGGGAGAAAAACCATTTCACATCACATTTGTGGGTCTTGGTCTTCAACACATTCTGTGAAATTTTGAGCTGTCTGTTTGCTACAAGAGGAGATATCACAAAGTTTGCGCTTTTGTTGTTTCCATTGGTTTCAATGCATTTTGGCCTAAAACAAGCATTTGCTGTTTTCTCTTAAACGCAACATGGGAGAAAAACCATTTCACATCACATTTGTGGGTCTTGGTCTTCAACACATTCTGTGAAATTTTGAGCTGTCTGTGTTTGCTACAAGAGGAGATATCAGAAAGTATGTGCTTTTGTTGTTTCCATTGGTTTCAATGCATTTTGGCCTAAAACAAGCATTTGCTGTTTTCTCTTAAACGCTCCATGGGAGAAAAAACATTTCACAACACATTCGTGGGTCTTGGTCTTCAACACATTCTCTGAAATTTTGAGCAGTCTGTGTTTGCTACAAGAGCAGATATCACAAAGTATGCACTTTTGTTGTTTCCATTGATTTCAATGCATTTTGGCATAAAACAAGCTTTTACTGTTTTCTCTTAAACGCAACATGGGAGAAAAACCATTTCACATCACATTTGTGGGTCTTGGTCTTCAACACATTCTGTGAAATTTTGAGCTGTCTGTGTTTGCTACAAGAGGAGATATCACAAAGTTTGTGCTTTTGTTGTTTCCATTGGTTTCAATGCATTTTGGCCTAAAACGAGCATTTGCTGTTTTCTTTTAAACTCAACATGGGAGAAAAACCATTTCACATCACATTTGTGGGACTTGGTCTTCAACACATTCTGTGAAATTTTGAGCTGTCTGTGCTTGCTACAAGAGGAGATATCACAAAGTATGTGCTTTTGTTGTTTCCATTGGTTTCAAAGCATTTTGGCCTAAAATTGGCATTTGCTGTTTTCTCTTAAATGCAACATGGGAGAAAAACCATTTCACATCACGTTTGTGGGTCTTGGTCTTCAACACATTCTGTGAAATTTTGAGCTGTCTGTGTTTGCTACAAGAGGAGATTTCACAAAGTATGCGCTTTTGTAGTTTTCATTGGTTTCAATGCATTTTGGCCTAAAACGAGTATTTTGCTGTTTTCTCTTAAACGCAACATGGGAGAAAAACCATTTCACATCACATTTGTGGGTCTTGGTCTTCAACACATTCTGTGAAATTTTGAGCTGTCTGTGTTTGCTACAAGAGCAGATATCACAAAGTATGCGCTTTTGGTGTTTCCATTGATTTCAATGCATTTTGGCATAAAACAAGCATTTGCTGTTTTCTCTTAAACGCAACATGGGAGAAAAAACATTTCACAACACATTCGTGGGTCTTGGTCTTCAACACATTCTCTGAAATTTTGAGCTGTCTGTGTTTGCTACAAGAGGAGATATCACAAAGTTTGTGCTTTTGTTGTTTCCATTGGTTTCAATGCATTTTGGCCTAAAACGAGCATTTGCTGTTTTCTCTTAAACGCAACAAGGGAGAAAAACCATTTCACATCACATTTGTGGGTCTTGGTCTTCAACACATTCTGTGAAATTTTGAGCTGTCTGTGTTTGCTACAAGAGGAGATATCAGAAAGTATGTGCTTTTGTTGTTTCCATTGGTTTCAATGCATTTTGGCCTAAAACAAGCATTTGCTGTTTTCTCTTAAACGCAACATGGGAGAAAAACCATTTCACATCACATTTGTGGGTCTTGGTCTTCAACACATTCTGTGAAATTTTGAGCAGTCTGTGTTTGCTACAAGAGGAGATATCAGAAAGAATGTGCTTTTGTTGTTTCCATTGGTTTCAATGCATTTTGGCCTAAACAAGCATTTGCTGTTTTCTCTTAAACGCTCCATGGGAGAAAAAACATTTCACAACACATTCGTGGGTCTTGGTCTTCAACACATTCTCTGAAATTTTGAGCTGTCTGTGTTTGCTACAAGAGCAGATATCACAAAGTATGCACTTTTGTTGTTTCCATTGATTTCAATGCATTTTGGCATAAAACAAGCATTTACTGTTTTCTCTTAAATGCAACATGGGAGAAAAACCATTTCACATCATATTTGTGGGTCTTGGTCTTCAACACATTCTGTGAAATTTTGAGCTGTCTGTGTTTGCTACAAGAGGAGATATCACAAAGTTTGTGCTTTTGTTGTTTCCATTGGTTTCAATGCATTTTGGCCTAAAACGAGCATTTGCTGTTTTCTCTTAAACGCAACAAGGGAGAAAAACCATTTCACATCACATTTGTGGGTCTTGGTCTTCAACACATTCTGTGAAATTTTGAGCTGTCTGTGTTTGCTACAAGAGGAGATATCACAAAGTTTGCGCTTTTGTTGTTTCCATTGGTTTCAATGCATTTTGGCCTAAAACAAGCATTTGCTGTTTTCTCTTAAACGCAACATGGGAGAAAAACCATTTCACATCCCATTTGTGGGTCTTGGTCTTCAACACATTCTGTGAAATTTTGAGCTGTCTGTGTTTGCTACAAGAGGAGATATCAGAAAGTATGTGCTTTTGTTGTTTCCATTGGTTTCAATGCATTTTGGCCTAAAACAAGCATTTGCTGTTTTCTCTTAAACGCTCCATGGGAGAAAAACCATTTCACATCACATTTGTGGGTCTTGGTCTTCAACACATTCTATGAAATTTTGAGCTGTCTGTGCTTGCTACAAGAGGAGATATCACAAAGTATGTGCTTTTGTTGTTTCCATTGGTTTCAAAGCATTTTGGCCTAAAATTGGCATTTGCTGTTTTCTCTTAAATGCAACATGGGAGAAAAACCATTTCAAATCACGTTTGTGGGTCTTGGTCTTCAACACATTCTGTGAAATTTTGAGCTGTCCGTGTTTGCTACAAGAGGAGATTTCACAAAGTATGCGCTTTTGTAGTTTTCATTGGTTTAATGCATTTTGGCCTAAAACGAGTATTTTGCTGTTTTCTCTTAAACGCAACATGGGAGAAAAACCATTTCACATCACATTTGTGGGTCTTGGTCTTCAACACATTCTGTGAAATTTTGAGCTGTCTGTGTTTGCTACAAGAGCAGATATCACAAAGTATGCGCTTTTGGTGTTTCCATTGATTTCAATGCATTTTGGCATAAAACAAGCATTTGCTGTTTTCTCTTAAACGCAACATGGGAGAAAAACCATTTCACATCACATTTGTGGGTCTTGGTCTTCAACACATTCTGTGAAATTTTGAGCTGTCTGTGTTTGCTACAAGAGGAGATATCACAAAGTTTGCGCTTTTGTTGTTTCCATTGGTTTCAATGCATTTTGGCCTAAAACGAGCATTTTCTGTTTTCTCTTAATCGCAACATGGGAGAAAAACCATTTCACATCACATTTGTGGGTCTTGGTCTTCAACACATTCTGTGAAATTTTGAGCTGTCTGTGTTTGCTACAAGAGCAGATATCACAAAGTATGCACTTTTGTTGTTTCCATTGATTTCAATGCATTTTGGCATAAAACAAGCATTTGCTGTTTTCTCTTAAACGCAACATGGGAGAAAAACCATTTCACATCACATTTGTGGGTCTTGGTCTTCAACACATTCTGTGAAATTTTGAGCTGTCTGTTTGCTACAAGAGGAGATATCACAAAGTTTGCGCTATTGTTGTTTCCATTGGTTTCAATGCATTTTTGCCTAAAACAAGCATTTGCTGTTTTCTCTTAAACGCAACATGGGAGAAAAACCATTTCACATCACATTTGTGGGTCTTGGTCTTCAACACATTCTGTGAAATTTTGAGCTGTCTGTGTTTGCTACAAGAGGAGATATCAGAAAGTATGTGCTTTTGTAGTTTCCATTGGTTTCAATGCATTTTGGCCTAAAACAAGCATTTGCTGTTTTCTCTAAAACGCTCAATGTGAGAAAAAACATTTCACAACACATTCGTGGGTCTTGGTCTTCAACACATTCTCTGAAATTTTGAGCTGTCTTTGTTTGCTACAAGAGCAGATATCACAAAGTATGCACTTTTGTTGTTTCCATTGATTTCAATGCATTTTGGCAAAAAACAAGCATTTACTGTTTTCTCTTAAACGCAACATGGGAGAAAAACCATTTCACATCATATTTGTGGGTCTTGGTCTTCAACACATTCTGTGAAATTTTGAGCTGTCTGTGTTTGCTACAAGAGGAGATATCACAAAGTTTGTGCTTTTGTTGTTTCCATTGGTTTCAATGCATTTTGGCCTAAAACGAGCATTTGCTGTTTTCTCTTAAACGCAACAAGGGAGAAAAACCATTTCACATCACATTTGTGGGTCTTGGTCTTCAACACATTCTGTGAAATTTTGAGCTGTCTGTGTTTGCTACAAGAGGAGATATCAGAAAGTATGTGCTTTTGTTGTTTCCATTGGTTTCAATGCATTTTGGCCTAAAACAAGCATTTGCTGTTTTCTCTTAAACGCTCCATGGGAGAAAAAACATTTCACAACACATTCGTGGGTCTTGGTCTTCAACACATTCTCTGAAATTTTGAGCAGTCTGTGTTTGCTACAAGAGCAGATATCACAAAGTATGCACTTTTGTTGTTTCCATTGGTTTCAATGCATTTTGGCATAAAACAAGCATTTACTGTTTTCTCTTAAACGCAACATGGGAGAAAAACCATTTCACATCACATTTGTGGGTCTTGGTCTTCAACACATTCTGTGAAATGTTGAGTTGTCTGTGTTTGCTACAAGAGGAGATATCACAAAGTTTGTGCTTTTGTTGTTTCCATTGGTTTCAATGCATTTTGGCCTAAAACGAGCATTTGCTGTTTTCTTTTAAACTCAACATGGGAGAAAAACCATTTCACATCACATTTGTGGGACTTGGTCTTCAACACATTCTGTGAAATTTTGAGCTGTCTGTGCTTGCTACAAGAGGAGATATCACAAAGTATGTGCTTTTGTTGTTTCCATTGGTTTCAAAGCATTTTGGCCTAAAATTGGCATTTGCTGTTTTCTCTTAAATGCAACATGGGAGAAAAACCATTTCACATCACGTTTGTGGGTCTTGGTCTTCAACACATTCTGTGAAATTTTGAGCTGTCTGTGTTTGCTACAAGAGGAGATTTCACAAAGTATGCGCTTTTGTAGTTTTCATTGGTTTCAATGCATTTTGGCCTAAAACGAGTATTTTGCTGTTTTCTCTTAAACGCAACATGGGAGAAAAACCATTTCACATCACATTTGTGGGTCTTGGTGTTCAACACATTCTGTGAAATTTTGAGCTGTCTGTGTTTGCTACAAGAGCAGATATCACAAAGTATGCGCTTTTGGTGTTTCCATTGATTTCAATGCATTTTGGCATAAAACAAGCATTTGCTGTTTTCTCTTAAACGCAACATGGGAGAAAAACCATTTCACATCACATTTGTGGGTCTTGGTCTTCAACACATTCTGTGAAATTTTGAGCTGTCTGTGTTTGCTACAAGAGGAGATATCACAAAGTTTGCGCTTTTGTTGTTTCCATTGGTTTCAATGCATTTTAGCCTAAAACGAGCATTTTCTGTTTTCTCTTAATCGCAACATGGGAGAAAAACCATTTCACATCACATTTGTGGGTCTTGGTCTTCAACACATTCTGTGAAATTTTGAGCTGTCTGTGTTTGCTACAAGAGCAGATATCACAAAGTATGCGCTTTTGTTGTTTCCATTGATTTCAATGCATTTAGGCATAAAACAAGCATTTGCTGTTTTCTCTTAAACGCAACATGGGAGAAAAAACATTTCACATCACATTTGTGGGTCTTGGTCTTCAACACATTCTGTGAAATTTTGAGCTGTCTGTTTGCTACAAGAGGAGATATCACAAAGTTTGCACTTTTGTTGTTTCCATTGGTTTCAATGCATTTTGGCCTAAAACAAGCATTTGCTGTTTTCTCTTAAACGCTCCATGGGAGAAAAAACATTTCACAACACATTCGTGAGTCTTGGTCTTCAACACATTCTCTGAAATTTTGAGCTGTCTGTGTTTGCTACAAGAGCAGATATCACAAAGTATGCACTTTTGTTGTTTCCATTGATTTCAATGCATTTTGGCATAAAACAAGCATTTACTGTTTTCTCTTAAACGCAACATGGGAGAAAAACCATTTCACATCATATTTGTGGGTCTTGGTCTTCAACACATTCTGTGAAATTTTGAGCTGTCTGTGTTTGCTACAAGAGGAGATATCACAAATTTTGTGCTTTTGTTGTTTCCATTGGTTTCAATGCATTTTGGCCTAAAACGAGCATTTGCTGTTTTCTCTTAAACGCAACAAGGGAGAAAAACCATTTCACATCACATTTGTGGGTCTTGGTCTTCAACACATTCTGTGAAATTTTGAGCTGTCTGTGTTTGCTACAAGAGGAGATATCAGAAAGTATGTGCTTTTGTTGTTTCCATTGGTTTCAATGCATTTTGGCCTAAAACAATCATTTGCTGTTTTCTCTTAAATGCAACATGGGAGAAAAACCATTTCACATCACATTTGTGGGTCTTGGTCTTCAACACATTCTGTGAAATTTTGAGCTGTCTGTTTGCTACAAGAGGAGATATCACAAAGTTTGCGCTTTTGTTGTTTCCATTGGTTTCAATGCATTTTGGCCTAAAACAAGCATTTGCTGTTTTCTCTTAAACGCAACATGGGAGAAAAACCATTTCACATCCCATTTGTGGGTCTTGGTCTTCAACACATTCTGTGAAATTTTGAGCTGTCTGTGTTTGCTACAAGAGGAGATATCAGAAAGTATGTGCTTTTGTTGTTTCCATTGGTTTCAATGCATTTTGGCCTAAAACAAGCATTTGCTGTTTTCTCTTAAACGCTCCATGGGAGAAAAACCATTTCACATCACATTTGTGGGTCTTGGTCTTCAACACATTCTGTGAAATTTTGAGCTGTCTGTGCTTGCTACAAGAGGAGATATCACAAAGTATGTGCTTTTGTTGTTTCCATTGGTTTCAAAGCATTTTGGCCTAAAATTGGCATTTGCTGTTTTCTCTTAAATGCAACATGGGAGAAAAACCATTTCAAATCACGTTTGTGGGTCTTGGTCTTCAACACATTCTGTGAAATTTTGAGCTGTCCGTGTTTGCTACAAGAGGAGATTTCACAAAGTATGCGCTTTTGTAGTTTTCATTGGTTTCAATGCATTTTGGCCTAAAACGAGTATTTTGCTGTTTTCTCTTAAACGCAACATGGGAGAAAAACCATTTCACATCACATTTGTGGGTCTTGGTCTTCAACACATTCTGTGAAATTTTGAGCTGTCTGTGTTTGCTACAAGAGCAAATATCACAAAGTATGCGCTTTTGGTGTTTCCATTGATTTCAATGCATTTTGGCCTAAAACAAGCATTTGCTGTTTTCTCTTAAACGCAACATGGGAGAAAAACCATTTCACATCACATTTGTGGGTCTTGGTCTTCAACACATTCTGTGAAATTTTGAGCTGTCTGTGTTTGCTACAAGAGGAGATATCACAAAGTTTGTGCTTTTGTTGTTTCCATTGGTTTCAATGCATTTTGGCCTAAAACGAGCATTTGCTGTTTTCTCTTAAACGCAACAAGGGAGAAAAACCATTTCACATCACATTTGTGGGTCTTGGTCTTCAACACACTCTGTGAAATTTTGAGCTGTCTGTGTTTGCTACAAGAGGAGATATCAGAAAGTATGTGCTTTTGTTGTTTCCATTGGTTTCAATGCATTTTGGCCTAAAACAATCATTTGCTGTTTTCTCTTAAACGCAACATGGGAGAAAAACCATTTCACATCACATTTGTGGGTCTTGGTCTTCAACACATTCTGTGAAATTTTGAGCTGTCTGTTTGCTACAAGAGGAGATATCACAAAGTTTGCGCTTTTGTTGTTTCCATTGGTTTCAATGCATTTTGGCCTAAAACAAGCATTTGCTGTTTTCTCTTAAACGCAACATGGGAGAAAAACCATTTCACATCACATTTGTGGGTCTTGGTCTTCAACACATTCTGTGAAATTTTGAGCTGTCTGTGTTTGCTACAAGAGGAGATATCAGAAAGTATGTGCTTTTGTTGTTTCCATTGGTTTCAATGCATTTTGGCCTAAAACAAGCATTTGCTGTTTTCTCTTAAACGCTCCATGGGAGAAAAAACATTTCACAACACATTCGTGGGTCTTGGTCTTCAACACATTCTCTGAAATTTTGAGCAGTCTGTGTTTGCTACAAGAGCAGATATCACAAAGTATGCACTTTTGTTGTTTCCATTGATTTCAATGCATTTTGGCATAAAACAAGCATTTACTGTTTTCTCTTAAACGCAACATGGGAGAAAAACCATTTCACATCACATTTGTGGGTCTTGGTCTTCAACACATTCTGTGAAATTTTGAGCTGTCTGTGTTTGCTACAAGAGGAGATATCACAAAGTTTGTGCTTTTGTTGTTTCCATTGGTTTCAATGCATTTTGGCCTAAAACGAGCATTTGCTGTTTTCTTTTAAACTCAACATGGGAGAAAAACCATTTCACATCACATTTGTGGGACTTGGTCTTCAACACATTCTGTGAAATTTTGAGCTGTCTGTGCTTGCTACAAGAGGAGATATCACAAAGTATGTGCTTTTGTTGTTTCCATTGGTTTCAAAGCATTTTGGCCTAAAATTGGCATTTGCTGTTTTCTCTTAAATGCAACAAGGGAGAAAAACCATTTCACATCACGTTTGTGGGTCTTGGTCTTCAACACATTCTGTGAAATTTTGAGCTGTCTGTGTTTGCTACAAGAGGAGATTTCACAAAGTATGCGCTTTTGTAGTTTTCATTGGTTTCAATGCATTTTGGCCTAAAACGAGTATTTTGCTGTTTTCTCTTAAACGCAACATGGGAGAAAAACCATTTCACATCACATTTGTGGGTCTTGGTCTTCAACACATTCTGTGAAATTTTGAGCTGTCTGTGTTTGCTACAAGAGCAGATATCACAAAGTATGCGATTTTGGTGTTTCCATTGATTTCAATGCATTTTGGCATAAAACAAGCATTTGCTGTTTTCTCTTAAACGCAACATGGGAGAAAAACCATTTCACATCACATTTGTGGGTCTTGGTCTTCAACACATTCTGTGAAATTTTGAGCTGTCTGTGTTAGCTACAAGAGGAGATATCACAAAGTTTGCGCTTTTGTTGTTTCCATTGGTTTCAATGCATTTTAGCCTAAAACGAGCATTTTCTGTTTTCTCTTAATCGCAACATGGGAGAAAAACCATTTCACATCACATTTGTGGGTCTTGGTCTTCAACACATTCTGTGAAATTTTGAGCTGTCTGTGTTTGCTACAAGAGCAGATATCACAAAGTATGTGCTTTTGTTGTTTCCATTGATTTCAATGCATTTAGGCATAAAACAAGCATTTGCTGTTTTCTCTTAAACGCAACATGGGAGAAAAACCATTTCACATCACATTTGTGGGTCTTGGTCTTCAACACATTCTGTGAAATTTTGAGATGTCTGTTTGCTACAAGAGGAGATATCACAAAGTTTGCACTTTTGTTGTTTCCATTGGTTTCAATGCATTTTGGCCTAAAACAAGCATTTGCTGTTTTCTCTTAAACACAACATGGGAGAAAAACCATTTCACATCACATTTGTGGGTCTTGGTCTTCAACACATTCTGTGAAATTTTGAGCTGTCTGTGTTTGCTACAAGAGGAGATATCAGAAAGTATGTGCTTTTGTTGTTTCCATTGGTTTCAATGCATTTTGGCCTAAAACAAGCATTTGCTGTTTTCTCTTAAACGCTCCATGGGAGAAAAAACATTTCACAACACATTCGTGGGTCTTGGTCTTCAACACATTCTCTGAAATTTTGAGCTGTCTGTGTTTGCTACAAGAGCAGATATCACAAAGTATGCACTTTTGTTGTTTCCATTGGTTTCAATGCATTTTGGCCTAAAACAATCATTTTCTGTTTTCTCTTAATCGCAACATGGGAGAAAAACCATTTCACATCACATTTGTGGGTCTTGGTCTTCAACACATTCTGTGAAATTTTGAGCTGTCTGTGTTTGCTACAAGAGCAGATATCACAAAGTATGCGCTTTTGTTGTTTCCATTGATTTCAATGCATTTAGGCATAAAACAAGCATTTGCTGTTTTCTCTTAAACGCAACATGGGAGAAAAACCATTTCACATCATATTTGTGGGTCTTGGTCTTCAACACATTCTGTGAAATTTTGAGCTGTCTGTGTTTGCTACAAGAGGAGATATCACAAAGTTTGTGCTTTTGTTGTTTCCATTGGTTTCAATGCATTTTGGCCTAAAACGAGCATTTGCTGTTTTCTCTTAAACGCAACAAGGGAGAAAAACCATTTCACATCACATTTGTGGATCTTGGTCTTCAACACATTCTGTGAAATTTTGAGCTGTCTGTGTTTGCTACAAGAGGAGATATCAGAAAGTATGTGCTTTTGTTGTTTCCATTGGTTTCAATGCATTTTGGCCTAAAACAATCATTTGCTGTTTTCTCTTAAACGCAACATGGGAGAAAAACCATTTCACATCACATTTGTGGGTCTTGGTCTTCAACACATTCTGTGAAATTTTGAGCTGTCTGTTTGCTACAAGAGGAGATATCACAAAGTTTGCGCTTTTGTTGTTTCCATTGGTTTCAATGCATTTTGGCCTAAAACAAGCATTTGCTGTTTTCTCTTAAACGCAACATGGGAGAAAAACCATTTCACATCCCATTTGTGGGTCTTGGTCTTCAACACATTCTGTGAAATTTTGAGCTGTCTGTGTTTGCTACAAGAGGAGATATCAGAAAGTATGTGCTTTTGTTGTTTCCATTGGTTTCAATGCATTTTGGCCTAAAACAAGCATTTGCTGTTTTCTCTTAAACGCTCCATGGGAGAAAAACCATTTCACATCACATTTGTGGGTCTTGGTCTTCAACACATTCTGTGAAATTTTGAGCTGTCTGTGCTTGCTACAAGAGGAGATATCACAAAGTATGTGCTTTTGTTGTTTCCATTGGTTTCAAAGCATTTTGGCCTAAAATTGGCATTTGCTGTTTTCTCTTAAATGCAACATGGGAGAAAAACCATTTCAAATCACGTTTGTGG
The DNA here is from genome assembly GCA_031769625.1 of Taudactylus pleione. Lineage (NCBI taxonomy): Eukaryota > Metazoa > Chordata > Amphibia > Anura > Myobatrachidae > Taudactylus > Taudactylus pleione. The sequence continues at coordinate 19,675 of JAUIMM010001727.1, forward strand.
GTCTTGGTCTTCAACACATTCTGTGAAATTTTGAGCTGTCCGTGTTTGCTACAAGAGGAGATTTCACAAAGTATGCGCTTTTGTAGTTTTCATTGGTTTCAATGCATTTTGGCCTAAAACGAGTATTTTGCTGTTTTCTCTTAAACGCAACATGGGAGAAAAACCATTTCACATCACATTTGTGGTTCTTGGTCTTCAACACATTCTGTGAAATTTTGAGCTGTCTGTGTTTGCTACAAGAGCAGATATCACAAAGTATGCGCTTTTGGTGTTTCCATTGATTTCAATGCATTTTGGCATAAAACAAGCATTTGCTGTTTTCTCTTAAACGCAACATGGGAGAAAAACCATTTCACATCACATTTGTGGGTCTTGGTCTTCAACACATTCTGTGAAATTTTGAGCTGTCTGTGTTTGCTACAAGAGGAGATATCACAAAGTTTGCGCTTTTGTTGTTTCCATTGGTTTCAATGCATTTTGGCCTAAAATGAGCATTTTCTGTTTTCTCTTAATCGCAACATGGGAGAAAAACCATTTCACATCACATTTGTGGGTCTTGGTCTTCAACACATTCTGTGAAATTTTGAGCTGTCTGTGTTTGCTACAAGAGCAGATATCACAAAGTATGCGCTTTTGTTGTTTCCATTGATTTCAATGCATTTTGGCATAAAACAAGCATTTGCTGTTTTCTCTTAAATGCAACATGGGAGAAAAACCATTTCACATCACATTTGTGGGTCTTGGTCTTCAACACATTCTGTGAAATTTTGAGCTGTCTGTTTGCTACAAGAGGAGATATCACAAAGTTTGCGCTTTTGTTGTTTCCATTGGTTTCAATGCATTTTTGCCTAAAACAAGCATTTGCTGTTTTCTCTTAAACGCAACATGGGAGAAAAACCATTTCACATCACATTTGTGGGTCTTATTCTTCAACACATTCTGTGAAATTTTGAGCTGTCTGTGTTTGCTACAAGAGGAGATATCAGAAAGTATGTGCTTTTGTTGTTTCCATTGGTTTCAATGCATTTTGGCCTAAAACAAGCATTTGCTGTTTTCTCTAAAACGCTCAATGTGAGAAAAAACATTTCACAACACATTCGTGGGTCTTGGTCTTCAACACATTCTCTGAAATTTTGAGCTGTCTTTGTTTGCTACAAGAGCAGATATCACAAAGTATGCACTTTTGTTGTTTCCATTGATTTCAATGCATTTTGGCAAAAAACAAGCATTTACTGTTTTCTCTTAAACGCAACATGGGAGAAAAACCATTTCACATCATATTTGTGGGTCTTGGTCTTCAACACATTCTGTGAAATTTTGAGCTGTCTGTGTTTGCTACAAGAGGAGATATCACAAAGTTTGTGCTTTTGTTGTTTCCATTGGTTTCAATGCATTTTGGCCTAAAACGAGCATTTGCTGTTTTCTCTTAAACGCAACATGGGAGAAAAACCATTTCACATCACATTTGTGGGTCTTGGTCTTCAACACATTCTGTGAAATTTTGAGCTGTCTGTGTTTGCTACAAGAGGAGATATCAGAAAGTATGTGCTTTTGTTGTTTCCATTGGTTTCAATGCATTTTGGCCTAAAACAATCATTTGCTGTTTTCTCTTAAACGCAACATGGGAGAAAAACCATTTCACATCACATTTGTGGGTCTTGGTCTTCAACACATTCTGTGAAATTTTGAGCTGTCTGTTTGCTACAAGAGGAGATATCACAAAGTTTGCGCTTTTGTTGTTTCCATTGGTTTCAATGCATTTTGGCCTAAAACAAGCATTTGCTGTTTTCTCTTAAACGCAACATGGGAGAAAAACCATTTCACATCACATTTGTGGGTCTTGGTCTTCAACACATTCTGTGAAATTTTGAGCTGTCTGTGTTTGCTACAAGAGGAGATATCAGAAAGTATGTGCTTTTGTTGTTTCCATTGGTTTCAATGCATTTTGGCCTAAAACAAGCATTTGCTGTTTTCTCTTAAACGCTCCATGGGAGAAAAAACATTTCACAACACATTCGTGGGTCTTGGTCTTCAACACATTCTCTGAAATTTTGAGCAGTCTGTGTTTGCTACAAGAGCAGATATCACAAAGTATGCACTTTTGTTGTTTCCATTGATTTCAATGCATTTTGGCATAAAACAAGCTTTTACTGTTTTCTCTTAAACGCAACATGGGAGAAAAACCATTTCACATCACATTTGTGGGTCTTGGTCTTCAACACATTCTGTGAAATTTTGAGCTGTCTGTGTTTGCTACAAGAGGAGATATCACAAAGTTTGTGCTTTTGTTGTTTCCATTGGTTTCAATGCATTTTGGCCTAAAACGAGCATTTGCTGTTTTCTTTTAAACTCAACATGGGAGAAAAACCATTTCACATCACATTTGTGGGACTTGGTCTTCAACACATTCTGTGAAATTTTGAGCTGTCTGTGCTTGCTACAAGAGGAGATATCACAAAGTATGTGCTTTTGTTGTTTCCATTGGTTTCAAAGCATTTTGGCCTAAAATTGGCATTTGCTGTTTTCTCTTAAATGCAACATGGGAGAAAAACCATTTCACATCACGTTTGTGGGTCTTGGTCTTCAACACATTCTGTGAAATTTTGAGCTGTCTGTGTTTGCTACAAGAGGAGATTTCACAAAGTATGCGCTTTTGTAGTTTTCATTGGTTTCAATGCATTTTGGCCTAAAACGAGTATTTTGCTGTTTTCTCTTAAACGCAACATGGGAGAAAAACCATTTCACATCACATTTGTGGGTCTTGGTCTTCAACACATTCTGTGAAATTTTGAGCTGTCTGTGTTTGCTACAAGAGCAGATATCACAAAGTATGCGCTTTTGGTGTTTCCATTGATTTCAATGCATTTTGGCATAAAACAAGCATTTGCTGTTTTCTCTTAAACGCAACATGGGAGAAAAAACATTTCACAACACATTCGTGGGTCTTGGTCTTCAACACATTCTCTGAAATTTTGAGCTGTCTGTGTTTGCTACAAGAGGAGATATCACAAAGTTTGTGCTTTTGTTGTTTCCATTGGTTTCAATGCATTTTGGCCTAAAACGAGCATTTGCTGTTTTCTCTTAAACGCAACATGGGAGAAAAACCATTTCACATCACATTTGTGGGTCTTGGTCTTCAACACATTCTGTGAAATTTTGAGCTGTCTGTGTTTGCTACAAGAGGAGATATCAGAAAGTATGTGCTTTTGTTGTTTCCATTGGTTTCAATGCATTTTGGCCTAAAACAATCATTTGCTGTTTTCTCTTAAACGCAACATGGGAGAAAAACCATTTCACATCACATTTGTGGGTCTTGGTCTTCAACACATTCTGTGAAATTTTGAGCTGTCTGTTTGCTACAAGAGGAGATATCACAAAGTTTGCGCTTTTGTTGTTTCCATTGGTTTCAATGCATTTTGGCCTAAAACAAGCATTTGCTGTTTTCTCTTAAACGCAACATGGGAGAAAAACCATTTCACATCACATTTGTGGGTCTTGGTCTTCAACACATTCTGTGAAATTTTGAGCTGTCTGTGTTTGCTACAAGAGGAGATATCAGAAAGTATGTGCTTTTGTTGTTTCCATTGGTTTCAATGCATTTTGGCCTAAAACAAGCATTTGCTGTTTTCTCTTAAACGCTCCATGGGAGAAAAAACATTTCACAACACATTCGTGGGTCTTGGTCTTCAACACATTCTCTGAAATTTTGAGCAGTCTGTGTTTGCTACAAGAGCAGATATCACAAAGTATGCACTTTTGTTGTTTCCATTGATTTCAATGCATTTTGGCATAAAACAAGCTTTTACTGTTTTCTCTTAAACGCAACATGGGAGAAAAACCATTTCACATCACATTTGTGGGTCTTGGTCTTCAACACATTCTGTGAAATTTTGAGCTGTCTGTGTTTGCTACAAGAGGAGATATCACAAAGTTTGTGCTTTTGTTGTTTCCATTGGTTTCAATGCATTTTGGCCTAAAACGAGCATTTGCTGTTTTCTTTTAAACTCAACATGGGAGAAAAACCATTTCACATCACATTTGTGGGACTTGGTCTTCAACACATTCTGTGAAATTTTGAGCTGTCTGTGCTTGCTACAAGAGGAGATATCACAAAGTATGTGCTTTTGTTGTTTCCATTGGTTTCAAAGCATTTTGGCCTAAAATTGGCATTTGCTGTTTTCTCTTAAATGCAACATGGGAGAAAAACCATTTCACATCACGTTTGTGGGTCTTGGTCTTCAACACATTCTGTGAAATTTTGAGCTGTCTGTGTTTGCTACAAGAGGAGATTTCACAAAGTATGCGCTTTTGTAGTTTTCATTGGTTTCAATGCATTTTGGCCTAAAACGAGTATTTTGCTGTTTTCTCTTAAACGCAACATGGGAGAAAAACCATTTCACATCACATTTGTGGGTCTTGGTCTTCAACACATTCTGTGAAATTTTGAGCTGTCTGTGTTTGCTACAAGAGCAGATATCACAAAGTATGCGCTTTTGGTGTTTCCATTGATTTCAATGCATTTTGGCATAAAACAAGCATTTGCTGTTTTCTCTTAAACGCAACATGGGAGAAAAAACATTTCACAACACATTCGTGGGTCTTGGTCTTCAACACATTCTCTGAAATTTTGAGCTGTCTGTGTTTGCTACAAGAGGAGATATCACAAAGTTTGTGCTTTTGTTGTTTCCATTGGTTTCAATGCATTTTGGCCTAAAACGAGCATTTGCTGTTTTCTCTTAAACGCAACAAGGGAGAAAAACCATTTCACATCACATTTGTGGGTCTTGGTCTTCAACACATTCTGTGAAATTTTGAGCTGTCTGTGTTTGCTACAAGAGGAGATATCAGAAAGTATGTGCTTTTGTTGTTTCCATTGGTTTCAATGCATTTTGGCCTAAAACAATCATTTGCTGTTTTCTCTTAAACGCAACATGGGAGAAAAACCATTTCACATCACATTTGTGGGTCTTGGTCTTCAACACATTCTGTGAAATTTTGAGCTGTCTGTTTGCTACAAGAGGAGATATCACAAAGTTTGCGCTTTTGTTGTTTCCATTGGTTTCAATGCATTTTGGCCTAAAACAAGCATTTGCTGTTTTCTCTTAAAGGCAACATGGGAGAAAAACCATTTCACATCCCATTTGTGGGTCTTGGTCTTCAACACATTCTGTGAAATTTTGAGCTGTCTGTGTTTGCTACAAGAGGAGATATCAGAAAGTATGTGCTTTTGTTGTTTCCATTGGTTTCAATGCATTTTGGCCTAAAACAAGCATTTGCTGTTTTCTCTTAAACGCTCCATGGGAGAAAAACCATTTCACATCACATTTGTGGGTCTTGGTCTTCAACAAATTCTGTGAAATTTTGAGCTGTCTGTGCTTGCTACAAGAGGAGATATCACAAAGTATGTGCTTTTGTTGTTTCCATTGGTTTCAAAGCATTCTGGCCTAAAATTGGCATTTGCTGTTTTCTCTTAAATGCAACATGGGAGAAAAACCATTTCACAACACGTTTGTGGGTCTTGGTCTTCAACACATTCTGTGAAATTTTGAGCTGTCCGTGTTTGCTACAAGAGGAGATTTCACAAAGTATGTGCTTTTGTAGTTTTCATTGGTTTCAATGCATTTTGGCCTAAAACGAGTATTTTGCTGTTTTCTCTTAAACGCAACATGGGAGAAAAACCATTTCACATCACATTTGTGGGTCTTGGTCTTCAACACATTCTGTGAAATTTTGAGCTGTCTGTGTTTGCTACAAGAGCAGATATCACAAAGTATGCGCTTTTGGTGTTTCCATTGATTTCAATGCATTTTGGCATAAAACAAGCATTTGCTGTTTTCTCTTAAATGCAACATGGGAGAAAAACCATTTCACATCACATTTGTGGGTCTTGGTCTTCAACACATTCTGTGAAATTTTGAGCTGTCTGTGTTTGCTACAAGAGGAGATATCACAAAGTTTGCGCTTTTGTTGTTTCCATTGGTTTCAATGCATTTTGGCCTAAAACGAGCATTTTCTGTTTTCTCTTAATCGCAACATGGGAGAAAAACCATTTCACATCACATTTGTGGGTCTTGGTCTTCAACACATTCTGTGAAATTTTGAGCTGTCTGTGTTTGCTACAAGAGCAGATATCACAAAGTATGCGCTTTTGTTGTTTCCATTGATTTCAATGCATTTTGGCATAAAACAAGCATTTGCTGTTTTCTCTTAAACGCAACATGGGAGAAAAACCATTTCACATCACATTTGTGGGTCTTGGTCTTCAACACATTCTGTGAAATTTTGAGCTGTCTGTTTGCTACAAGAGGAGATATCACAAAGATTGCGCTTTTGTTGTTTCCATTGGTTTCAATGCATTTTTGCCTAAAACAAGCATTTACTGTTTTCTCTTAAACGCAACATGGGAGAAAAACCATTTCACATCATATTTGTGGGTCTTGGTCTTCAACACATTCTGTGAAATTTTGAGCTGTCTGTGTTTGCTACAAGAGGAGATATCACAAAGTTTGTGCTTTTGTTGTTTCCATTGGTTTCAATGCATTTTGGCCTAAAATGAGCATTTGCTGTTTTCTCTTAAACGCAACAAGGGAGAAAAACCATTTCACATCACATTTGTGGGTCTTGGTCTTCAACACATTCTGTGAAATTTTGAGCTGTCTGTGTTTGCTACAAGAGGAGATATCAGAAAGTATGTGCTTTTGTTGTTTCCATTGGTTTCAATGCATTTTGGCCTAAAACAATCATTTGCTGTTTTCTCTTAAATGCAACATGGGAGAAAAACCATTTCACATCACATTTGTGGGTCTTGGTCTTCAACACATTCTCTGAAATTTTGAGCTGTCTGTTTGCTACAAGAGGAGATATCACAAAGTTTGCGCTTTTGTTGTTTCCATTGGTTTCAATGCATTTTGGCCTAAAACAAGCATTTGCTGTTTTCTCTTAAACGCAACATGGGAGAAAAACCATTTCACATCACATTTGTGGGTCTTGGTCTTCAACACATTCTGTGAAATTTTGAGCTGTCTGTGTTTGCTACAAGAGGAGATATCAGAAAGTATGTGCTTTTGTTGTTTCCATTGGTTTCAATGCATTTTGGCCTAAAACAAGCATTTGCTGTTTTCTCTTAAACGCTCCATGGGAGAAAAAACATTTCACAACACATTCGTGGGTCTTGGTCTTCAACACATTCTCTGAAATTTTGAGCAGTCTGTGTTTGCTACAAGAGCAGATATCACAAAGTATGCACTTTTGTTGTTTCCATTGATTTCAATGCATTTTGGCATAAAACAAGCATTTACTGTTTTCTCTTAAACGCAACATGGGAGAAAAACCATTTCACATCACATTTGTGGGTCTTGGTCTTCAACACATTCTGTGAAATTTTGAGCTGTCTGTGTTTGCTACAAGAGGAGATATCACAAAGTTTGTGCTTTTGTTGTTTCCATTGGTTTCAATGCATTTTGGCCTAAAACGAGCATTTGCTGTTTTCTTTTAAACTCAACATGGAAGAAAAACCATTTCACATCACATTTGTGGGACTTGGTCTTCAACACATTCTGTGAAATTTTGAGCTGTCTGTGCTTGCTACAAGAGGAGATATCACAAAGTATGTGCTTTTGTTGTTTCCATTGGTTTCAAAGCATTTTGGCCTAAAATTGGCATTTGCTGTTTTCTCTTAAATGCAACATGGGAGAAAAACCATTTCACATCACGTTTGTGGGTCTTGGTCTTCAACACATTCTGTGAAATTTTGAGCTGTCTGTGTTTGCTACAAGAGGAGATTTCACAAAGTATGCGCTTTTGTAGTTTTCATTGGTTTCAATGCATTTTGGCCTAAAACGAGTATTTTGCTGTTTTCTCTTAAACGCAACATGGGAGAAAAACCATTTCACATCACATTTGTGGGTCTTGGTCTTCAACACATTCTGTGAAATTTTGAGCTGTCTGTGTTTGCTACAAGAGCAGATATCACAAAGTATGCGCTTTTGGTGTTTCCATTGATTTCAATGCATTTTGGCATAAAACAAGCATTTGCTGTTTTCTCTTAAACGCAACATGGGAGAAAAACCATTTCACATCACATTTGTGGGTCTTGGTCTTCAACACATTCTGTGAAATTTTGAGCTGTCTGTGTTTGCTACAAGAGGAGATATCACAAAGTTTGCGCTTTTGTTGTTTCCATTGGTTTCAATGCATTTTAGCCTAAAACGAGCATTTTCTGTTTTCTCTTAATCGCAAAATGGGAGAAAAACCATTTCACATCACATTTGTGGGTCTTGGTCTTCAACACATTCTGTGAAACTTTGAGCTGTCTGTGTTTGCTACAAGAGCAGATATCACAAAGTATGCGCTTTTGTTGTTTCCATTGATTTCAATGCATTTAGGCATAAAACAAGCATTTGCTGTTTTCTCTTAAACACAACATGGGAGAAAAACCATTTCACATCACATTTGTGGGTCTTGGTCTTCAACACATTCTGTGAAATTTTGAGCTGTCTGTGTTTGCTACAAGAGGAGATATCAGAAAGTATGTGCTTTTGTTGTTTCCATTGGTTTCAATGCATTTTGGCCTAAAACAAGCATTTGCTGTTTTCTCTTAAACGCTCCATGGGAGAAAAACCATTTCACATCACATTTGTGGGTCTTGGTCTTCAACACATTCTGTGAAATTTTGAGCTGTCTGTGCTTGCTACAAGAGGAGATATCACAAAGTATGTGCTTTTGTTGTTTCCATTGGTTTCAAAACATTTTGGCCTAAAATTGGCATTTGCTGTTTTCTCTTAAATGCAACATGGGAGAAAAACCATTTCAAATCACGTTTTTGGGTCTTGGTCTTCAACACATTCTGTGAAATTTTGAGCTGTCCGTGTTTGCTACAAGAGGAGATTTCACAAAGTATGCGCTTTTGTAGTTTTCATTGGTTTCAATGCATTTTGGCCTAAAACGAGTATTTTGCTGTTTTCTCTTAAACGCAACATGGGAGAAAAACCATTTCACATCACATTTGTGGGTCTTGGTCTTCAACACATTCTGTGAAATTTTGAGCTGTCTGTGTTTGCTACAAGAGCAGATATCACAAAGTATGCGCTTTTGGTGTTTCCATTGATTTCAATGCATTTTGGCATAAAACAAGCATTTGCTGTTTTCTCTTAAACGCAACATGGGAGAAAAACCATTTCACATCACATTTGTGGGTCTTGGTCTTCAACACATTCTGTGAAATTTTGAGCTGTCTGTGTTTGCTACAAGAGGAGATATCACAAAGTTTGCGCTTTTGTTGTTTCCATTGGTTTCAATGCATTTTGGCCTAAAACGAGCATTTTCTGTTTTCTCTTAATCGCAACATGGGAGAAAAACCATTTCACATCACATTTGTAGGTCTTGGTCTTCAACACATTCTGTGAAATTTTGAGCTGTCTGTGTTTGCTACAAGAGCAGATATCACAAAGTATGCGCTTTTGTTGTTTCCATTGATTTCAATGCATTTTGGCATAAAACAAGCATTTGCTGTTTTCTCTTAAACGCAACATGGGAGAAAAACCATTTCACATCACATTTGTGGGTCTTGGTCTTCAACACATTCTGTGAAATTTTGAGCTGTCTGTTTGCTACAAGAGGAGATATCACAAAGTTTGCGCTTTTGTTGTTTCCATTGGTTTCAATGCATTTTTGCCTAAAACAAGCATTTGCTGTTTTCTCTTAAACGCAACATGGGAGAAAAACCATTTCACATCACATTTGTGGGTCTTGGTCTTCAACACATTCTGTGAAATTTTGAGCTGTCTGTGTTTGCTACAAGAGGAGATATCAGAAAGTATGTGCTTTTGTTGTTTCCATTGGTTTCAATGCATTTTGGCCTAAAACAAGCATTTGCTGTTTTCTCTAAAACGCTCAATGTGAGAAAAAACATTTCACAACACATTCGTGGGTCTTGGTCTTCAACACATTCTCTGAAATTTTGAGCTGTCTTTGTTTGCTACAAGAGCAGATATCACAAAGTATGCACTTTTGTTGTTTCCATTGATTTCAATGCATTTTGGCAAAAAAACAAGCATTTACTGTTTTCTCTTAAACGCAACATGGGAGAAAAACCATTTCACATCATATTTGTGGGTCTTGGTCTTCAACACATTCTGTGAAATTTTGAGCTGTCTGTGTTTGCTACAAGAGGAGATATCACAAAGTTTGTGCTTTTGTTGTTTCCATTGGTTTCAATGCATTTTGGCCTAAAACGAGCATTTGCTGTTTTCTCTTAAACGCAACAAGGGAGAAAAACCATTTCACATCACATTTGTGGGTCTTGGTCTTCAACACATTCTGTGAAATTTTGAGCTGTCTGTGTTTGCTACAAGAGGAGATATCAGAAAGTATGTGCTTTTGTTGTTTCCATTGGTTTCAATGCATTTTGGCCTAAAACAATCATTTGCTGTTTTCTCTTAAACGCAACATGGGAGAAAAACCATTTCACATCACATTTGTGGGTCTTGGTCTTCAACACATTCTGTGAAATTTTGAGCTGTCTGTTTGCTACAAGAGGAGATATCACAAAGTTTGCGCTTTTGTTGTTTCCATTGGTTTCAATGCATTTTGGCCTAAAACAAGCATTTGCTGTTTTCTCTTAAACGCAACATGGGAGAAAAACCATTTCACATCACATTTGTGGGTCTTGGTCTTCAACACATTCTGTGAAATTTTGAGCTGTCTGTGTTTGCTACAAGAGGAGATATCAGAAAGTATGTGCTTTTGTTGTTTCCATTGGTTTCAATGCATTTTGGCCTAAAACAAGCATTTGCTGTTTTCTCTTAAACGCTCCATGGGAGAAAAAACATTTCACAACACATTCGTGGGTCTTGGTCTTCAACACATTCTCTGAAATTTTGAGCAGTCTGTGTTTGCTACAAGAGCAGATATCACAAAGTATGCACTTTTGTTGTTTCCATTGATTTCAATGCATTTTGGCATAAAACAAGCATTTACTGTTTTCTCTTAAACGCAACATGGGAGAAAAACCATTTCACATCACATTTGTGGGTCTTGGTCTTCAACACATTCTGTGAAATTTTGAGCTGTCTGTGTTTGCTACAAGAGGAGATATCACAAAGTTTGTGCTTTTGTTGTTTCCATTGGTTTCAATGCATTTTGGCCTAAAACGAGCATTTGCTGTTTTCTTTTAAACTCAACATGGGAGAAAAACCATTTCACATCACATTTGTGGGACTTGGTCTTCAACACATTCTGTGAAATTTTGAGCTGTCTGTGCTTGCTACAAGAGGAGATATCACAAAGTATGTGCTTTTGTTGTTTCCATTGGTTTCAAAGCATTTTGGCCTAAAATTGGCATTTGCTGTTTTCTCTTAAATGCAACATGGGAGAAAAACCATTTCACATCACGTTTGTGGGTCTTGGTCTTCAACACATTCTGTGAAATTTTGAGCTGTCTGTGTTTGCTACAAGAGGAGATTTCACAAAGTATGCGCTTTTGTAGTTTTCATTGGTTTCAATGCATTTTGGCCTAAAATGAGTATTTTGCTGTTTTCTCTTAAACGCAACATGGGAGAAAAACCATTTCACATCACATTTGTGGGTCTTGGTCTTCAACACATTCTGTGAAATTTTGAGCTGTCTGTGTTTGCTACAAGAGCAGATATCACAAAGTATGCGCTTTTGGTGTTTCCATTGATTTCAATGCATTTTGGCATAAAACAAGCATTTGCTGTTTTCTCTTAAACGCAACATGGGAGAAAAACCATTTCACATCACATTTGTGGGTCTTGGTCTTCAACACATTCTGTGAAATTTTGAGCTGTCTGTGTTTGCTACAAGAGCAGATATCACAAAGTATGCGCTTTTGGTGTTTCCATTGATTTCAATGCATTTTGGCATAAAACAAGCATTTGCTGTTTTCTCTTAAACGCAACATGGGAGAAAAACCATTTCACATCACATTTGTGGGTCTTGGTCTTCAACACATTCTGTGAAATTTTGAGCTGTCTGTGTTTGCTACAAGAGGAGATATCACAAAGTTTGCGCTTTTGTTGTTTCCATTGGTTTCAATGCATTTTAGCCTAAAACGAGCATTTTCTGTTTTCTCTTAATTGCAACATGGGAGAAAAACCATTTCACATCACATTTGTGGGTCTTGGTCTTCAACACATTCTGTGAAATTTTGAGCTGTCTGTGTTTGCTACAAGAGCAGATATCACAAAGTATGCGCTTTTGTTGTTTCCATTGATTTCAATGCATTTAGGCATAAAACAAGCAGTTGCTGTTTTCTCTTAAACGCAACATGGGAGAAAAACCATTTCACATCACATTTGTGGGTCTTGGTCTTCAACACATTCTGTGAAATTTTGAGCTGTCTGTGTTTGCTACAAGAGCAGATATCACAAAGTATGCGCTTTTGTTGTTTCCATTGATTTCAATGCATTTAGGCATAAAACAAGCAGTTGCTGTTTTCTCTTAAAAGCAACATGGGAGAAAAACCATTTCACATCACATTTGTGGGTCTTGGTCTTCAACACATTCTGTGAAATTTTGAGCTGTCTGTTTGCTACAAGAGGAGATATCACAAAGTTTGCACTTTTGTTGTTTCCATTGGTTTCAATGCATTTTGGCCTAAAACAAGCATTTGCTGTTTTCTCTTAAACGCAACATGGAGAAAAACCATTTCACATCACATTTGTGGGTCTTGGTCTTCAACACATTCTGTGAAATTTTGAGCTGTCTGTGTTTGCTACAAGAGGAGATATCAGAAAGTATGTGCTTTTGTTGTTTCCATTGGTTTCAATGCATTTTGGCCTAAAACAAGCATTTGCTGTTTTCTCTTAAACGCTCCATGGAGAAAAAACATTTCACAACACATTCGTGGGTCTTGGTCTTCAACACATTCTCTGAAATTTTGAGCTGTCTGTGTTTGCTACAAGAGCAGATATCACAAAGTATGCACTTTTGTTGTTTCCATTGATTTCAATGCATTTTGGCATAAAACAAGCATTTACTGTTTTCTCTTAAACGCAACATGGGAGAAAAACCATTTCACATCATATTTGTGGGTCTTGGTCATCAACACATTCTGTGAAATTTTGAGCTGTCTGTGTTTGCTACAAGAGGAGATATCACAAAGTTTGTGCTTTTGTTGTTTCCATTGGTTTCAATGCATTTTGGCCTAAAACGAGCATTTGCTGTTTTCTCTTAAACGCAACAAGGGAGAAAAACCATTTCACATCACATTTGTGGGTCTTGGTCTTCAACACATTCTGTGAAATTTGAGCTGTCTGTGTTTGCTACAAGAGGAGATATCAGAAAGTATGTGCTTTTGTTGTTTCCATTGGTTTCAATGCATTTTGGCCTAAAACAATCATTTGCTGTTTTCTCTTAAACGCAACATGGGAGAAAAACCATTTCACATCACATTTGTGGGTCTTGGTCTTCAACACATTCTGTGAAATTTTGAGCTGTCTGTTTGCTACAAGAGGAGATATCACAAAGTTTGCGCTTTTGTTGTTTCCATTGGTTTCAATGCATTTTGTCCTAAAACAAGCATTTGCTGTTTTCTCTTAAACGCAACATGGGAGAAAAACCATTTCACATCCCATTTGTGGGTCTTGGTCTTCAACACATTCTGTGAAATTTTGAGCTGTCTGTGTTTGCTACAAGAGGAGATATCAGAAAGTATGTGCTTTTGTTGTTTCCATTGGTTTCAATGCATTTTGGCCTAAAACAAGCATTTGCTGTTTTCTCTTAAACGCTCCATGGGAGAAAAACCATTTCACATCACATTTGTGGGTCTTGGTCTTCAACACATTCTGTGAAATTTTGAGCTGTCTGTGCTTGCTACAAGAGGAGATATCACAAAGTATGTGCTTTTGTTGTTTCCATTGGTTTCAAAGCATTTTGGCCTAAAATTGGCATTTGCTGATTTCTCTTAAATGCAACATGGGAGAAAAACCATTTCAAATCACGTTTGTGGGTCTTGGTCTTCAACACATTCTGTGAAATTTTGAGCTGTCCGTGTTTGCTACAAGAGGAGATTTCACAAAGTATGCGCTTTTGTAGTTTTCATTGGTTTCAATGCATTTTGGCCTAAAATGAGTATTTTGCTGTTTTCTCTTAAACGCAACATGGGAGAAAAACCATTTCACATCACATTTGTGGGTCTTGGTCTTCAACACATTCTGTGAAATTTTGAGCTGTCTGTGTTTGCTACAAGAGCAGATATCACAAAGTATGCGCTTTTGGTGTTTCCATTGATTTCAATGCATTTTGGCATAAAACAAGCATTTGCTGTTTTCTCTTAAACGCAACATGGGAGAAAAACCATTTCACATCACATTTGTGGGTCTTGGTCTTCAACACATTCTGTGAAATTTTGAGCTGTCTGTGTTTGCTACAAGAGGAGATATCACAAAGTTTGCGCTTTTGTTGTTTCCATTGGTTTCAATGCATTTTGGCCTAAAACGAGCATTTTCTGTTTTCTCTTAAACGCTCCATGGGAGAAAAAACATTTCACAACACATTTGTGGGTCTTGGTCTTCAACACATTCTGTGAAATTTTGAGCTGTCTGTGTTTGCTACAAGAGCAGATATCACAAAGTATGCGCTTTTGTTGTTTCCATTGATTTCAATGCATTTAGGCATAAAACAAGCATTTGCTGTTTTCTCTTAAACGCAACATGGGAGAAAAACCATTTCACATCACATTTGTGGGTCTTGGTCTTCAACACATTCTGTGAAATTTTTAGCTGTCTGTTTGCTACAAGAGGAGATATCACAAAGTTTGCGCTTTTGTTGTTTCCATTGGTTTCAATGCATTTTTGCCTAAAACAAGCATTTGCTGTTTTCTCTTAAACGCAACATGGGAGAAAAACCATTTCACATCACATTTGTGGGTCTTGGTCTTCAACACATTCTGTGAAATTTTGAGCTGTCTGTGTTTGCTACAAGAGGAGATATCAGAAAGTATGTGCTTTTGTTGTTTCCATTGGTTTCAATGCATTTTGGCCTAAAACAAGCATTTGCTGTTTTCTCTTAAACGCTCCATGGGAGAAAAAACATTTCACAACACATTCGTGGGTCTTGGTCTTCAACACATTCTCTGAAATTTTGAGCTGTCTGTGTTTGCTACAAGAGCAGATATCACAAAGTATGCACTTTTGTTGTTTCCATTGATTTCAATGCATTTTGCATAAAACAAGCATTTACTGTTTTCTCTTAAACGCAACATGGGAGAAAAACCATTTCACATCATATTTGTGGGTCTTGGTCTTCAACACATTCTGTGAAATTTTGAGCTGTCTGTGTTTGCTACAAGAGGAGATATCACAAAGTTTGTGCTTTTGTTGTTTCCATTGGTTTCAATGCATTTTGGCCTAAAACGAGCATTTGCTGTTTTCTCTTAAACGCTCCATGGGAGAAAAACCATTTCACATCACATTTGTGGGTCTTGGTCTTCAACACATTCTGTGAAATTTTGAGCTGTCTGTGCTTGCTACAAGAGGAGATATCACAAAGTATGTGCTTTTGTTGTTTCCATTGGTTTCAAAGCATTTTGGCCTAAAATTGGCATTTGCTGATTTCTCTTAAATGCAACATGGGAGAAAAACCATTTCAAATCACGTTTGTGGGTCTTGGTCTTCAACACATTCTGTGAAATTTTGAGCTGTCCGTGTTTGCTACAAGAGGAGATTTCACAAAGTATGCGCTTTTGTAGTTTTCATTGGTTTCAATGCATTTTGGCCTAAAATGAGTATTTTGCTGTTTTCTCTTAACGCAACATGGGAGAAAAACCATTTCACATCACATTTGTGGGTCTTGGTCTTCAACACATTCTGTGAAATTTTGAGCTGTCTGTGTTTGCTACAAGAGCAGATATCACAAAGTATGCGCTTTTGGTGTTTCCATTGATTTCAATGCATTTTGGCATAAAACAAGCATTTGCTGTTTTCTCTTAAACGCAACATGGGAGAAAAACCATTTCACATCACATTTGTGGGTCTTGGTCTTCAACACATTCTGTGAAATTTTGAGCTGTCTGTGTTTGCTACAAGAGGAGATATCACAAAGTTTGCGCTTTTGTTGTTTCCATTGGTTTCAATGCATTTTGGCCTAAAACGAGCATTTTCTGTTTTCTCTTAAACGCTCCATGGGAGAAAAACATTTCACAACACATTTGTGGGTCTTGGTCTTCAACACATTCTGTGAAATTTTGAGCTGTCTGTGTTTGCTACAAGAGCAGATATCACAAAGTATGCGCTTTTGTTGTTTCCATTGATTTCAATGCATTTAGGCATAAAACAAGCATTTGCAGTTTTCTCTTAAACGCAACATGGGAGAAAAACCATTTCACATCACATTTGTGGGTCTTGGTCTTCAACACATTCTGTGAAATTTTTAGCTGTCTGTTTGCTACAAGAGGAGATATCACAAAGTTTGCGCTTTTGTTGTTTCCATTGGTTTCAATGCATTTTTGCCTAAAACAAGCATTTGCTGTTTTCTCTTAAACGCAACATGGGAGAAAAACCATTTCACATCACATTTGTGGGTCTTGGTCTTCAACACATTCTGTGAAATTTTGAGCTGTCTGTGTTTGCTACAAGAGGAGATATCAGAAAGTATGTGCTTTTGTTGTTTCCATTGGTTTCAATGCATTTTGGCCTAAAACAAGCATTTGCTGTTTTCTCTTAAACGCTCCATGGGAGAAAAAACATTTCACAACACATTCGTGGGTCTTGGTCTTCAACACATTCTCTGAAATTTTGAGCTGTCTGTGTTTGCTACAAGAGCAGATATCACAAAGTATGCACTTTTGTTGTTTCCATTGATTTCAATGCATTTTGGCATAAAACAAGCATTTACTGTTTTCTCTTAAATGCAACATGGGAGAAAAACCATTTCACATCATATTTGTGGGTCTTGGTCTTCAACACATTCTGTGAAATTTTGAGCTGTCTGTGTTTGCTACAAGAGGAGATATCACAAAGTTTGTGCTTTTGTTGTTTCCATTGGTTTCAATGCATTTTGGCCTAAAACGAGCATTTGCTGTTTTCTCTTAAACGCAACAAGGGAGAAAAACCATTTCACATCACATTTGTGGGTCTTGGTCTTCAACACATTCTGTGAAATTTTGAGCTGTCTGTGTTTGCTACAAGAGGAGATATCAGAAAGTATGTGCTTTTGTTGTTTCCA
Organism: Taudactylus pleione; assembly: GCA_031769625.1. Classification (NCBI taxonomy): domain Eukaryota; kingdom Metazoa; phylum Chordata; class Amphibia; order Anura; family Myobatrachidae; genus Taudactylus; species Taudactylus pleione. The sequence continues at coordinate 36,859 of JAUIMM010001727.1, forward strand.
TTGGTTTCAATGCATTTTGGCCTAAAACAATCATTTGCTGTTTTCTCTTAAACGCAACATGGGAGAAAAACCATTTCACATCACATTTGTGGGTCTTGGTCTTCAACACATTCTGTGAAATTTTGAGCTGTCTGTTTGCTACAAGAGGAGATATCACAAAGTTTGCGCTTTTGTTGTTTCCATTGGTTTCAATGCATTTTGTCCTAAAACAAGCATTTGCTGTTTTCTCTTAAACGCAACATGGGAGAAAAACCATTTCACATCCCATTTGTGGGTCTTGGTCTTCAACACATTCTGTGAAATTTTGAGCTGTCTGTGTTTGCTACAAGAGGAGATATCAGAAAGTATGTGCTTTTGTTGTTTCCATTGGTTTCAATGCATTTTGGCCTAAAACAAGCATTTGCTGTTTTCTCTTAAACGCTCCATGGGAGAAAAACCATTTCACATCACATTTGTGGGTCTTGGTCTTCAACACATTCTGTGAAATTTTGAGCTGTCTGTGCTTGCTACAAGAGGAGATATCACAAAGTATGTGCTTTTGTTGTTTCCATTGGTTTCAAAGCATTTTGGCCTAAAATTGGCATTTGCTGTTTTCTCTTAAATGCAACATGGGAGAAAAACCATTTCAAATCACGTTTGTGGGTCTTGGTCTTCAACACATTCTGTGAAATTTTGAGCTGTCCGTGTTTGCTACAAGAGGAGATTTCACAAAGTATGCGCTTTTGTAGTTTTCATTGGTTTCAATGCATTTTGGCCTAAAACGAGTATTTTGCTGTTTTCTCTTAAACGCAACATGGGAGAAAAACCATTTCACATCACATTTGTGGGTCTTGGTCTTCAACACATTCTGTGAAATTTTGAGCTGTCTGTGTTTGCTACAAGAGCAGATATCACAAAGTATGCGCTTTTGGTGTTTCCATTGATTTCAATGCATTTTGGCCTAAAACGAGCATTTTCTGTTTTCTCTTAAACGCTCCATGGGAGAAAAAACATTTCACAACACATTTGTGGGTCTTGGTCTTCAACACATTCTGTGAAATTTTGAGCTGTCTGTGTTTGCTACAAGAGCAGATATCACAAAGTATGCGCTTTTGTTGTTTCCATTGATTTCAATGCATTTAGGCATAAAACAAGCATTTGCTGTTTTCTCTTAAACGCAACATGGGAGAAAAACCATTTCACATCACATTTGTGGGTCTTGGTCTTCAACACATTCTGTGAAATTTTTAGCTGTCTGTTTGCTACAAGAGGAGATATCACAAAGTTTGCGCTTTTGTTGTTTCCATTGGTTTCAATGCATTTTTGCCTAAAACAAGCATTTGCTGTTTTCTCTTAAACGCAACATGGGAGAAAAACCATTTCACATCACATTTGTGGGTCTTGGTCTTCAACACATTCTGTGAAATTTTGAGCTGTCTGTGTTTGCTACAAGAGGAGATATCACAAAGTATGCACTTTTGTTGTTTCCATTGATTTCAATGCATTTTGGCATAAAACAAGCATTTACTGTTTTCTCTTAAACGCAACATGGGAGAAAAACCATTTCACATCACATTTGTGGGTCTTGGTCTTCAACACATTCTGTGAAATTTTGAGCTGTCTGTGTTTGCTACAAGAGGAGATATCACAAAGTTTGTGCTTTTGTTGTTTCCATTGGTTTCAATGCATTTTGGCCTAAAACGAGCATTTGCTGTTTTCTTTTAAACTCAACATGGGAGAAAAACCATTTCACATCACATTTGTGGGACTTGGTCTTCAACACATTCTGTGAAATTTTGAGCTGTCTGTGCTTGCTACAAGAGGAGATATCACAAAGTATGTGCTTTTGTTGTTTCCATTGGTTTCAAAGCATTTTGGCCTAAAATTGGCATTTGCTGTTTTCTCTTAAATGCAACATGGGAGAAAAACCATTTCACATCACGTTTGTGGGTCTTGGTCTTCAACACATTCTGTGAAATTTTGAGCTGTCTGTGTTTGCTACAAGAGGAGATTTCACAAAGTATGCGCTTTTGTAGTTTTCATTGGTTTCAATGCATTTTGGCCTAAAACGAGTATTTTGCTGTTTTCTCTTAAACGCAACATGGGAGAAAAACCATTTCACATCACATTTGTGGGTCTTGGTCTTCAACACATTCTGTGAAATTTTGAGCTGTCTGTGTTTGCTACAAGAGCAGATATCACAAAGTATGCGCTTTTGGTGTTTCCATTGATTTCAATGCATTTTGGTATAAAACAAGCATTTGCTGTTTTCTCTTAAACGCAACATGGGAGAAAAACCATTTCACATCACATTTGTGGGTCTTGGTCTTCAACACATTCTGTGAAATTTTGAGCTGTCTGTGTTTGCTACAAGAGGAGATATCACAAAGTTTGCGCTTTTGTTGTTTCCATTGGTTTCAATGCATTTTAGCCTAAAACGAGCATTTTCTGTTTTCTCTTAATCGCAACATGGGAGAAAAACCATTTCACATCACATTTGTGGGTCTTGGTCTTCAACACATTCTGTGAAATTTTGAGCTGTCTGTGTTTGCTACAAGAGCAGATATCACAAAGTATGCGCTTTTGTTGTTTCCATTGATTTCAATGCATTTTGGCATAAAACAAGCATTTGCTGTTTTCTCTTAAACGCAACATGGGAGAAAACCATTTCACATCACATTTGTGGGTCTTGGTTTCAACACATTCTGTGAAATTTTGAGCTGTCTGTTTGCTACAAGAGGAGATATCACAAAGTTTGCACTTTTGTTGTTTCCATTGGTTTCAATGCATTTTGGCCTTAAACAAGCATTTGCTGTTTTCTCTTAAACGCAACATGGGAGAAAAAAAATTTCACATCACATTTGTGGGTCTTGGTCTTCAACACATTCTGTGAAATTTTGAGCTGTCTGTGTTTGCTACAAGAGGAGATATCAGAAAGTATGTGCTTTTGTTGTTTCCATTGGTTTCAATGCATTTTGGCCTAAAACAAGCATTTGCTGTTTTCTCTTAAACGCTCCATGGGAGAAAAAACATTTCACAACACATTCGTGGGTCTTGGTCTTCAACACATTCTCTGAAATTTTGAGCTGTCTGTGTTTGCTACAAGAGCAGATATCACAAAGTATGCACTTTTGTTGTTTCCATTGATTTCAATGCATTTTGGCAAAAAACAAGCATTTACTGTTTTCTCTTAAATGCAACATGGGAGAAAAACCATTTCACATCATATTTGTGGGTCTTGGTCTTCAACACATTCTGTGAAATTTTGAGCTGTCTGTGTTTGCTACAAGAGGAGATATCACAAAGTTTGTGCTTTTGTTGTTTCCATTGGTTTCAATGCATTTTGGCCTAAAACGAGCATTTGCTGTTTTCTCTTAAACGCAACAAGGGAGAAAAACCATTTCACATCACATTTGTGGGTCTTGGTCTTCAACACATTCTGTGAAATTTTGAGCTGTCTGTGTTTGCTACAAGAGGAGATATCAGAAAGTATGTGCTTTTGTTGTTTCCATTGGTTTCAATGCATTTTGGCCTAAAACAATCATTTGCTGTTTTCTCTTAAACGCAACATGGGAGAAAAACCATTTCACATCACATTTGTGGGTCTTGGTCTTCAACACATTCTGTGAAATTTTGAGCTGTCTGTTTGCTACAAGAGGAGATATCAGAAAGTATGTGCTTTTGTTGTTTCCATTGGTTTCAATGCATTTTGGCCTAAAACAAGCATTTGCTGTTTTCTCTTAAACGCTCCATGGGAGAAAAAACATTTCACAACACATTCGTGGGTCTTGGTCTTCAACACATTCTGTGAAATTTTGAGCTGTCTGTATTTGCTACAAGAGGAGATTTCACAAAGTATGCGCTTTTGTAGTTTTCATTGGTTTCAATGCATTTTGGCCTAAAACGAGTATTTTGCTGTTTTCTCTTAAACGCAACATGGGAGAAAAACCATTTCACATCACATTTGTGGGTCTTGGTCTTCAACACATTCTGTGAAATTTTGAGCTGTCTGTGTTTGCTACAAGAGGAGATATCACAAAGTTTGCGCTTTTGTTGTTTCCATTGGTTTCAATGCATTTTGGCCTAAAACGAGCATTTTGCTGTTTTCTCTTAATTGCAACATGGGAGAAAAACCATTTCACATCACATTTGTGGGTCTTGGTCTTCAACACATTCTGTGAAATTTTGAGCTGTCTGTGTTTGCTACAAGAGCAGATATCACAAAGTATGCGCTTTTGTTGTTTCCATTGATTTCAATGCATTTTGGCATAAAACAAGCATTTGCTGTTTTCTCTTAAACGCAACATGGGAGAAAAACCATTTCACATCACATTTGTGGGTCTTGGTCTTCAACACATTCTGTGAAATTTTGAGCTGTCTGTTTGCTACAAGAGGAGATATCACAAAGTTTGCACTTTTGTTGTTTCCATTGGTTTCAATGCATTTTGGCCTTAAACAAGCATTTGCTGTTTTCTCTTAAACGCAACATGGGAGAAAAACCATTTCACATCACATTTGTGGGTCTTGGTCTTCAACACATTCTGTGAAATTTTGAGCTGTCTGTGTTTGCTACAAGAGGAGATATCAGAAAGTATGTGCTTTTGTTGTTTCCATTGGTTTCAATGCATTTTGGCCTAAAACAAGCATTTGCTGTTTTCTCTTAAACGCTCCATGGGAGAAAAAACATTTCACAACACATTCGTGGGTCTTGGTCTTCAACACATTCTCTGAAATTTTGAGCTGTCTGTGTTTGCTACAAGAGCAGATATCACAAAGTATGCACTTTTGTTGTTTCCATTGATTTCAATGCATTTTGGCAAAAAACAAGCATTTACTGTTTTCTCTTAAACGCAACATGGGAGAAAAACCATTTCACATCACATTTGTGGGTCTTGGTCTTCAACACATTCTGTGAAATTTTGAGCTGTCTGTTTGCTACAAGAGGAGATATCAGAAAGTATGTGCTTTTGTTGTTTCCATTGGTTTCAATGCATTTTGGCCTAAAACAAGCATTTGCTGTTTTCTCTTAAACGCTCCATGGGAGAAAAAACATTTCACAACACATTCGTGGGTCTTGGTCTTCAACACATTCTGTGAAATTTTGAGCTGTCTGTGTTTGCTACAAGAGGAGATTTCACAAAGTATGCGCTTTTGTAGTTTTCATTGGTTTCAATGCATTTTGGCCTAAAACGAGTATTTTGCTGTTTTCTCTTAAACGCAACATGGGAGAAAAACCATTTCACATCACATTTGTGGGTCTTGGTCTTCAACACATTCTGTGAAATTTTGAGCTGTCTGTGTTTGCTACAAGAGGAGATATCACAAAGTTTGCGCTTTTGTTGTTTCCATTGGTTTCAATGCATTTTGGCCTAAAACGAGCATTTTGCTGTTTTCTCTTAATTGCAACATGGGAGAAAAACCATTTCACATCACATTTGTGGGTCTTGGTCTTCAACACATTCTGTGAAATATTGAGCTGTCTGTGTTTGCTACAAGAGCAGATATCACAAAGTATGCGCTTTTGTTGTTTCCATTGATTTCAATGCATTTTGGCATAAAACAAGCATTTGCTGTTTTCTCTTAAACGCAACATGGGAGAAAAACCATTTCACATCACATTTGTGGGTCTTGGTCTTCAACACATTCTGTGAAATTTTGAGCTGTCTGTTTGCTACAAGAGGAGATATCACAAAGTTTGCACTTTTGTTGTTTCCATTGGTTTCAATGCATTTTGGCCTTAAACAAGCATTTGCTGTTTTCTCTTAAACGCAACATGGGAGAAAAACCATTTCACATCACATTTGTGGGTCTTGGTCTTCAACACATTCTGTGAAATTTTGAGCTGTCTGTGTTTGCTACAAGAGGAGATGATATCACAAAGTATGTGCTTTTGTTGTTTCCATTGGTTTCAAAGCATTTTGGCCTAAAATTGGCATTTGCTGTTTTCTCTTAAATGCAACATGGGAGAAAAACCATTTCACATCACGTTTGTGGGTCTTGGTCTTCAACACATTCTGTGAAATTTTGAGCTGTCTGTGTTTGCTACAAGAGGAGATATCACAAAGTTTGCGCTTTTGTTGTTTCCATTGGTTTCAATGCATTTTAGCCTAAAACGAGCATTTTCTGTTTTCTCTTAATCGCAACATGGGAGAAAAACCATTTCACATCACATTTGTGGGTCTTGGTCTTCAACACATTCTGTGAAATTTTGAGCTGTCTGTGTTTGCTACAAGAGCAGATATCACAAAGTATGCGCTTTTGTTGTTTCCATTGATTTCAATGCATTTTGGCATAAAACAAGCATTTGCTGTTTTCTCTTAAACGCAACATGGGAGAAAACCATTTCACATCACATTTGTGGGTCTTGGTTTCAACACATTCTGTGAAATTTTGAGCTGTCTGTTTGCTACAAGAGGAGATATCACAAAGTTTGCACTTTTGTTGTTTCCATTGGTTTCAATGCATTTTGGCCTAAAACAAGCATTTGCTGTTTTCTCTTAAACGCAACATGGGAGAAAAACCATTTCACATCACATTTGTGGGTCTTGGTCTTCAACACATTCTGTGAAATTTTGAGCTGTCTGTGTTTGCTACAAGAGGAGATATCAGAAAGTATGTGCTTTTGTTGTTTCCATTGGTTTCAATGCATTTTGGCCTAAAACAAGCATTTGCTGTTTTCTCTTAAACGCTCCATGGGAGAAAAAACATTTCACAACACATTCGTGGGTCTTGGTCTTCAACACATTCTCTGAAATTTTGAGCTGTCTGTGTTTGCTACAAGAGCAGATATCACAAAGTATGCGCTTTTGTAGTTTTCATTGGTTTCAATGCATTTTGGCCTAAAACGAGTATTTTGCTGTTTTCTCTTAAACGCAACATGGGAGAAAAACCATTTCACATCACATTTGTGGGTCTTGGTCTTCAACACATTCTGTGAAATTTTGAGCTGTCTGTGTTTGCTACAAGAGGAAATATCACAAAATTTGCGCTTTTGTTGTTTCCATTGGTTTCAATGCATTTTGGCCTAAAACGAGCATTTTGCTGTTTTCTCTTAATTGCAACATGGGAGAAAAACCATTTCACATCACATTTGTGGGTCTTGGTCTTCAACACATTCTGTGAAATTTTGAGCTGTCTGTGTTTGCTACAAGAGCAGATATCACAAAGTATGCGCTTTTGTTGTTTCCATTGATTTCAATGCATTTTGGCATAAAACAAGCATTTGCTGTTTTCTCTTAAACGCAACATGGGAGAAAAACCATTTCACATCACATTTGTGGGTCTTGGTCTTCAACACATTCTGTGAAATTTTGAGCTGTCTGTTTGCTACAAGAGGAGATATCACAAAGTTTGCGCTTTTGTTGTTTCCATTGGTTTCAATGCATTTTGGCCTAAAACAAGCATTTGCTGTTTTCTCTTAAACGCAACATGGGAGAAAAACCATTTCACATCACATTTGTGGGTCTTGGTCTTCAACACATTCTGTGAAATTTTGAGCTGTCTGTGTTTGCTACAAGAGGAGATATCAGAAAGTATGTGCTTTTGTTGTTTCCATTGGTTTCAATGCATTTTGGCCTAAAACAAGCATTTGCTGTTTTCTCTTAAACGCAACATGGGAGAAAAACCATTTCACAACACATTCGTGGGTCTTGGTCTTCAACACATTCTCTGAAATTTTGAGCTGTCTGTGTTTGCTACAAGAGCAGATATCACAAAGTATGCACTTTTGTTGTTTCCATTGATTTCAATGCATTTTGGCATAAAACAAGCATTTACTGTTTTCTCTTAAACGCAACATGGGAGAAAAACCATTTCACATCACATTTGTGGGTCTTGGTCTTCAACACATTCTGTGAAATTTTGAGCTGTCTGTGTTTGCTACAAGAGGAGATTTCACAAAGTTTGTGCTTTTGTTGTTTCCATTGGTTTCAATGCATTTTGGCCTAAAACGAGCATTTGCTGTTTTCTTTTAAACGCAACATGGGAGAAAAAACCATTTCACATCACATTTGTGGGACTTGGTCTTCAACACATTCTGTGAAATTTTGAGCTGTCTGTGCTTGCTACAAGAGGAGATATCACAAAGTATGTGCTTTTGTTGTTTCCATTGGTTTCAAAGCATTTTGGCCTAAAATTGGCATTTGCTGTTTTCTCTTAAATGCAACATGGGAGAAAAACCATTTCAAATCACGTTTGTGGGTCTTGGTCTTCAACACATTCTGTGAAATTTTGAGCTGTCTGTGTTTGCTACAAGAGGAGATTTCACAAAGTATGCGCTTTTGTAATTTTCATTGGTTTCAATGCATTTTGGCCTAAAACGAGTATTTTGCTGTTTTCTCTTAAACGCAACATGGGAGAAAAACCATTTCACATCACATTTGTGGGTCTTGGTCTTCAACACATTCTGTGAAATTTTGAGCTGTCTGTGTTTGCTACAAGAGCAGATATCACAAAGTATGCGCTTTTGGTGTTTCCATTGATTTCAATGCATTTTGGCATAAAACAAGCATTTGCTGTTTTATCTTAAACGCAACATGGGAGAAAAACCATTTCACATCACATTTGTGGGTCTTGGTCTTCAACACATTCTGTGAAATTTTGAGCTGTCTGTGTTTGCTACAAGAGGAGATATCACAAAGTTTGCGCTTTTGTTGTTTCCATTGGTTTCAATGCATTTTGGCCTAAAATGAGCATTTTCTGTTTTCTCTTAATTGCAACATGGGAGAAAAACCATTTCACATCACATTTGTGGGTCTTAGTCTTCAACACATTCTGTGAAATTTTGAGCTGTCTGTGTTTGCTACAAGAGCAGATTTCACAAAGTATGCGCTTTTGTTGTTTCCATTGATTTCAATGCATTTTGGCATAAAACAAGCATTTGCTGTTTTCTCTTAAACGCAACATGGGAGAAAAACCATTTCACATCACATTTGTGGGTCTTGGTCTTCAACACATTCTGTGAAATCTTGAGCTGTCTGTTTGCTACAAGAGGAGATATCACAAAGTTTGCGCTTTTGTTGTTTCCATTGGTTTCAATGCATTTTGGCCTAAAACAAGCATTTGCTGTTTTCTCTTAAACGCAACATGGGAGAAAAACCATTTCACATCACATTTGTGGGTCTTGGTCTTCAACACATTCTGTGAAATTTTGAGCTGTCTGTGTTTGCTACAAGAGGAGATATCAGAAAGTATGTGCTTTTGTTGTTTCCATTGGTTTCAATGCATTTTGGCCTAAAACAAGCATTTGCTGTTTTCTCTTAAACGCTCCATGGGAGAAAAAACATTTCACAACACATTCGTGGGTCTTGGTCTTCAACACATTCTCTAAAATTTTGAGCTGTCTGTGTTTGCTACAAGAGCAGATATCACAAAGTATGCACTTTTGTTTTTTCCATTGGTTTCAATGCATTTTGGCCTAAAACGAGCATTTACTGTTTTCTTTTAAACGCAACATGGGAGAAAAAACCATTTCACATCACATTTGTGGGACTTGGTCTTCAACACATTCTGTGAAATTTTGAGCTGTCTGTGCTTGCTACAAGAGGAGATTTCACAAAGTATGTGCTTTTGTTGTTTCCATTGGTTTCAAAGCATTTTGGCCTAAAATTGGCATTTGCTGTTTTCTCTTAAATGCAACATGGGAGAAAAACCATTTCAAATCACGTTTGTGGGCCTTGGTCTTCAACACATTCTGTGAAATTTTGAGCTGTCTGTGTTTGCTACAAGAGGAGATTTCACAAAGTATGCGCTTTTGTAATTTTCATTGGTTTCAATGCATTTTGGCCTAAAACGAGTATTTTGCTGTTTTCTCTTAAACGCAACATGGGAGAAAAACCATTTCACATCACATTTGTGGGTCTTGGTCTTCAACACATTCTGTGAAATTTTGAGCTGTCTGTGTTTGCTACAAGAGCAGATATCACAAAGTATGCGCTTTTGGTGTTTCCATTGATTTCAATGCATTTTGGCCTAAAACGAGCATTTTCTGTTTTCTCTTAATTGCAACATGGGAGAAAAACCATTTCACATCACATTTGTGGGTCTTAGTCTTCAACACATTCTGTGAAATTTTGAGCTGTCTGTGTTTGCTACAAGAGCAGATATCATAAAGTATGCGCTTTTGTTGTTTCCATTGATTTCAATGCATTTTGGCATAAAACAAGCATTTGCTGTTTTCTCTTAAACGCAACATGGGAGAAAAACCATTTCACATCACATTTGTGGGTCTTGGTCTTCAACACATTCTGTGAAATCTTGAGCTGTCTGTTTGCTACAAGAGGAGATATCACAAAGTTTGCGCTTTTGTTGTTTCCATTGGTTTCAATGCATTTTGGCCTAAAAACAAGCATTTGCTGTTTTCTCTTAAACGCTCCATGGGAGAAAAAACATTTCACAACACATTCGTGGGTCTTGGTCTTCAACACATTCTCTGAAATTTTGAGCTGTCTGTGTTTGCTACAAGAGCAGATATCACAAAGTATGCACTTTTGTTGTTTCCATTGATTTCAATGCATTTTGGCATAAAACAAGCATTTACTGTTTTCTCTTAAACGCAACATGGGAGAAAAACCATTTCACATCACATTTGTGGGTCTTGGTCTTCAACACATTCTGTGAAATTTTGAGCTGTCTGTGTTTGCTACAAGAGGAGATTTCACAAAGTTTGTGCTTTTGTTGTTTCCATTGGTTTCAATGCATTTTGGCCTAAAACGAGCATTTGCTGTTTTCTTTTAAACGCAACATGGGAGAAAAAACCATTTCACATCACATTTGTGGGACTTGGTCTTCAACACATTCTGTGAAATTTTGAGCTGTCTGTGCTTGCTACAAGAGGAGATATCACAAAGTATGTGCTTTTGTTGTTTCCATTGGTTTCAAAGCATTTTGGCCTAAAATTGGCATTTGCTGTTTTCTCTTAAATGCAACATGGGAGAAAAACCATTTCAAATCACGTTTGTGGGTCTTGGTCTTCAACACATTCTGTGAAATTTTGAGCTGTCTGTGATTGCTACAAGAGGAGATTTCACAAAGTATGCGCTTTTGTAATTTTCATTGGTTTCAATGCATTTTGGCCTAAAACGAGTATTTTGCTGTTTTCTCTTAAACGCAACATGGGAGAAAAACCATTTCACATCACATTTGTGGGTCTTGGTCTTCAACACATTCTGTGAAATTTTGAGCTGTCTGTGTTTGCTACAAGAGCAGATATCACAAAGTATGCGCTTTTGGTGTTTCCATTGATTTCAATGCATTTTGGCATAAAACAAGCATTTGCTGTTTTATCTTAAACGCAACATGGGAGAAAAACCATTTCACATCACATTTGTGGGTCTTGGTCTTCAACACATTCTGTGAAATTTTGAGCTGTCTGTGTTTGCTACAAGAGGAGATATCACAAAGTTTGCGCTTTTGTTGTTTCCATTGGTTTCAATGCATTTTGGCCTAAAATGAGCATTTTCTGTTTTCTCTTAATTGCAACATGGGAGAAAAACCATTTCACATCACATTTGTGGGTCTTAGTCTTCAACACATTCTGTGAAATTTTGAGCTGTCTGTGTTTGCTACAAGAGCAGATTTCACAAAGTATGCGCTTTTGTTGTTTCCATTGATTTCAATGCATTTTGGCATAAAACAAGCATTTGCTGTTTTCTCTTAAACGCAACATGGGAGAAAAACCATTTCACATCACATTTGTGGGTCTTGGTCTTCAACACATTCTGTGAAATCTTGAGCTGTCTGTTTGCTACAAGAGGAGATATCACAAAGTTTGCGCTTTTGTTGTTTCCATTGGTTTCAATGCATTTTGGCCTAAAACAAGCATTTGCTGTTTTCTCTTAAACGCAACATGGTAGAAAAACCATTTCACATCACATTTGTGGGTCTTGGTCTTCAACACATTCTGTGAAATTTTGAGCTGTCTGTGTTTGCTACAAGAGGAGATTTCACAAAGTATGTGCTTTTGTTGTTTCCATTGGTTTCAAAGCATTTTGGCCTAAAATTGGCATTTGCTGTTTTCTCTTAAATGCAACATGGGAGAAAAACCATTTCAAATCACGTTTGTGGGTCTTGGTCTTCAACACATTCTGTGAAATTTTGAGCTGTCTGTGTTTGCTACAAGAGGAGATTTCACAAAGTATGCGCTTTTGTAATTTTCATTGGTTTCAATGCATTTTGGCCTAAAACGAGTATTTTGCTGTTTTCTCTTAAACGCAACATGGGAGAAAAACCATTTCACATCACATTTGTGGGTCTTGGTCTTCAACACATTCTGTGAAATTTTGAGCTGTCTGTGTTTGCTACAAGAGCAGATATCACAAAGTATGCGCTTTTGGTGTTTCCATTGATTTCAATGCATTTTGGCCTAAAACGAGCATTTTCTGTTTTCTCTTAATTGCAACATGGGAGAAAAACCATTTCACATCACATTTGTGGGTCTTAGTCTTCAACACATTCTGTGAAATTTTGAGCTGTCTGTGTTTGCTACAAGAGCAGATATCATAAAGTATGCGCTTTTGTTGTTTCCATTGATTTCAATGCATTTTGGCATAAAACAAGCATTTGCTGTTTTCTCTTAAACGCAACATGGGAGAAAAACCATTTCACATCACATTTGTGGGTCTTGGTCTTCAACACATTCTGTGAAATCTTGAGCTGTCTGTTTGCTACAAGAGGAGATATCACAAAGTTTGCGCTTTTGTTGTTTCCATTGGTTTCAATGCATTTTGGCCTAAAACAAGCATTTGCTGTTTTCTCTTAAACGCTCCATGGGAGAAAAAACATTTCACAACACATTCGTGGGTCTTGGTCTTCAACACATTCTCTGAAATTTTGAGCTGTCTGTGTTTGCTACAAGAGCAGATATCACAAAGTATGCACTTTTGTTGTTTCCATTGATTTCAATGCATTTTGGCATAAAACAAGCATTTACTGTTTTCTCTTAAATGCAACATGGGAGAAAAACCATTTCACATCAAATTTGTGGGTCTTGGTCTTCAACACATTCTGTGAAATTTTGAGCTGTCTGTGTTTGCTACAAGAGGAGATATCACAAAGTTTGTGCTTTTGTTGTTTCCATTGGTTTCAATGCATTTTGGCCTAAAACAAGCATTTGCTGTTTTCTCTTAAGCGCTCCATGGGAGAAAAAACATTTCACAACACATTCGTGGGTCTTGGTCTTCAACACATTCTCTGAAATTTTGAGCTGTCTGTGTTTGCTACAAGAGCAGATATCACAAAGTATGCACTTTTGTTGTTTCCATTGATTTCAATGCATTTTGGCATAAAACAAGCATTTACTGTTTTCTCTTAAACGCAACATGGGAGAAAAACCATTTCACATCAAATTTGTGGGTCTTGGTCTTCAACACATTCTGTGAAATTTTGAGCTGTCTGTGTTTGCTACAAGAGGAGATATCACAAAGTTTGTGCTTTTGTTGTTTCCATTGGTTTCAATGCATTTTGGCCTAAAACGAGCATTTGCTGTTTTCTTTTAAACGCAACATGGGAGAAAAAACCATTTCACATCACATTTGTGGGACTTGGTCTTCAACACATTCTGTGAAATTTTGAGCTCTCTGTGCTTGCTACAAGAGGAGATATCACAAAATATGTGCTTTTGTTGTTTCCATTGGTTTCAAAGCATTTTGGCCTAAAACGAGCATTTTCTGTTTTCTCTTAATCGCAACATGGGAGAAAAACCATTTCACATCACATTTGTGGGTCTTGGTCTTCAACACATTCTGTGAAATTTTGAGCTGTCTGTGTTTGCTACAAGAGGAGATATCAGAAAGTATGTGCTTTTGTTGTTTCCATTGGTTTCAATGCATTTTGGCCTAAAATGAGCATTTGCTGTTTTCTCTTAAACGCAGCATGGGAGAAAAACCATTTCACAACACATTCGTGGGTCTTGGTCTTCAACACATTCACTGAAATTTTGAGCTGTCCGAGTTTGCTACAAGAGGAGATATCACAAAGTATGAACTTTTGTTGTTTCCATTGGTTTCAATGCAATTTGGCCTAAAACAAGCATTTGCTGTTTTCTCTTAAACGCAACTTGGGAGAAAAACCATTTCACATCACATTTGTGGGTCTTGGTCTTCAACACATTCTGTGAAATTTTGAGCTGTCTGTGTTTGCTACAAGAGGAGATATCACAAAGTTTGTGCTTTTGTTGTTTCCATTGGTTTCAATGCATTTTGGCCTAAAACGAGCATTTGCTGTTTTCTTTAAACGCAACATGGGAGAAAAAACCATTTCACATCACATTTGTGGGACTTGGTCTTCAACACATTCTGTGAAATTTTGAGCTGTCTGTGCTTGCTACAAGAGGAGATATCACAAAGTATGTGCTTTTGTTGTTTCCATTGGTTTCAAAGCATTTTGGCCTAAAATTGGCATTTGCTGTTTTCTCTTAAATGCAACATGGGAGAAAAAACATTTCAAGTCACGTTTGTGGGTCTTGGTCTTCAACACATTCTGTGAAATTTTGAGCTGTCTGTGTTTGCTACAAGAGGAGATTTCACAAAGTATGCGCTTTGTAGTTTTCATTGGTTTCAATGCATTTTGGCCTAAAACGAGTATTTTGCTGTTTTCTCTTAAACGCAACATGGGAGAAAAACCATTTCACATCACATTTGTGGATCTTGGTCTTCAACACATTCTGTGAAATTTTGAGCTGTCTGTGTTTGCTACAAGAGCAGATATCACAAAGTATGCGCTTTTGGTGTTTCCATTGATTTCAATGCATTTTGGCATAAAACAAGCATTTGCTGTTTTCTCTTAAACGCAACATGGGAGTAAAACCATTTCACATCACATTTGTGGGTCTTGGTCTTCAACACATTCTGTGAAATTTTGAGCTGTCTGTGTTTGCTACAAGAGGAGATATCACAAACTTTACGCTTTTGTTGTTTCCATTGGTTTCAATGCATTTTGGCCTAAAACGAGCATTTTCTGTTTTCTCTTAATCGCAACATGGGAGAAAAACCATTTCACATCACATTTGTGGGTCTTGGTCTTCAACACATTCTGTGAAATTTTGAGCTGTCTGTGTTTGCTACAAGAGGAGATATCAGAAAGTATGTGCTTTTGTTGTTTCCATTGGTTTCAATGCATTTTGGCCTAAAATGAGCATTTTCTGTTTTCTCTTAAACGCAGCATGGGAGAAAAACCATTTCACAACACATTCGTGGGTCTTGGTCTTCAACACATTCACTGAAATTTTGAGCTGTCCGAGTTTGCTACAAGAGGAGATATCACAAAGTATGAGCTTTTGTTGTTTCCATTGGTTTCAATGCAATTTGGCCTAAAACAAGCATTTGCTGTTTTCTCTTAAACGCAACTTGGGAGAAAAACCATTTCACATCACATTTGTGGGTCTTGGTCTTCAACACATTCTGTGAAATTTTGAGCTGTCTGTGTTTGCTACAAGAGCAGATATCACAAAGTATGCGCTTTTGTTGTTTCCATTGGTTTCAATGCATTTTGGCCTAAAACTAGCATTTTCTGTTTTCTCTTAATCGCAACATGGGAGAAAAACCATTTCACATCAAATTTGTGGGTCTTGGTCTTCAACACATTCTGTGAAATTTTGAGCTGTCTGTGTTTGCTACAAGAGCAGATATCACAAAGTATGCGCTTTTGTTGTTTCCATTGATTTCAATGCATTTTGGCATAAAACAAGCATTTGCTGTTTTCTCTTAAACGCAACATGGGAGAAAAACCATTTCACATCACATTTGTGGGTCTTGGTCTTCAACACATTCTGTGACATTTTGAGCTGTCTGTTTGCTACAAGAGGAGATATCACAAAGTTTGCGCTTTTGTTGTTTCCATTGGTTTCAATGCATTTTGGCCTAAAACAAGCATTTGCTGTTTTCTCTTAAACGCAACATGGGAGAAAAAACATTTCACATCACGTTTGTGGGTCTTGGTCTTCAACACATTCTGTGAAATTTTGAGCTGTCTGTGTTTGCTACAAGAGGAGATATCAGAAAGTATGTGCTTTTGTTGTTTCCATTGGTTTCAATGCATTTTGGCCTAAAACAAGCATTTGCTGTTTTCTCTTAAACGCTCCATGGGAGAAAAAACATTTCACAACACATTCGTGGGTCTTGGTCTTCAACACATTCTGTGAAATTTTGAGCTGTCTGTGTTTGCTACAAGAGCAGATATCACAAAGTATGCACTTTTGTTGTTTCCATTGATTTCAATGCATTTTGGCATAAAACAAGCATTTACTGTTTTCTCTTAAACGCAACATGGGAGAAAAACCATTTCACATCACAATTGTGGGTCTTGGTCTTCAACCCATTCTGTGAAATTTTGAGCTGTCTGTGTTTGCTACAAGAGGAGATATCACAAAGTTTGTGCTTTTGTTGTTTCCATTGGTTTCAATGCATTTTGGCCTAAAACGAGCATTTGCTGTTTTCTTTTAAACACAACATGGGAGAAAAAACCATTTCACATCACATTTGTGGGACTTGGTCTTCAACACATTCTGTGAAATTTTGAGCTGTCTGTGCTTGCTACAAGAGGAGATATCACAAAGTATGTGCTTTTGTTGTTTCCATTGGTTTCAAAGCATTTTGGCCTAAAATTGGCATTTGCTGTTTTCTCTTAAATGCAACATGGGAGAAAAACCATTTCAAATCACGTTTGTAGGTCTTGGTCTTCAACACATTCTGTGAAATTTTGAGCTGTCTGTGTTTGCTACAAGAGGAGATTTCACAAAGTATGCGCTTTTGTAGTTTTCATTGGTTTCAATGCATTTTGGCCTAAAACGAGTATTTTGATGTTTTCTCTTAAACGCAACATGGGAGAAAAAACCATTTCACATCACATTTGTGGGACTTGGTCTTCAACACATTCTGTGAAATTTTGAGCTCTCTGTGCTTGCTACAAGAGGAGATATCACAAAGTTTGCGCTTTTGTTGTTTCCATTGGTTTCAATGCATTTTGGCCTAAAACAAGCATTTTCTGTTTTCTCTTAATTGCAACATGGGAGAAAAACCATTTCACATCACATTTGTGGGTCTTAGTCTTCAACACATTCTGTGAAATTTTGAGCTGTCTGTGTTTGCTACAAGAGCAGATATCACAAAGTATGCGCTTTTGTTGTTTCCATTGATTTCAATGCATTTTGGCATAAAACAAGCATTTGCTGTTTTCTCTTAAACGCAACATGGGAGAAAAACCATTTCACATCACATTTGTGGGTCTTGGTCTTCAACACATTCTGTGAAATTTTGAGCTGTCTGTTTGCTACAAGAGGAGATATCACAAAGTTTGCGCTTTTGTTGTTTCCATTGGTTTAAATGCATTTTGGCCTAAAACAAGCTTTTGCTGTTTTCTCTTAAACGCAACATGGGAGAAAAACCATTTCACATCACATTTGTGGGTCTTGGTCTTCAACACATTCTGTGAAATTTTGAGCTGTCTGTGTTTGCTACAAGAGGAGATATCACAAAGTATGTGCTTTTGTTGTTTCCATTGGTTTCAATGCATTTTGGCCTAAAACAAGCATTTGCTGTTTTCTCTTAAACGCTCCATGGGAGAAAAAACATTTCACAACACATTCGTGGGTCTTGGTCTTCAACACATTCTCTGAAATTTTGAGCTGTCTGTGTTTGCTACAAGAGGAGATATCACAAAGTATGCACTTTTGTTGTTTCCATTGATTTCAATGCATTTTGGCATAAAACAAGCATTTACTGTTTTCTCTTAAACGCAACATGGGAGAAAAACCATTTCACATCAAATTTGTGGGTCTTGGTCTTCAACACATTCTGTGAAATTTTGAGCTGTCTGTGTTTGCTACAAGAGGAGATATCACAAAGTTTGTGCTTTTGTTGTTTCCATTGGTTTCAATGCATTTTGGCCTAAAACGAGCATTTGCAGTTTTCTTTTAAACGCAACATGGGAGAAAAAACCATTTCACATCACATTTGTGGGACTTGGTCTTCAACACATTCTGTGAAATTTTGAGCTCTCTGTGCTTGCTACAAGAGGAGATATCACAAAGTATGTGCTTTTGTTGTTTCCATTGGTTTCAAAGCATTTTGGCCTAAAATTGGCATTTGCTGTTTTCTCTTAAATGCAACATGGGAGAAAAACCATTTCACATCAAGTTTGTGGGTCTTGGTCTTCAACACATTCTGTGAAATTTTGAGCTGTCTGTGTTTGCTACAAGAGGAGATTTCACAAAGTATGCGCTTTTGTAGTTTTCATTGGTTTCAATGCATTTTGGCCTAAAACGAGTATTTTGCTGTTTTCTCTTAAATGCAACATGGGAGAAAAACCATTTCACATCACATTTGTGGGTCTTGGTCTTCAACACATTCTGTGAAATTTTGAGCTTTCTGTGTTTGCTACAAGAGCAGATATCACAAAGTATGCGCTTTTGGTGTTTCCATTGATTTCAATGCATTTTGGCATAAAACAAGCATTTGCTGTTTTCTCTTAAATGCAACATGGGAGTAAAACCATTTCACATCACATTTGTGGGTCTTGGTCTTCAACACATTCTGTGAAATTTTGAGCTGTCTGTGTTTGCTACAAGAGGAGATATCACAAAGTTTGTGCTTTTGTTGTTTCCATTGGTTTCAATGCATTTTGGACTAAAACGAGCATTTTCTGTTTTCTCTTAATCGCAACATGGGAGAAAAACCATTTCACATCACATTTGTGGGTCTTGGTCTTCAACACATTCTGTGAAATTTTGAGCTGTCTGTGTTTGCTACAAGAGGAGATATCAGAAAGTATGTGCTTTTGTTGTTTCCATTGGTTTCAATGCATTTTGGCCTAAAATGAGCATTTTCTGTTTTCTCTTAAACGCAGCATTGGAGAAAAACCATTTCACAACACATTCGTGGGTCTTGGTCTTCAACACATTCACTGAAATTTTGAGCTGTCCGAGTTTGCTACAAGAGGAGATATCACAAAGTATGAGCTTTTGTTGTTTCCATTGGTTTCAATGCAATTTGGCCTAAAACAAGCATTTGCTGTTTTCTCTTAAACGCAACTTGGGAGAAAAACCATTTCACATCACATTTGTGGGTCTTGGTCTTCAACACATTCTGTGAAATTTTGAGCTGTCTGTTTGCTACAAGAGGAGATATCACAAAGTTTGCGCTTTTGTTGTTTCCATTGGTTTCAATGCATTTTGGCCTAAAACAAGCATTTGCTGTTTTCTCTTAAACGCAACATGGGAGAAAAACCATTTCACATCACATTTGTGGGTCTTGGTCTTCAACACATTCTGTGAAATTTTGAGCTGTCTGTGTTTCCTACAAGAGGAGATATCAGAAAGTATGTGCTTTTGTTGTTTCCATTGTTTTCAATGCATTTTGGCCTAAAATGAGCATTTGCTGTTTTCTCTTAAATGCAGCATGGGAGAAAAAACATTTCACAACACATTCGTGCATCTTGATCTTCAACACATTCTGTGAAATTTTGAGCTGTCTGTGTTTGCTACAAGAGCAGATATCACAAAGTATGCACTTTTGTTGTTTCCATTGATTTCAATGCATTTTGGCATAAAACAAGCATTTGCTGTTTTCTCTTAAACGCAACATGGGAGAAAAACCATTTCACATCACATTTGTGGGTCTTGGTCTTCAACACATTCTGTGAAATTTTGAGCTGTCTGTGTTTGCTACAAGAGGAGATATCACAAAGTATGTGCTTTTGTTGTTTCCATTGGTTTCAATGCATTTTGGCCTAAAATGTGCATTTGCTGTTTTCTCTTAAACGCAACATGGGAGAAAAACCATTTCACATCACATTTGTGGGTCTTGGTCTTCAACACATTCTGTGAAATTTTGAGCTGTCTGTGTTTGCTACAAGAGCAGATATCACAAAGTATGCGCTTTTGTTGTTTCCATTGATTTCAATGCATTTTGGCATAAAACAAGCATTTGCTGTTTTCTCTTAAACGCAACATGGGAGAAAAACCATTTCACATCACATTTGTGGGTCTTGGTCTTCAACACATTCTGTGAAATTTTGAGCTGTCTGTGTTTGCTACAAGAGCAGATATCACAAAGTATGCGCTTTTGGTGTTTCCATTGATTTCAATGCATTTTGGCATAAAACAAGCATTTGCTGTTTTCTCTTAAACGCAACATGGGAGTAAAACCATTTCACATCACATTTGTGGGTCTTGGTCTTCAACACATTCTGTGAAATTTTGAGCTGTCTGTGTTTGCTACAAGAGGAGATATCACAAAGTTTGCGCTTTTGTTGTTTCCATTGGTTTCAATGCATTTTGGCCTAAAACGAGCATTTTCTGTTTTCTCTTAATCGCAACATGGGAGAAAAACCATTTCACATCACATTTGTGGGTCTTGGTCTTCAACACATTCTGTGAAATTTTGAGCTGTCTGTGTTTGCTACAAGAGGAGATATCAGAAAGTATGTGCTTTTGTTGTTTCCATTGGTTTCAATGCATTTTGGCCTAAAATGAGCATTTGCTGTTTTCTCTTAAATGCAGCATGGGAGAAAAACCATTTCACAACACATTCGTGGGTCTTGGTCTTCAACACATTCTGTGAAATTTTGAGCTGTCTGTGTTTGCTACAAGAGCAGATATCACAAAGTATGCGCTTTTGTTGTTTCCATTGATTTCAATGCATTTTGGCATAAAACAAGCATTTGCTGTTTTCTCTTAAACGCAACATGGGAGAAAAATCATTTCACATCACATTTGTGGGTCTTGGTCTTCAACACATTCTGTGAAATTTTGAGCTGTCTGTGTTTGCTACAAGAGGAGATATCACAAAGTATGTGCTTTTGTTGTTTCCATTGGTTTCAATGCATTTTGGCCTAAAATGTGCATTTGCTGTTTTCTCTTAAACGCAACATGGGAGAAAAACCATTTCACATCACATTTGTGGGTCTTGGTCTTCAACACATTCTGTGAAATTTTGAGCTGTCTGTGTTTGCTACAAGAGCAGATATCACAAAGTATGCGCTTTTGTTGTTTCCATTGATTTCAATGCATTTTGGCATAAAACAAGCATTTGCTGTTTTCTCTTAAACGCAACATGGGAGAAAAACCATTTCACATCAGATTTGTGGGTCTTGCTCTTCAACACATTCTGTGAAATTTTGAGCTGTCTGTGTTTGCTACAAGAGCAGATATCACAAAGTATGCGCTTTTGTTGTTTCCTTTGATTTCAATGCATTTTGGCATAAAACAAGCATTTGCTGTTTTCTCTTAAACGCAACATGGGAGAAAAAACATTTCACATCACTTTTGTGGGTCTTGGTCTTCAACACATTCTGTGAAATTTTGAGCTGTCTGTTTGCTACAAGAGGAGATATCACAAAGTTTGCGCTTTTGTTGTTTCCATTGATTTCAATGCATTTTGGCCTAAAACGAGCATTTGCTGTTTTCTCTTAAACGCAACATGGGAGAAAAACGATTTCACATCACATTTGTGGGTCTTGGTCTTCAACACATTCTGTGAAATTTTGAGCTGTCTGTGTTTGCTACAAGAGGAGATATCAGAAAGTATGTGCTTTTGTTGTTTCCATTGGTTTCAATGCATTTTGGCCTAAAATGAGCATTTGCTGTTTTCTCTTAAACACAACATGGGAGAAAAACCATTTCACAACACATTCGTGGGTCTTGGTCTTCAACACATTCTCTGAAATTTTGAGCTGTCCGAGTTTGCTACAAGAGGAGATATCACAAAGTATGAGCTTTTGCTGTTTCCATTGGTTTCAATGCAATTTGGCCTAAAACAAGCATTTGCTGTTTTTTCTTAAACGCAACATGGGAGAAAAACCATTTCACATCACATTTGTGGGTCTTGGTCTTCAACACATTCTGTGAAATTTTGAGCTGTCTGTGTTAGCTACAAGAGCAGATATCACAAAGTATGCGCTTTTGTTGTTTCCTTTGGTTTCAATGCATTTTGGCCTAAAACGAGCATTTGCCGTTTTCTCTTAAACGCAACATGGGAGAAAAACCATTTCACATCACATTTGTGGGACTTGGTCTTCAACACATTATTTGAAATTTTGAGCTGTCTGTGTTTGCAACAAGAGGAGATATCACAAAGTATGTGCTTTTGTTGTTTCCATTGGTTTCAAAGCATTTTGGCCTAAAATGAGCATTTGCTGTTTTCTCTTAAACACAACATGGGAGAAAAACCATTTCACAACACATTCGTGGGTCTTGGTCTTCAACACATTCTCTGAAATTTTGAGCTGTCCGAGTTTGCTACAAGAGGAGATATCACAAAGTATGAGCTTTTGTTGTTTCCATTGGTTTCAATGCAATTTTGCCTAAAGCTAGCATTTGCTGTTTTCTCTTAAACGCAACATGGGAGAAAAACCATTTCACATCACATTTGTGGGTCTTGGTCTTCAACACATTCTGTGAAATTTTGAGCTGTCTGTGTTTGCTACAAGAGGAGATATCAGAAAGTATGTGCTTTTGTTGTTTCCATTGGTTTCAATGCATTTTGGCCTAAAACGAGCATTTGCTGTTTTCTCTTAAACGCAACATGGGAGAAAAACCATTTCACATCACATTTGTGGGTCTTGGTCTTCAACACATTCTGTGAAATTTTGAGCTGTCTGTGTTTGCTACAAGAGGAGATATCACAAAGTTTGCGCTTTTGTTGTTTCCATTGGTTTCAATGCATTTTGGCCTAAAACGAGCATTTTCTGTTTTCTCTTAATCGCAACATGGGAGAAAAACCATTTCACATCACATTTGTGGGTCTTGGTCTTCAACACATTCTGTGAAATTTTGAGCTGTCTGTGTTTGCTACAAGAGGAGATATCAGAAAGTATGTGCTTTTGTTGTTTCCATTGGTTTCAATGCATTTTGGCCTAAAATGAGCATTTGCTGTTTTCTCTTAAATGCAGCATGGGAGAAAAACCATTTCACAACACATTCGTGGGTCTTGGTCTTCAACACATTCTGTGAAATTTTGAGCTGTCTGTGTTTGCTACAAGAGCAGATATCACAAAGTATGCGCTTTTGTTGTTTCCATTGATTTCAATGCATTTTGGCATAAAACAAGCATTTGCTGTTTTCTCTTAAACGCAACATGGGAGAAAAATCATTTCACATCACATTTGTGGGTCTTGGTCTTCAACACATTCTGTGAAATTTTGAGCTGTCTGTGTTTGCTACAAGAGGAGATATCACAAAGTATGTGCTTTTGTTGTTTCCATTGGTTTCAATGCATTTTGGCCTAAAATGTGCATTTGCTGTTTTCTCTTAAACGCAACATGGGAGAAAAACCATTTCACATCACATTTGTGGGTCTTGGTCTTCAACACATTCTGTGAAATTTTGAGCTGTCTGTGTTTGCTACAAGAGCAGATATCACAAAGTATGCGCTTTTGTTGTTTCCATTGATTTCAATGCATTTTGGCATAAAACAAGCATTTGCTGTTTTCTCTTAAACGCAACATGGGAGAAAAACCATTTCACATCAGATTTGTGGGTCTTGCTCTTCAACACATTCTGTGAAATTTTGAGCTGTCTGTGTTTGCTACAAGAGCAGATATCACAAAGTATGCGCTTTTGTTGTTTCCTTTGATTTCAATGCATTTTGGCATAAAACAAGCATTTGCTGTTTTCTCTTAAACGCAACATGGGAGAAAAAACATTTCACATCACTTTTGTGGGTCTTGGTCTTCAACACATTCTGTGAAATTTTGAGCTGTCTGTTTGCTACAAGAGGAGATATCACAAAGTTTGCGCTTTTGTTGTTTCCATTGATTTCAATGCATTTTGGCCTAAAACGAGCATTTGCTGTTTTCTCTTAAACGCAACATGGGAGAAAAACGATTTCACATCACATTTGTGGGTCTTGGTCTTCAACACATTCTGTGAAATTTTGAGCTGTCTGTGTTTGCTACAAGAGGAGATATCAGAAAGTATGTGCTTTTGTTGTTTCCATTGGTTTCAATGCATTTTGGCCTAAAATGAGCATTTGCTGTTTTCTCTTAAACACAACATGGGAGAAAAACCATTTCACAACACATTCGTGGGTCTTGGTCTTCAACACATTCTCTGAAATTTTGAGCTGTCCGAGTTTGCTACAAGAGGAGATATCACAAAGTATGAGCTTTTGCTGTTTCCATTGGTTTCAATGCAATTTGGCCTAAAACAAGCATTTGCTGTTTTTTCTTAAACGCAACATGGGAGAAAAACCATTTCACATCACATTTGTGGGTCTTGGTCTTCAACACATTCTGTGAAATTTTGAGCTGTCTGTGTTAGCTACAAGAGCAGATATCACAAAGTATGCGCTTTTGTTGTTTCCTTTGGTTTCAATGCATTTTGGCCTAAAACGAGCATTTGCCGTTTTCTCTTAAACGCAACATGGGAGAAAAACCATTTCACATCACATTTGTGGGACTTGGTCTTCAACACATTATTTGAAATTTTGAGCTGTCTGTGTTTGCAACAAGAGGAGATATCACAAAGTATGTGCTTTTGTTGTTTCCATTGGTTTCAAAGCATTTTGGCCTAAAATGAGCATTTGCTGTTTTCTCTTAAACACAACATGGGAGAAAAACCATTTCACAACACATTCGTGGGTCTTGGTCTTCAACACATTCTCTGAAATTTTGAGCTGTCCGAGTTTGCTACAAGAGGAGATATCACAAAGTATGAGCTTTTGTTGTTTCCATTGGTTTCAATGCAATTTTGCCTAAAGCTAGCATTTGCTGTTTTCTCTTAAACGCAACATGGGAGAAAAACCATTTCACATCACATTTGTGGGTCTTGGTCTTCAACACATTCTGTGAAATTTTGAGCTGTCTGTGTTTGCTACAAGAGGAGATATCAGAAAGTATGTGCTTTTGTTGTTTCCATTGGTTTCAATGCATTTTGGCCTAAAACGAGCATTTGCTGTTTTCTCTTAAACGCAACATGGGAGAAAAACCATTTCACATCACATTTGTGGGACTTGGTCTTCAACACATTCTGTGAAATTTTGAGCTGTCTGTGTTTGCTACAAGAGGAGATATCACAAAGTATGTGCTTTTGTTGTTTCCATTGGTTTCAATGCAATTTGGCCTAAAACAAGCATTTGCTGTTTTCTCTTAAACGCAACTTGGGAGAAAAACCATTTCACATCACATTTGTGGGTCTTGGTCTTCAACACATTCTGTGAAATTTTGAGCTGTCTGTGTTTGCTACAAGAGCAGATATCACAAAGTATGCGCTTTTGTTGTTTCCATTGATTTCAATGCATTTTGGCATAAAACAAGCATTTGCTGTTTTCTCTTAAACGCAACATGGGAGAAAAACCATTTCACATCACATTTGTGGGTCTTGGTCTTCAACACATTCTGTGAAATTTTGAGCTGTCTGTGTTTGCTACAAGAGGAGATATCACAAAGTATGTGCTTTTGTTGTTTCCATTGGTTTCAATGCATTTTGGCCTAAAATGTGCATTTGCTGTTTTCTCTTAAACGCAACATGGGAGAAAAACCATTTCACATCACATTTGTGGGTCTTGGTCTTCAACACATTCTTTGAAATTTTGAGCTGTCTGTGTTTGCTACAAGAGCAGATATCACAAAGTATGCGCTTTTGTTGTTTCCATTGATTTCAATGCATTTTGGCATAAAACAAGCATTTGCTGTTTTCTCTTAAACGCAACATGGGTAGAAAAACCATTTCACATCACATTTGTGGGTCTTGCTCTTCAACACATTCTGTGAAATTTTGAGCTGTCTGTGTTTGCTACAAGAGCAGATATCACAAAGTATGCGCTTTTGTTGTTTCCTTTGATTTCAATGCATTTTGGCATAAAACAAGCATTTGCTGTTTTCTCTTAAACGCAACATGGGAGAAAAAACATTTCACATCACATTTGTGGGTCTTGGTCTTCAACACATTCTGTGAAATTTTGAGCTGTCTGTTTGCTACAAGAGGAGATATCACAAAGTTTGCGCTTTTGTTGTTTCCATTGATTTCAATGCATTTTGGCCTAAAACGAGCATTTGCTGTTTTCTCTTAAACGCAACATGGGAGAAAAACCATTTCACATCACATTTGTGGGTCTTGGTCTTCAACACATTCTGTGAAATTTTGAGCTGTCTGTGTTTGCTACAAGAGGAGATATCAGAAAGTATGTGCTTTTGTTGTTTCCATTGGTTTCAATGCATTTTGGCCTAAAATGAGCATTTGCTGTTTTCTCTTAAACACAACATGGGAGAAAAACCATTTCACAACACATTCGTGGGTCTTGGTCTTCAACACATTCTCTGAAATTTTGAGCTGTCCGAGTTTGCTACAAGAGGAGATATCACAAAGTATGAGCTTTTGCTGTTTCCATTGGTTTCAATGCAATTTGGCCTAAAACAAGCATTTGCTGTTTTTTCTTAAACGCAACATGGGAGAAAAACCATTTCACATCACATTTGTGGGTCTTGGTCTTCAACACATTCTGTGAAATTTGGAGCTGTCTGTGTTAGCTACAAGAGCAGATATCACAAAGTTTGCGCTTTTGTTGTTTCCTTTGGTTTCAATGCATTTTGGCCTAAAACGAGCATTTGCCGTTTTCTCTTAAATGCAACATGGGAGAAAAACCATTTCACATCACATTTGTGGGACTTGGTCTTCAACACATTATTTGAAATTTTGAGCTGTCTGTGTTTGCTACAAGAGGAGATATCACAAAGTATGAGCTTTTGTTGTTTCCATTGGTTTCAATGCAATTTTGCCTAAAGCTAGCATTTGCTGTTTTCTCTTAAACGCAACATGGGAGAAAAACCATTTCACATCACATTTGTGGGTCTTGGTCTTCAACACATTCTGTGAAATTTTGAGCTGTCTGTGTTTGCTACAAGAGGAGATATCAGAAAGTATGTGCTTTTGTTGTTTCCATTGGTTTCAATGCATTTTGGCCTAAAACGAGCATTTGCTGTTTTCTCTTAAACGCAACATGGGAGAAAAACCATTTCACATCACATTTGTGGGACTTGGTCTTCAACACATTCTGTGAAATTTTGAGCTGTCTGTGTTTGCTACAAGAGGAGATATCACAAAGTATGTGCTTTTGTTGTTTCCATTGGTTTCAATGCAATTTGGCCTAAAACAAGCATTTGCTGTTTTCTCTTAAACGCAACTTGGGAGAAAAACCATTTCACATCACATTTGTGGGTCTTGGTCTTCAACACATTCTGTGAAATTTTGAGCTGTCTGTGTTTGCTACAAGAGCAGATATCACAAAGTATGCGCTTTTGTTGTTTCCATTGATTTCAATGCATTTTGGCATAAAACAAGCATTTGCTGTTTTCTCTTAAACGCAACATGGGAGAAAAACCATTTCACATCACATTTGTGGGTCTTGGTCTTCAACACATTCTGTGAAATTTTGAGCTGTCTGTTTGCTACAAGAGGAGATATCACAAAGTTTGCGCTTTTGTTGTTTCCATTGGTTTCAATGCATTTTGGCCTAAAACAAGCATTTGCTGTTTTCTCTTAAACGCAACATGGGAGAAAAACCATTTCACATCACATTTGTGGGTCTTGGTCTTCAACACATTCTGTGAAATTTTGAGCTGTCTGTGTTTGCTACAAGAGGAGATATCAGAAAGTATGTGCTTTTGTTGTTTCCATTGGTTTCAATGCATTTTGGCCTAAAATGAGCATTTGCTGTTTTCTCTTAAATGCAGCATGGGAGAAAAAACATTTCACAACATATTCGTGCGTCTTGATCTTCAACACATTCTCTGAAATTTTGAGCTGTCTGTGTTTGCTACAAGAGCAGATATCACAAAGTATGCACTTTTGTTGTTTCCATTGATTTCAATGCATTTTGGACTAAAACAAGCATTTGCTGTTTTCTCTTAAACGCAACATGGGAGAAAAACCATTTCACATCACATTTGTGGGTCTTGGTCTTCAACACATTCTGTGAAATTTTGAGCTGTCTGTGTTTGCTACAAGAGGAGATATCACAAAGTATGTGCTTTTGTTGTTTCCATTGGTTTCAATGCATTTTGGCCTAAAATGTGCATTTGCTGTTTTCTCTTAAACGCAACATGGGAGAAAAACCATTTCACATCACATTTGTGGGTCTTGGTCTTCAACACATTCTGTGAAATTTTGAGCTGTCTGTGTTTGCTACAAGAGGAGATATCACAAAGTATGTGCTTTTGTTGTTTCCATTGGTTTCAATGCATTTTGGCCTAAAATGTGCATTTGCTGTTTTCTCTTAAACGCAACATGGGAGAAAAACCATTTCACATCACATTTGTGGGTCTTGGTCTTCAACACATTCTGTGAAATTTTGAGCTGTCTGTGTTTGTTACAAGAGGAGATATCAGAAAGTATGTGCTTTTGTTGTTTCCATTGGTTTCAATGTATTTTGGCCTAAAATGAGCATTTGCTGTTTTCTCTTAAATGCAGCATGGGAGAAAAACCATTTCAGAACACATTCGTGCGTCTTGATCTTCAACACATTCTCTGAAATTTTGAGCTGTCTGTGTTTGCTACGAGAGCAGATATCACAAAGTATGCACTTTTGTTGTTTCCATTGATTTCAATGCATTTTGGCATAAAACAAGCATTTGCTGTTTTCTCTTAAACGCAACATGGGAGAAAAACCATTTCACATCACATTTGTGGGACTTGGTCTTCAACACATTCTGTGAAATTTTGAGCTGTCTGTTTGCTACAAGAGGAGATATCACAAAGTTTGCGCTTTTGTTGTTTCCATTGGTTTCAATGCATTTTGGCCTAAAACAAGCATTTGCTGTTTTCTCTTAAACGCAACATGGGAGAAAAACCATTTCACAACACATTCGTGGGTCTTGGTCTTCAACACATTCTCTGAAATTTTGAGCTGTCCGAGTTTGCTACAAGAGGAGATATCACAAAGTATGAGCTTTTGCTTTTTCCATTGGTTTCAATGCAATTTGGCCTAAAACAAGCATTTGCTGTTTTTTCTTAAACGCAACATGGGAGAAAAACCATTTCACATCACATTTGTGGGTCTTGGTCTTCAACACATTCTGTGAAATTTTGAGCTGTCTGTGTTAGCTACAAGAGCAGATATCACAAAGTTTGCGCTTTTGTTGTTTCCTTTGGTTTCAATGCATTTTGGCCTAAAACGAGCATTTGCCGTTTTCTCTTAAACGCAACATGGGAGAAAAACCATTTCACATCACATTTTGGGACTTGGTCTTCAACACATTATTTGAAATTTTGAGCTGTCTGTGTTTGCTACAAGAGGAGATATCACAAAGTATGTGCTTTTGTTGTTTCCATTGGTTTCAAAGCATTTTGGCCTAAAATTAGCATTTGCTGTTTTCTCTTAAACACAACATGGGAGAAAAACCATTTCACAACACATTCGTGGGTCTTGGTCTTCAACACATTCTCTGAAATTTTGAGCTGTCCGAGTTTGCTACAAGAGGAGATATCACAAAGTATGAGCTTTTGTTGTTTCCATTGGTTTCAATGCAATTTTGCCTAAAGCTAGCATTTGCTGTTTTCTCTTAAACGCAACATGGGAGAAAAACCATTTCACATCACATTTGTGGGTCTTGGTCTTCAACACATTCTGTGAAATTTTGAGCTGTCTGTGTTTGCTACAAGAGGAGATATCAGAAAGTATGTGCTTTTGTTGTTTCCATTGGTTTCAATGCATTTTGGCCTAAAACGAGCATTTGCTGTTTTCTCTTAAACGCAACATGGGAGAAAAACCATTTCACATCACATTTGTGGGACTTGGTCTTCAACACATTCTGTGAAATTTTGAGCTGTCTGTGTTTGCTACAAGAGCAGATATCACAAAGTATGCGCTTTTGGTGTTTCCATTGATTTCAATGCATTTTGGCATAAAACAAGCATTTGCTGTTTTCTATTAAACGCAACATGGGAGTAAAACCATTTCACATCACATTTGTGGGTCTTGGTCTTCAACACATTCTGTGAAATTTTGAGCTGTCTGTGTTTGCTACAAGAGGAGATATCACAAAGTTTGCGCTTTTGTTGTTTCCATTGGTTTCAATGCATTTTGGCCTAAAACGAGCATTTTCTGTTTTCTCTTAATCGCAACATGGGAGAAAAACCATTTCACATCACATTTGCGGGTCTTGGTCTTTAACACATTCTGTGAAATTTTGAGCTGTCTGTGTTTGCTACAAGAGTAGATATCAGAAAGTATGTGCTTTTGTTGTTTCCATTGGTTTCAATGCATTTTGGCCTAAAATGAGCATTTGCTGTTTTCTCTTAAACGCAGCATGGGAGAAAAACCATTTCACAACACATTCGTGGGTCTTGGTCTTCAACACATTCACTGAAATTTTGAGCTGTCCGAGTTTGCTACAAGAGGAGATATCACAAAGTATGAGCTTTTGTTGTTTCCATTGGTTTCAATGCAATTTGGCCTAAAACAAGCATTTGCTGTTTTCTCTTAAACGCAACTTGGGAGAAAAACCATTTCACATCACATTTGTGGGTCTTGGTCTTCAACACATTCTGTGAAATTTTGAGCTGTCTGTGTTTGCTACAAGAGCAGATATCACAAAGTATGCGCTTTTGTTGTTTCCATTGATTTCAATGCATTTTGGCATAAAACAAGCATTTGCTGTTTTCTCTTAAACGCAACATGGGAGAAAAACCATTTCACATCACATTTGTGGGTCTTGGTCTTCAACACATTCTGTGAAATTTTGAGCTGTCTGTTTGCTACAAGAGGAGATATCACAAAGTTTGCGCTTTTGTTGTTTCCATTGGTTTCAATGCATTTTGGCCTAAAACAAGCATTTGCTGTATTCTCTTAAACGCAAGATGGGAGAAAAACCATTTCACATCACATTTGTGGGTCTTGGTCTTCAACACATTCTGTGAAATTTTGAGCTGTCTGTGTTTGCTACAAGAGGAGATATCAGAAAGTATGTGCTTTTGTTGTTTCCATTGGTTTCAATGCATTTTGGCCTAAAATGAGCATTTGCTGTTTTCTCTTAAATGCAGCATGGGAGAAAAAACATTTCACAACACATTCGTGCGTCTTGATCTTCAACACATTCTCTGAAATTTTGAGCTGTCTGTGTTTGCTACAAGAGCAGATATCACAAAGTATGCACTTTTGTTGTTTCCATTGATTTCAATGCATTTTGGCATAAAACAAGCATTTGCTGTTTTCTCTTAAACGCAACATGGGAGAAAAACCATTTCACATCACATTTGTGGGTCTTGGTCTTCAACACATTCTGTGAAATTTTGAGCTGTCTGTGTTTGCTACAAGAGGAGATATCACAAAGTATGTGCTTTTGTTGTTTCCATTGGTTTCAATGCATTTTGGCCTAAAATGTGCATTTGCTGTTTTCTCTTAAACGCAACATGGGAGAAAAACCATTTCACAACACATTCGTGGGTCTTGGTCTTCAACACATTCTGTGAAATTTTGAGCTGTCTGTGTTTGCTACAAGAGGAGATATCACAAAGTATGTGCTTTTGTTGTTTCCATTGGTTTCAATGCATTTTGGCCTAAAATGTGCATTTGCTGTTTTCTCTTAAACGCAACATGGGAGAAAAACCATTTCACATCACATTTGTGGGTCTTGGTCTTCAACACATTCTGTGAAATTTTGAGCTGTCTGTGTTTGTTACAAGAGGAGATATCAGAAAGTATGTGCTTTTGTTGTTTCCATTGGTTTCAATGCATTTTGGCCTAAAATGAGCATTTGCTGTTTTCTCTTAAATGCAGCATGGGAGAAAAACCATTTCACAACACATTCGTGCGTCTTGATCTTCAACACATTCTCTGAAATTTTGAGCTGTCTGTGTTTGCTACAAGAGCAGATATCACAAAGTATGCACTTTTGTTGTTTCCATTGATTTCAATGCATTTTGGCATAAAACAAGCATTTGCTGTTTTCTCTTAAACGCAACATGGGAGAAAAACCATTTCACATCACATTTGTGGGTCTTGGTCTTCAACACAATCTGTGAAATTTTGAGCTGTCTGTGTTTGCTACAAGAGGAGATATCAGAAAGTATGTGCTTTTGTTGTTTCCATTGGTTTCAATGCATTTTGGCCTAAAATGAGCATTTGCTGTTTTCTATTAAATGCAGCATGGGAGAAAAAACATTTCACAACACATTCGTGCATCTTGATCTTCAACACATTCTCTGAAATTTTGAGCTGTCTGTGTTTGCTACAAGAGCAGATATCACAAAGTATGCACTTTTGTTGTTTCCATTGATTTCAATGCATTTTGGCATAAAACAAGCATTTGCTGTTTTCTCTTAAACGCAACATGGGAGAAAAACCATTTCACATCACATTTGTGGGTCTTGGTCTTCAACACATTCTGTGAAATTTTGAGCTGTCTGTGTTTGCTATAAGCGGAGATATCACAAAGTATGTGCTTTTGTTGTTTCCATTGGTTTCAATGCATTTTGACCTAAAATGTGCATTTGCTGTTTTCTCTTAAACGCAACATGGGAGAAAAACCATTTCACATCACATTTGTTGGTCTTGGTCTTCAACACATTCTGTGAAATTTTGAGCTGTCTGTGTTTGTTACAAGAGGAGATATCAGAAAGTATGTGCTTTTGTTGTTTCCATTGGTTTCAATGCATTTTGGCCTAAAATGAGCATTTGCTGTTTTCTCTTAAATGCAGCATGGGAGAAAAAACATTTCACAACACATTCGTGGGTCTTGATCTTCAACACATTCTCTGAAATTTTGAGCTGTCTGTGTTTGCTACAAGAGCAGATATCACAAAGTATGCACTTTGGTTGTTTCCATTGATTTCAATGCATTTTGGCATAAAACAAGCATTTGCTGTTTTCTCTTAAACGCAACATGGGAGAAAAACCATTTCACATCATATTTGTGGGTGTTGGTCTTCAACACATTCTGTGAAATTTTGAGCTGTCTGTGTTTGCTACAAGAGGAGATATCACAAAGTATGTGATTTTGTTGTTTCCATTGGTTTCAATGCATTTTGGCCTAAAATGTGCATTTGCTGTTTTCTCTTAAACGCAACATGGGAGAAAAACCATTTCACATCACATTTGTGGGTCTTGGTCTTCAACACATTCTGTGAAATTTTGAGCTGTCTGTGTTTGCTACAAGAGCAGATATCACAAAGTATGCGCTTTTGTTGTTCACATTGATTTCAATGCATTTTGGCATAAAACAAGCATTTGCTGTTTTCTCTTAAACGCAACATGGGAGAAAAAACATTTCACATCACATTTGTGGGTCTTGGTCTTCAACACATTCTGTGAAATTTTGAGCTGTCTGTTTGCTACAAGAGGAGATATCACAAAGTTTGCACTTTTGTTGTTTCCATTGGTTTCAATGCATTTGGGCCTAAAACAAGCATTTGCTGTTTTCTCTTAAATGCAACATGGGAGAAAAACCATTTCACATCACATTTGTGGGTCTTGGTCTTCAACACATTCTGTGAAATTTTGAGCTGTCTGTGTTTGCTACAAGAGGAGATATCAGAAAGTATGTGCTTTTGTTGTTTCCATTGGTTTCAATGCATTTTGGCCTAAAATGAGCATTTGCTGTTTTCTCTTAAACACAACATGGGAGAAAAACCATTTCACAACACATTCGTGGGTCTTGGTCTTCAACACATTCTCTGAAATTTTGAGCTGTCCGAGTTTGCTACAAGAGGAGATATCACAAAGTATGAGCTTTTGCTGTTTCCATTGGTTTCAATGCAATTTGGCCTAAAACAAGCATTTGCTGTTTTTTCTTAAACGCAACATGGGAGAAAAACCATTTCACATCACATTTGTGGGTCTTGGTCTTCAACACATTCTGTGAAATTTTGAGCTGTCTGTGTTAGCTACAAGAGCAGATATCACAAAGTTTGCGCTTTTGTTGTTTCCTTTGGTTTCAATGCATTTTGGCCTAAAACGAGCATTTGCCGTTTTCTCTTAAACGCAACATGGGAGAAAAACCATTTCACATCACATTTGTGGGACTTGGTCTTCAACACATTATTTGAAATTTTGAGCTGTCTGTGTTTGCTACAAGAGGAGATATCACAAAGTATGTGCTTTTGTTGTTTCCATTGGTTTCAAAGCATTTTGGCCTAAAATGAGCATTTGCTGTTTTCTCTTAAACACAACATGGGAGAAAAACCATTTCACAACACATTCGTGGGTCTTGGTCTTCAACACATTCTCTGAAATTTTGAGCTGTCCGAGTTTGCTACAAGAGGAGATATCACAAAGTATGAGCTTTTGTTGTTTCCATTGGTTTCAATGCAATTTTGCCTAAAGCTAGCATTTGCTGTTTTCTCTTAAACGCAACATGGGAGAAAAACCATTTCACATCACATTTGTGGGTCTTGGTCTTCAACACATTCTGTGAAATTTTGAGCTGTCTGTGTTTGCTACAAGAGGAGATATCAGAAAGTATGTGCTTTTGTTGTTTCCATTGTTTTCAATGCATTTTGGCCTACAACGAGCATTTGCTGTTTTCTCTTAAACGCAACATGGGAGAAAAACCATTTCACATCACATTTGTGGGACTTGGTCTTCAACACATTCTGTGAAATTTTGAGCTGTCTGTGTTTGCTACAAGAGGAGATATCACAAAGTATGTGCTTTTGTTGTTTCCATTGGTTTCAATGCATTTTGGCCTAAAATGGGCATTTGCTGTTTTCTCTTAAACGCAACATGGGAGAAAAACCATTTCACATCATGTTTGTGGGTCTTGGTCTTCAACACATTCTGTGAAATTTTGAGCTGTCTGTGTTTGCTACAAGAGGAGATTTCACAAAGTATGCGCTTTTGTAGTTTTCATTGGTTTCAATGCATTTTGGCCTAAAACAAGCATTTTGCTGTTTTCTCTTAAACGCAACATGGGAGAAAAACCATTTCACTTCACATTTGTGGGTCTTGGTCTTCAACACATTCTGTGAAATTTTGAGCTGTCTGTGTTTGCTACAAGAGGAGATATCAGAAAGTATGTGCTTTTGTTGTTTCCATTGGTTTCAATGCATTTTGGCCTAAAATGAGCATTTGCTGTTTTCTCTTAAACACAACATGGGAGAAAAACCATTTCACAACACATTCGTGGGTCTTGGTCTTCAACACATTCTCTGAAATTTTGAGCTGTCCGAGTTTGCTACAAGAGGAGATATCACAAAGTATGAGCTTTTGCTGTTTCCATTGGTTTCAATGCAATTTGGCCTAAAACAAGCATTTGCTGTTTTTTCTTAAACGCAACATGGGAGAAAAACCATTTCACATCACATTTGTGGGTCTTGGTCTTCAACACATTCTTTGAAATTTTGAGCTGTCTGTGTTAGCTACAAGAGCAGATATCACAAAGTTTGCGCTTTTGTTGTTTCCTTTGGTTTCAATGCATTTTGGCCTAAAACGAGCATTTGCCGTTTTCTCTTAAACGCAACATGGGAGAAAAACCATTTCACATCACATTTGTGGGACTTGGTCTTCAACACATTATTTGAAATTTTGAGCTGTCTGTGTTTGCTACAAGAGGAGATATCACAAAGTATGTGCTTTTGTTGTTTCCATTGGTTTCAAAGCATTTTGGCCTAAAATGAGCATTTGCTGTTTTCTCTTAAACACAACATGGGAGAAAAACCATTTCACAACACATTCGTGGGTCTTGGTCTTCAACACATTCTCTGAAATTTTGAGCTGTCCGAGTTTGCTACAAGAGGAGATATCACAAAGTATGAGCTTTTGTTGTTTCCATTGGTTTCAATGCAATTTTGCCTAAAGCTAGCATTTGCTGTTTTCTCTTAAACGCAACATGGCAGAAAAACCATTTCACATCACATTTGTGGGTCTTGGTCTTCAACACATTCTGTGAAATTTTGAGCTGTCTGTGTTTGCTACAAGAGGAGATATCAGAAAGTATGTGCTTTTGTTGTTTCCATTGGTTTCAATGCATTTTGGCCTACAACAAGCATTTGCTGTTTTCTCTTAAACGCAACATGGGAGAAAAACCATTTCACATCACATTTGTGGGACTTGGTCTTCAACACATTCTGTGAAATTTTGAGCTGTCTGTGTTTGCTACAAGAGGAGATATCACAAAGTATGTGCTTTTGTTGTTTCCATTGGTTTCAATGCATTTTGGCCTAAAATGGGCATTTGCTGTTTTCTCTTAAACGCAACATGGGAGAAAAACCATTTCACATCATGTTTGTGGGTCTTGGTCTTCAACACATTCTGTGAAATTTTGAGCTGTCTGTGTTTGCTACAAGAGGAGATTTCACAAAGTATGTGCTTTTGTAGTTTTCATTGGTTTCAATGCATTTTGGCCTAAAACGAGCATTTTGCTGTTTTCTCTTAAACGCAACATGGGAGAAAAACCATTTCACATCACATTTGTGGGTCTTGGTCTTCAACACATTCTGTGAAATTTTGAGCTGTCTGTGTTTGCTACAAGAGCAGATATCACAAAGTATGCGCTTTTGTTGTTTCCATTGATTTCAATGCATTTTGGCATAAAACAAGCATTTGCTGTTTTCTCTTAAACGCAACATGGGAGAAAAACCATTTCACATCACATTTGTGGGTCTTGGTCTTCAACACATTCTGTGAAATTTTGAGCTGTCTGTGTTTGCTACAAGAGGAGATATCACAAAGTTTGCACTTTTGTTGTTTCCATTGGTTTCAATGCATTTTGGCCTAAAACGAGCATTTGTTGTTTTCTCTTAAATGCAACATGGGAGAAAAACCTTTTCACATCACATTTGTGGGTCTTGGTCTTCAACACATTCTGTGAAATTTTGAGCTGTCTGTGTTTGCTACAAGAGGAGATATCAGAAAGTATGTGATTTTGTTGTTTCCATTGGTTTCAATGCATTTTGGCCTAAAATGAGCATTTGCTGATTTCTCTTAAACGCAGCATGGGAGAAAAACCATTTCACAACACATTCGTGGGTCTTGGTCTTCAACACATTCTCTGAAATTTTGACCTGTCTGAATTTGCTACAAGAGGAGATATCACAAAGTATGCGCTTTTGTTGTTTCCATTGGTTTCAATGCATTTTGGCCTAAAACGAGCATTTGCTGTTTTCTCTTAAACGCAGCATGGGAGAAAAAAAATTCACAACACATTCGTGGGTCTTGGTCTTCAACACATTCACTGAAATTTTGAACTGTCCGAGTTTGCTACAAGAGGAGATATCACAAAGTATGCGCTTTTGTTGTTTCCATTGGTTTCAATGCATTTTTGCCTAAAATGAGCATTTGCTGTTTTCTCTTAAACACAACATGGGAGAAAAACCATTTCACAACACATTCGTGGGTCTTGGTCTTCAACATATTCTCTGAAATTTTGAGCTGTCCGAGTTTGCTACAAGAGGAGATATCAAAAAGTATGAGCTTTTGTTGTTTCCATTGGTTTCAATGCAATTTGGCCTAAAACAAGCATTTGCTGTTTTCTCTTAAACGCAACATGGGAGAAAAACCATTTCACATCACATTTGTGGGTCTTGGTCTTCAACACATTCTGTGAAATGTTGAGCTGTCTGTGTTTGCTACAAGAGCAGATATCACAAAGTATGCACTTTTGTTGTTTCCATTGCTTTCAATGCATTTTGGCATAAAACAAGCATTTGCTGTTTTCTCTTAAACGCAACATGGGAGAAAAACCATTTCACATCACATTTGTGGGTCTTGGTCTTCAACACATTCTGTGAAATTTTGAGCTGTCTGTGTTTGCTACAAGAGGAGATATCAGAAAGTATGTGCTTTTGTTGTTTCAATTGGTTTCAATGCATTTTGGCCTAAAATGAGCATTTGCTGTTTTCTCTTAAACACAACATGGGAGAAAAACCATTTCACAACACATTCGTGGGTCTTAATCTTCAACACATTCTCTGAAATTTTGAGCTGTCGAGTTTGCTACAAGAGGAGATATCACAAAGTATGAGCTTTTGTTGTTTCCATTGGTTTCAATGCATTTTGGCCTAAAACAAGCATTTCCTGTTTTTTCTTAAACGCAACATGGGAGAAAAACCATTTCACATCACATTTGTGGGTCTTGGTCTTCAACACATTCTGTGAAATTTTGAGCTGTCTGTGTTAGTTACAAGAGCAGATATCACAAAGTTTGCGCTTTTGTTGTTTCCATTGGTTTCAATGCATTTTGGCCTAAAACAAGCATTTGCTGTTTTCTCTTAAACGCAACATGGGAGAAAAACCATTTCACTTCACATTTGTGGGTCTTGGTCTTCAACACATTCTGTGAAATTTTGAGCTGTCTGTGTTTGCTACAAGAGGAGATATCAGAAAGTATGTGCTTTTGTTGTTTCCATTGGTTTCAATGCATTTTGGCCTAAAATGAGCATTTGCTGTTTTCTCTTAAACACAACATGGGAGAAAAACCATTTCACAACACATTCGTGGGTCTTGGTCTTCAACACATTCTCTGAAATTTTGAGCTGTCCGAGTTTGCTACAAGAGGAGATATCACAAAGTATGAGCTTTTGCTGTTTCCATTGGTTTCAATGCAATTTGGCCTAAAACAAGCATTTGCTGTTTTTTCTTAAACGCAACATGGGAGAAAAACCATTTCACATCACATTTGTGGGTCTTGGTCTTCAACACATTCTTTGAAATTTTGAGCTGTCTGTGTTAGCTACAAGAGCAGATATCACAAAGTTTGCGCTTTTGTTGTTTCCTTTGGTTTCAATGCATTTTGGCCTAAAACGAGCATTTGCCGTTTTCTCTTAAACGCAACATGGGAGAAAAACCATTTCACATCACATTTGTGGGACTTGGTCTTCAACACATTATTTGAAATTTTGAGCTGTCTGTGTTTGCTACAAGAGGAGATATCACAAAGTATGTGCTTTTGTTGTTTCCATTGGTTTCAAAGCATTTTGGCCTAAAATGAGCATTTGCTGTTTTCTCTTAAACACAACATGGGAGAAAAACCATTTCACAACACATTCGTGGGTCTTGGTCTTCAACACATTCTCTGAAATTTTGAGCTGTCCGAGTTTGCTACAAGAGGAGATATCACAAAGTATGAGCTTTTGTTGTTTCCATTGGTTTCAATGCAATTTTGCCTAAAGCTAGCATTTGCTGTTTTCTCTTAAACGCAACATGGCAGAAAAACCATTTCACATCACATTTGTGGGTCTTGGTCTTCAACACATTCTGTGAAATTTTGAGCTGTCTGTGTTTGCTACAAGAGGAGATATCAGAAAGTATGTGCTTTTGTTGTTTCCATTGGTTTCAATGCATTTTGGCCTACAACAAGCATTTGCTGTTTTCTCTTAAACGCAACATGGGAGAAAAACCATTTCACATCACATTTGTGGGACTTGGTCTTCAACACATTCTGTGAAATTTTGAGCTGTCTGTGTTTGCTACAAGAGGAGATATCACAAAGTATGTGCTTTTGTTGTTTCCATTGGTTTCAATGCATTTTGGCCTAAAATGGGCATTTGCTGTTTTCTCTTAAACGCAACATGGGAGAAAAACCATTTCACATCATGTTTGTGGGTCTTGGTCTTCAACACATTCTGTGAAATTTTGAGCTGTCTGTGTTTGCTACAAGAGGAGATTTCACAAAGTATGTGCTTTTGTAGTTTTCATTGGTTTCAATGCATTTTGGCCTAAAACGAGCATTTTGCTGTTTTCTCTTAAACGCAACATGGGAGAAAAACCATTTCACATCACATTTGTGGGTCTTGGTCTTCAACACATTCTGTGAAATTTTGAGCTGTCTGTGTTTGCTACAAGAGCAGATATCACAAAGTATGCGCTTTTGTTGTTTCCATTGATTTCAATGCATTTTGGCATAAAACAAGCATTTGCTGTTTTCTCTTAAACGCAACATGGGAGAAAAACCATTTCACATCACATTTGTGGGTCTTGGTCTTCAACACATTCTGTGAAATTTTGAGCTGTCTGTGTTTGCTACAAGAGGAGATATCACAAAGTTTGCACTTTTGTTGTTTCCATTGGTTTCAATGCATTTTGGCCTAAAACGAGCATTTGTTGTTTTCTCTTAAATGCAACATGGGAGAAAAACCTTTTCACATCACATTTGTGGGTCTTGGTCTTCAACACATTCTGTGAAATTTTGAGCTGTCTGTGTTTGCTACAAGAGGAGATATCAGAAAGTATGTGATTTTGTTGTTTCCATTGGTTTCAATGCATTTTGGCCTAAAATGAGCATTTGCTGATTTCTCTTAAACGCAGCATGGGAGAAAAACCATTTCACAACACATTCGTGGGTCTTGGTCTTCAACACATTCTCTGAAATTTTGACCTGTCTGAATTTGCTACAAGAGGAGATATCACAAAGTATGCGCTTTTGTTGTTTCCATTGGTTTCAATGCATTTTGGCCTAAAACGAGCATTTGCTGTTTTCTCTTAAACGCAGCATGGGAGAAAAAAAATTCACAACACATTCGTGGGTCTTGGTCTTCAACACATTCACTGAAATTTTGAACTGTCCGAGTTTGCTACAAGAGGAGATATCACAAAGTATGCGCTTTTGTTGTTTCCATTGGTTTCAATGCATTTTTGCCTAAAATGAGCATTTGCTGTTTTCTCTTAAACACAACATGGGAGAAAAACCATTTCACAACACATTCGTGGGTCTTGGTCTTCAACATATTCTCTGAAATTTTGAGCTGTCCGAGTTTGCTACAAGAGGAGATATCAAAAAGTATGAGCTTTTGTTGTTTCCATTGGTTTCAATGCAATTTGGCCTAAAACAAGCATTTGCTGTTTTCTCTTAAACGCAACATGGGAGAAAAACCATTTCACATCACATTTGTGGGTCTTGGTCTTCAACACATTCTGTGAAATGTTGAGCTGTCTGTGTTTGCTACAAGAGCAGATATCACAAAGTATGCACTTTTGTTGTTTCCATTGCTTTCAATGCATTTTGGCATAAAACAAGCATTTGCTGTTTTCTCTTAAACGCAACATGGGAGAAAAACCATTTCACATCACATTTGTGGGTCTTGGTCTTCAACACATTCTGTGAAATTTTGAGCTGTCTGTGTTTGCTACAAGAGGAGATATCAGAAAGTATGTGCTTTTGTTGTTTCAATTGGTTTCAATGCATTTTGGCCTAAAATGAGCATTTGCTGTTTTCTCTTAAACACAACATGGGAGAAAAACCATTTCACAACACATTCGTGGGTCTTAATCTTCAACACATTCTCTGAAATTTTGAGCTGTCGAGTTTGCTACAAGAGGAGATATCACAAAGTATGAGCTTTTGTTGTTTCCATTGGTTTCAATGCATTTTGGCCTAAAACAAGCATTTCCTGTTTTTTCTTAAACGCAACATGGGAGAAAAACCATTTCACATCACATTTGTGGGTCTTGGTCTTCAACACATTCTGTGAAATTTTGAGCTGTCTGTGTTAGTTACAAGAGCAGATATCACAAAGTTTGCGCTTTTGTTGTTTCCATTGGTTTCAATGCATTTTGGCCTAAAACAAGCATTTGCTGTTTTCTCTTAAACGCAACATGGGAGAAAAACCATTTCACATCACATTTGTGGGACTTGGTCTTCAACACATTCTGTGAAATTTTGAGCTGTCTGTGTTTGCTACAAGAGGAGATATCACAAAGTATGTGCTTTTGTTGTTTCCATTGGTTTCAATGCATTTTGGCCTAAAATGAGCATTTGCTGTTTTCTCTTAAACACAACATGGAAGAAAAACCATTTCGCAACACATTCGTGGGTCTTGGTCTTCAACACTTTCTCTGAAATTTTGAGCTGTCCAAGTTTGCTACAAGAGGAGATATCACAAAGTATGAGCTTTTGTTGTTTCCATTGGTTTTAATGCAAATTTGGCCTAAAACAAGCATTTGCTGTTTTCTCTTAAATGCAACATGGGAGAAAAACCATTTCACATCACATTTGTGGGTCTTGGTCTTCAACACATTCTGTGAAATTTTGAGCTGTCTGTGTTTGCTACAAGAGGAGATATCAGAAAGTATGTGCTTTTGTTGTTTCCATTGGTTTCAATGCATTTTGGCCTAAAATGAGCATTTGCTGTTTTCTCTTAAATGCAGCATGGGAGAAAAAACATTTCACAACACATTCATGGGTCTTGGTCTTCAACACATTCTGTGAAAGTTTGAGCTGTCTGTGTTTGCTACAAGAGGAGATATCACAAAGTTGCCCTTTTGTTGTTTCCATTGGTTTCAATGCATTTTGGCCTAAAACGAGCTTTTCTGTTTTCTCCTAAATGCAACATGGGAGAAAAACCCATTTCACATCACATTTGTGGGACTTGGTCTTCAACACATTCTGTGAAATTTTGAGCTGTCTGTGCTTGCTACAAGAGGAGATATCACAAAGTATGTGCTTTTGTTGTTTCCGATGGTTTCAAAGCATTTTGGCCTAAAATTGGCATTTGCTGTTTTCTCTTAAACGCAACATGGGAGAAAAACCATTTCACATCACGTTTGTTGGTCTTGGTCTTCAACACATTCTGTGAAATTTTGAGCTGTCTGTGTTTGCTACAAGAGGAGATTTCACAAAGTATGCGCTTTTGTTGTTTCCATTGGTTTCAATGCATTTTGGCCTAAAATGAGCATTTGCTGATTTCTCTTAAACGCAGCATTGAGAGAAAAACCATTTCACAACACATTCGTGGGTCTTGGTCTTCAACACATTCTCTGAAATTTTGACCTGTCCGAATTTGCTACAAGAGGAGATATCACAAAGTATGCGCTTTTGTTGTTTCCATTGGTTTCAATGCATTTTGGCCTAAAACGAGCATTTGCTGTTTTCTCTTAAACGCAGCATGGGAGAAAAAAAATTTCACAACACATTCCTGGGTCTTGGTCTTCAACACATTCACTGAAATTTTGAACTGTCCGAGTTTGCTACAAGAGGAGATATCACAAAGTATGCGCTTTTGTTGTTTCCATTGGTTTCAATGCATTTTTGCCTAAAATGAGCATTTGCTGTTTTCTCTTAAATGCAACATGGGAGAAAAACCATTTCACATCAGGTTTGTGGGTCTTGGTCTTCAACACATTCTGTGAAATTTTGAGCTGTCTGTGTTTGCTACAAGAGGAGATTTCACAAAGTATGAGCTTTTGTTGTTTCCATTGGTTTCAATGCAATTTGGCCTAAAACAAGCATTTGCTGTTTTCTCTTAAACGCAACATGGGAGAAAAACCATTTCACATCACATTTGTGGGTCTTGGTCTTCAACACATTCTGTGAAATGTTGAGCTGTCTGTGTTTGCTACAAGAGCAGATATCACAAAGTATGCACTTTTGTTGTTTCCATTGCTTTCAATGCATTTTGGCATAAAACAAGCATTTGCTGTTTTCTCTTAAACGCAACATGGGAGAAAGACCATTTCACATCACATTTGTGGGTCTTGGTCTTCAACACATTCTGTGAAATTTTGAGCTGTCTGTGTTTGCTACAAGAGCAGATATCACAAAGTATGAGCTTTTGTTGTTTCCATTGCTTTCAATGCATTTTGGCATAAAACAAGCATTTGCTGTTTTCTCTTAAACGCAACATGGGAGAAAAAACATTTCACATCACATTTGTGGGTCTTGGTCTTCAACACTTTCTGTGAAATTTTGAGCTGTGTGTTTGCTACAAGAGGAGATATCACAAAGTTTGCGCTTTTGTTGTTTCCATTGATTTCAATGCATTTTGGCCTAAAACGAGCATTTGCTGTTTTCTCTTAAACGCAACATGGGAGAAAAACCATTTCACATCACATTTGTGGGTCTTGGTCTTCAACACATTCTGTGAAATTTTGAGCTGTCTGTGTTTGCTACAAGAGGAGATATCAGAAAGTATGTGCTTTTGTTGTTTCAATTGGTTTCAATGCATTTTGGCCTAAAATGAGCATTTGCTGTTTTCTCTTAAACACAACATGGGAGAAAAACCATTTCACAACACATTCGTGGGTCTTAATCTTCAACACATTCTCTGAAAT
This sequence comes from Taudactylus pleione, assembly GCA_031769625.1. Taxonomy (NCBI): domain Eukaryota; kingdom Metazoa; phylum Chordata; class Amphibia; order Anura; family Myobatrachidae; genus Taudactylus; species Taudactylus pleione. The sequence continues at coordinate 80,745 of JAUIMM010001727.1, forward strand.
TTTGAGCTGTCGAGTTTGCTACAAGAGGAGATATCACAAAGTATGAGCTTTTGTTGTTTCCATTGGTTTCAATGCAATTTGGCCTAAAACAAGCATTTCCTGTTTTTTCTTAAACGCAACATGGGAGAAAAACCATTTCACATCACATTTGTGGGTCTTGGTCTTCAACACATTCTGTGAAATTTTGAGCTGTCTGTGTTAGTTACAAGAGCAGATATCACAAAGTTTGCGCTTTTGTTGTTTCCATTGGTTTCAATGCATTTTGGCCTAAAACGAGCATTTGCTGTTTTCTCTTAAACGCAACATGGGAGAAAAACCATTTCACATCACATTTGTGGGACTTGGTCTTCAACACATTCTGTGAAATTTTGAGCTGTCTGTGTTTGCTACAAGAGGAGATATCACAAAGTATGTGCTTTTGTTGTTTCCATTGGTTTCAATGCATTTTGGCCTAAAATGAGCATTTGCTGTTTTCTCTTAAACACAACATGGAAGAAAAACCATTTCGCAACACATTCGTGGGTCTTGGTCTTCAACACATTCTCTGAAATTTTGAGCTGTCCGAGTTTGCTACAAGAGGAGATATCACAAAGTATGAGCTTTTGTTGTTTCCATTGGTTTTAATGCAAATTTGGCCTAAAACAAGCATTTGCTGTTTTCTCTTAAATGCAACATGGGAGAAAAACCATTTCACATCACATTTGTGGGTCTTGGTCTTCAACACATTCTGTGAAATTTTGAGCTGTCTGTGTTTGCTACAAGAGGAGATATCAGAAAGTATGTGCTTTTGTTGTTTCCATTGGTTTCAATGCATTTTGGCCTAAAATGAGCATTTGCTGTTTTCTCTTAAATGCAGCATGGGAGAAAAAACATTTCACAACACATTCATGGGTCTTGGTCTTCAACACATTCTGTGAAAGTTTGAGCTGTCTGTGTTTGCTACAAGAGGAGATATCACAAAGTTGCCCTTTTGTTGTTTCCATTGGTTTCAATGCATTTTGGCCTAAAACGAGCTTTTCTGTTTTCTCCTAAATGCAACATGGGAGAAAAAAAATTTCACAAAACATTCGTGGGTCTTGGTCTTCAACACATTCACTGAAATTTTGAACTGTCCGAGTTTGCTACAAGAGGAGATATCACAAAGTATGCGCTTTTGTTGTTTCCATTGGTTTCAATGCATTTTTGCCTAAAATGAGCATTTGCTGTTTTCTCTTAAATGCAACATGGGAGAAAAACCATTTCACATCAGGTTTGTGGGTCTTGGTCTTCAACACATTCTGTGAAATTTTGAGCTGTCTGTGTTTGCTACAAGAGGAGATTTCACAAAGTATGAGCTTTTGTTGTTTCCATTGGTTTCAATGCAATTTGGCCTAAAACAAGCATTTGCTGTTTTCTCTTAAACGCAACATGGGAGAAAAACCATTTCACATCACATTTGTGGGTCTTGGTCTTCAACACATTCTGTGAAATGTTGAGCTGTCTGTGTTTGCTACAAGAGCAGATATCACAAAGTATGCACTTTTGTTGTTTCCATTGCTTTCAATGCATTTTGGCATAAAACAAGCATTTGCTGTTTTCTCTTAAACGCAACATGGGAGAAAAACCATTTCACATCACATTTGTGGGTCTTGGTCTTCAACACATTCTGTGAAATTTTGAGCTGTCTGTGTTTGCTACAAGAGCAGATATCACAAAGTATGCGCTTTTGTTGTTTCCATTGCTTTCAATGCATTTTGGCATAAAACAAGCATTTGCTGTTTTCTCTTAAACGCAACATGGGAGAAAAAACATTTCACATCACATTTGTGGGTCTTGGTCTTCAACACTTTCTGTGAAATTTTGAGCTGTGTGTTTGCTACAAGAGGAGATATCACAAAGTTTGCGCTTTTGTTGTTTCCATTGATTTCAATGCATTTTGGCCTAAAACGAGCATTTGCTGTTTTCTCTTAAACGCAACATGGGAGAAAAACCATTTCACATCACATTTGTGGGTCTTGGTCTTCAACACATTCTGTGAAATTTTGAGCTGTCTGTGTTTGCTACAAGAGGAGATATCAGAAAGTATGTGCTTTTGTTGTTTCAATTGGTTTCAATGCATTTTGGCCTAAAATGAGCATTTGCTGTTTTCTCTTAAACACAACATGGGAGAAAAACCATTTCACAACACATTCGTGGGTCTTAATCTTCAACACATTCTCTGAAATTTTGAGCTGTCGAGTTTGCTACAAGAGGAGATTTCACAAAGTATGAGCTTTTGTTGTTTCCATTGGTTTCAATGCAATTTGGCCTAAAACAAGCATTTCCTGTTTTTTCTTAAACGCAACATGGGAGAAAAACCATTTCACATCACATTTGTGGGTCTTGGTCTTCAACACATTCTGTGAAATTTTGAGCTGTCTGTGTTAGTTACAAGAGCAGATATCACAAAGTTTGCGCTTTTGTTGTTTCCATTGGTTTCAATGCATTTTGGCCTAAAACGAGCATTTGCTGTTTTCTCTTAAACGCAACATGGGAGAAAAACCATTTCACATCACATTTGTGGGACTTGGTCTTCAACACATTCTGTGAAATTTTGAGCTGTCTGTGTTTGCTACAAGAGGAGATATCACAAAGTATGTGCTTTTGTTGTTTCCATTGGTTTCAATGCATTTTGGCCTAAAATGAGCATTTGCTGTTTTCTCTTAAACACAACATGGAAGAAAAACCATTTCGCAACACATTCGTGGGTCTTGGTCTTCAACACATTCTCTGAAATTTTGAGCTGTCCGAGTTTGCTACAAGAGGAGATATCACAAAGTATGAGCTTTTGTTGTTTCCATTGGTTTTAATGCAAATTTGGCCTAAAACAAGCATTTGCTGTTTTCTCTTAAATGCAACATGGGAGAAAAACCATTTCACATCACATTTGTGGGTCTTGGTCTTCAACACATTCTGTGAAATGTTGAGCTGTCTGTGTTTGCTACAAGAGGAGATATCACAAAGTTTGTGCTTTTGTTGTTTCCATTGGTTTCAATGCATTTTGGCCTAAATCGTGCATTTGCTGTTTTCTTTTAAACGCAACATGGGAGAAAAAACCATTTCACATCACATTTGTGGGACTTGGTCTTCAACACATTCTGTGAAATTTTGAGCTGTCTGTGCTTGCTACAAGAGGAGATATCACAAAGTATGTGCTTTTGTTGTTTCCATTGGTTTCAAAGCATTTTGGCCTAAAATTGGCATTTGCTGTTTTCTCTTAAATGCAACATGGGAGAAAAACCATTTCACATCACGTTTGTGGGTCTTGGTCTTCAACACATTCTGTGAAATTTTCAGCTGTCTGTGTTTGCTACAAGAGGAGATTTCACAAAGTATGCGCTTTTGTAGTTTTCATTGGTTTCAATGCATTTTGGCCTAAAACGAGTATTTTGCTGTTTTCTCTTAAACACAACATGGGAGAAAAACCATTTCACATCACATTTGTGGGTCATGGTCTTCAACACATTCTGTGAAATTTTGAGCTGTCTGTGTTTGCTACAAGAGGAGATATCACAAAGTTTGCGCTTTTGTTGTTTCCATTGGTTTCAATGCATTTTGGCCTAAAACGAGCATTTTCTGTTTTCTCTTAATCGCAACATGGGAGAAAAACCATTTCACATCACATTTGTGGGTCTTGGTCTTCAACACATTCTGTGAAATTTTGAGCTGTCTGTGTTTGCTACAAGAGCAGATATCACAAAGTATGCGCTTTTGTTGTTTCCATTGATTTCAATGCATTTTGGCATAAAACAAGCATTTGCTGTTTTCTCTTAAACGCAACATGGGAGAAAAACCATTTCACATCACATTTGTGGGTCTTGGTCTTCAACGCATTCTGTGAAATTTTGAGCTGTCTGTTTGCTACAAGAGGAGATATCACAAAGTTTGCGCTTTTGTTGTTTCCATTGGTTTCAAAGCATTTTGGCCTAAAACAAACATTTGCTGTTTTCTCTTAAACGCAACATGGGAGAAAAACCATTTCACATCATATTTGTGGGTCTTGGTCTTCAACACATTCTGTGAAATTTTGAGCAGTCTGTGTTTGCTACAAGAGGAGATATCAGAAAGAATGTGCTTTTGTTGTTTCCATTGGTTTCAATGCATTTTGGCCTAAACAAGCATTTGCTGTTTTCTCTTAAACGCTCCATGGGAGAAAAAACATTTCACAACACATTCGTGGGTCTTGGTCTTCAACACATTCTCTGAAATTTTGAGCTGTCTGTGTTTGCTACAAGAGCAGATATCACAAAGTATGCACTTTTGTTGTTTCCATTGATTTCAATGCATTTTGGCATAAAACAAGCATTTACTGTTTTCTCTTAAACGCAACATGGGAGAAAAACCATTTCACATCATATTTGTGGGTCTTGGTCTTCAACACATTCTGTGAAATTTTGAGCTGTCTGTGTTTGCTACAAGAGGAGATATCACAAAGTTTGTGCTTTTGTTGTTTCCATTGGTGTCAATGCATTTTGGCCTAAAACGAGCATTTGCTGTTTTCTCTTAAACGCAACAAGGGAGAAAAACCATTTCACATCACATTTGTGGGTCTTGGTCTTCAACACATTCTGTGAAATTTTGAGCTGTCTGTGTTTGCTACAAGAGGAGATATCACAAAGTTTGCGCTTTTGTTGTTTCCATTGGTTTCAATGCATTTTGGCCTAAAACAAGCATTTGCTGTTTTCTCTTAAACGCAACATGGGAGAAAAACCATTTCACATCCCATTTGTGGGTCTTGGTCTTCAACACATTCTGTGAAATTTTGAGCTGTCTGTGTTTCTACAAGAGGAGATATCAGAAAGTATGTGCTTTTGTTGTTTCCATTGGTTTCAATGCATTTTGGCCTAAAACAAGCATTTGCTGTTTTCTCTTAAACGCTCCATGGGAGAAAAACCATTTCACATCACATTTGTGGGTCTTGGTCTTCAACACATTCTGTGAAATTTTGAGCTGTCTGTGCTTGCTACAAGAGGAGATATCACAAAGTATGTGCTTTTGTTGTTTCCATTGGTTTCAAAGCATTTTGGCCTAAAATTGGCATTTGCTGTTTTCTCTTAAATGCAACATGGGAGAAAAACCATTTCAAATCACGTTTGTGGGTCTTGGTCTTCAACACATTCTGTGAAATTTTGAGCTGTCCGTGTTTGCTACAAGAGGAGATTTCACAAAGTATGCGCTTTTGTAGTTTTCATTGGTTTCAATGCATTTTGGCCTAAAACGAGTATTTTGCTGTTTTCTCTTAAACGCAACATGGGAGAAAAACCATTTCACATCACATTTGTGGGTCTTGGTCTTCAACACATTCTGTGAAATTTTGAGCTGTCTGTGTTTGCTACAAGAGCAGATATCACAAAGTATGCGCTTTTGGTGTTTCCATTGATTTCAATGCATTTTGGCATAAAACAAGCATTTGCTGTTTTCTCTTAAACGCAACATGGGAGAAAAACCATTTCACATCACATTTGTGGGTCTTGGTCTTCAACACATTCTGTGAAATTTTGAGCTGTCTGTGTTTGCTACAAGAGGAGATATCACAAAGTTTGCGCTTTTGTTGTTTCCATTGGTTTCAATGCATTTTGGCCTAAAACGAGCATTTTCTGTTTTCTCTTAATCGCAACATGGGAGAAAAACCATTTCACATCACATTTGTGGGTCTTGGTCTTCAACACATTCTGTGAAATTTTGAGCTGTCTGTGTTTGCTACAAGAGCAGATATCACAAAGTATGCACTTTTGTTGTTTCCATTGATTTCAATGCATTTTGGCATAAAACAAGCATTTGCTGTTTTCTCTTAAACGCAACATGGGAGAAAAACCATTTCACATCACATTTGTGGGTCTTGGTCTTCAACACATTCTGTGAAATTTTGAGCTGTCTGTTTGCTACAAGAGGAGATATCACAAAGTTTGCGCTATTGTTGTTTCCATTGGTTTCATTGCATTTTTGCCTAAAACAAGCATTTGCTGTTTTCTCTTAAACGCAACATGGGAGAAAAACCATTTCACATCACATTTGTGGGTCTTGGTCTTCAACACATTCTGTGAAATTTTGAGCTGTCTGTGTTTGCTACAAGAGGAGATATCAGAAAGTATGTGCTTTTGTTGTTTCCATTGGTTTCAATACATTTTGGCCTAAAACAAGCATTTGCTGTTTTCTCTAAAACGCTCAATGTGAGAAAAAACATTTCACAACACATTCGTGGGTCTTGGTCTTCAACACATTCTCTGAAATTTTGAGCTGTCTTTATTTGCTACAAGAGCAGATATCACAAAGTATGCACTTTTGTTGTTTCCATTGATTTCAATGCATTTTGGCAAAAAACAAGCATTTACTGTTTTCTCTTAAACGCAACATGGGAGAAAAACCATTTCACATCATATTTGTGGGTCTTGGTCTTCAACACATTCTGTGAAATTTTGAGCTGTCTGTGTTTGCTACAAGAGGAGATATCACAAAGTTTGTGCTTTTGTTGTTTCCATTGGTTTCAATGCATTTTGGCCTAAAACGAGCATTTGCTGTTTTCTCTTAAACGCAACAAGGGAGAAAAACCATTTCACATCACATTTGTGGGTCTTGGTCTTCAACACATTCTGTGAAATTTTGAGCTGTCTGTGTTTGCTACAAGAGGAGATATCAGAAAGTATGTGCTTTTGTTGTTTCCATTGGTTTCAATGCATTTTGGCCTAAAACAAGCATTTGCTGTTTTCTCTTAAACGCTCCATGGGAGAAAAAACATTTCACAACACATTCGTGGGTCTTGGTCTTCAACACATTCTCTGAAATTTTGAGCAGTCTGTGTTTGCTACAAGAGCAGATATCACAAAGTATGCACTTTTGTTGTTTCCATTGGTTTCAATGCATTTTGGCATAAAACAAGCATTTACTGTTTTCTCTTAAACGCAACATGGGAGAAAAACCATTTCACATCACATTTGTGGGTCTTGGTCTTCAACACATTCTGTGAAATGTTGAGCTGTCTGTGTTTGCTACAAGAGGAGATATCACAAAGTTTGTGCTTTTGTTGTTTCCATTGGTTTCAATGCATTTTGGCCTAAAACGAGCATTTGCTGTTTTCTTTTAAACTCAACATGGGAGAAAAACCATTTCACATCACATTTGTGGGACTTGGTCTTCAACACATTCTGTGAAATTTTGAGCTGTCTGTGCTTGCTACAAGAGGAGATATCACAAAGTATGTGCTTTTGTTGTTTCCATTGGTTTCAAAGCATTTTGGCCTAAAATTGGCATTTGCTGTTTTCTCTTAAATGCAACATGGGAGAAAAACCATTTCACATCACGTTTGTGGGTCTTGGTCTTCAACACATTCTGTGAAATTTTGAGCTGTCTGTGTTTGCTACAAGAGGAGATTTCACAAAGTATGCGCTTTTGTAGTTTTCATTGGTTTCAATGCATTTTGGCCTAAAACGAGTATTTTGCTGTTTTCTCTTAAACGCAACATGGGAGAAAAACCATTTCACATCACATTTGTGGTTCTTGGTGTTCAACACATTCTGTGAAATTTTGAGCTGTCTGTGTTTGCTACAAGAGCAGATATCACAAAGTATGCGCTTTTGGTGTTTCCATTGATTTCAATGCATTTTGGCATAAAACAAGCATTTGCTGTTTTCTCTTAAACGCAACATGGGAGAAAAACCATTTCACATCACATTTGTGGGTCTTGGTCTTCAACACATTCTGTGAAATTTTGAGCTGTCTGTGTTTGCTACAAGAGGAGATATCACAAAGTTTGCGCTTTTGTTGTTTCCATTGGTTTCAATGCATTTTAGCCTAAAACGAGCATTTTCTGTTTTCTCTTAATCGCAACATGGGAGAAAAACCATTTCACATCACATTTGTGGGTCTTGGTCTTCAACACATTCTGTGAAATTTTGAGCTGTCTGTGTTTGCTACAAGAGCAGATATCACAAAGTATGCGCTTTTGTTGTTTCCATTGATTTCAATGCATTTAGGCATAAAACAAGCATTTGCTGTTTTCTCTTAAACGCAACATGGGAGAAAAAACATTTCACATCACATTTGTGGGTCTTGGTCTTCAACACATTCTGTGAAATTTTGAGCTGTCTGTTTGCTACAAGAGGAGATATCACAAAGTTTGCACTTTTGTTGTTTCCATTGGTTTCAATGCATTTTGGCCTAAAACAAGCATTTGCTGTTTTCTCTTAAACGCAACATGGGAGAAAAACCATTTCACATCACATTTGTGGGTCTTGGTCTTCAACACATTCTGTGAAATTTTGAGCTGTCTGTGTTTGCTACAAGAGGAGATATCAGAAAGTATGTGCTTTTGTTGTTTCCATTGGTTTCAATGCATTTTGGCCTAAAACAAGCATTTGCTGTTTTCTCTTAAACGCTCCATGGGAGAAAAAACATTTCACAACACATTCGTGAGTCTTGGTCTTCAACACATTCTCTGAAATTTTGAGCTGTCTGTGTTTGCTACAAGAGCAGATATCACAAAGTATGCACTTTTGTTGTTTCCATTGATTTCAATGCATTTTGGCATAAAACAAGCATTTACTGTTTTCTCTTAAACGCAACATGGGAGAAAAACCATTTCACATCATATTTGTGGGTCTTGGTCTTCAACACATTCTGTGAAATTTTGAGCTGTCTGTGTTTGCTACAAGAGGAGATATCACAAATTTTGTGCTTTTGTTGTTTCCATTGGTTTCAATGCATTTTGGCCTAAAACGAGCATTTGCTGTTTTCTCTTAAACGCAACAAGGGAGAAAAACCATTTCACATCACATTTGTGGGTCTTGGTCTTCAACACATTCTGTGAAATTTTGAGCTGTCTGTGTTTGCTACAAGAGGAGATATCAGAAAGTATGTGCTTTTGTTGTTTCCATTGGTTTCAATGCATTTTGGCCTAAAACAATCATTTGCTGTTTTCTCTTAAATGCAACATGGGAGAAAAACCATTTCACATCACATTTGTGGGTCTTGGTCTTCAACACATTCTGTGAAATTTTGAGCTGTCTGTTTGCTACAAGAGGAGATATCACAAAGTTTGCGCTTTTGTTGTTTCCATTGGTTTCAATGCATTTTGGCCTAAAACAAGCATTTGCTGTTTTCTCTTAAACGCAACATGGGAGAAAAACCATTTCACATCCCATTTGTGGGTCTTGGTCTTCAACACATTCTGTGAAATTTTGAGCTGTCTGTGTTTGCTACAAGAGGAGATATCAGAAAGTATGTGCTTTTGTTGTTTCCATTGGTTTCAATGCATTTTGGCCTAAAACAAGCATTTGCTGTTTTCTCTTAAACGCTCCATGGGAGAAAAACCATTTCACATCACATTTGTGGGTCTTGGTCTTCAACACATTCTGTGAAATTTTGAGCTGTCTGTGCTTGCTACAAGAGGAGATATCACAAAGTTTGTGCTTTTGTTGTTTCCATTGGTTTCAAAGCATTTTGGCCTAAAATTGGCATTTGCTGTTTTCTCTTAAATGCAACATGGGAGAAAAACCATTTCAAATCACGTTTGTGGGTCTTGGTCTTCAACACATTCTGTGAAATTTTGAGCTGTCCGTGTTTGCTACAAGAGGAGATTTCACAAAGTATGCGCTTTTGTAGTTTTCATTGGTTTCAATGCATTTTGGCCTAAAACGAGTATTTTGCTGTTTTCTCTTAAACGCAACATGGGAGAAAAACCATTTCACATCACATTTGTGGGTCTTGGTCTTCAACACATTCTGTGAAATTTTGAGCTGTCTGTGTTTGCTACAAGAGCAAATATCACAAAGTATGCGCTTTTGGTGTTTCCATTGATTTCAATGCATTTTGGCCTAAAACAAGCATTTGCTGTTTTCTCTTAAACGCAACATGGGAGAAAAACCATTTCACATCACATTTGTGGGTCTTGGTCTTCAACACATTCTGTGAAATTTTGAGCTGTCTGTGTTTGCTACAAGAGGAGATATCACAAAGTTTGTGCTTTTGTTGTTTCCATTGGTTTCAATGCATTTTGGCCTAAAACGAGCATTTGCTGTTTTCTCTTAAACGCAACAAGGGAGAAAAACCATTTCACATCACATTTGTGGGTCTTGGTCTTCAACACACTCTGTGAAATTTTGAGCTGTCTGTGTTTGCTACAAGAGGAGATATCAGAAAGTATGTGCTTTTGTTGTTTCCATTGGTTTCAATGCATTTTGGCCTAAAACAATCATTTGCTGTTTTCTCTTAAACGCAACATGGGAGAAAAACCATTTCACATCACATTTGTGGGTCTTGGTCTTCAACACATTCTGTGAAATTTTGAGCTGTCTGTTTGCTACAAGAGGAGATATCACAAAGTTTGCGCTTTTGTTGTTTCCATTGGTTTCAATGCATTTTGGCCTAAAACAAGCATTTGCTGTTTTCTCTTAAACGCAACATGGGAGAAAAACCATTTCACATCACATTTGTGGGTCTTGGTCTTCAACACATTCTGTGAAATTTTGAGCTGTCTGTGTTTGCTACAAGAGGAGATATCAGAAAGTATGTGCTTTTGTTGTTTCCATTGGTTTCAATGCATTTTGGCCTAAAACAAGCATTTGCTGTTTTCTCTTAAACGCTCCATGGGAGAAAAAACATTTCACAACACATTCGTGGGTCTTGGTCTTCAACACATTCTCTGAAATTTTGAGCAGTCTGTGTTTGCTACAAGAGCAGATATCACAAAGTATGCACTTTTGTTGTTTCCATTGATTTCAATGCATTTTGGCATAAAACAAGCATTTACTGTTTTCTCTTAAACGCAACATGGGAGAAAAACCATTTCACATCACATTTGTGGGTCTTGGTCTTCAACACATTGTGTGAAATTTTGAGCTGTCTGTGTTTGCTACAAGAGGAGATATCACAAAGTTTGTGCTTTTGTTGTTTCCATTGGTTTCAATGCATTTTGGCCTAAAACGAGCATTTGCTGTTTTCTTTTAAACTCAACATGGGAGAAAAACCATTTCACATCACATTTGTGGGACTTGGTCTTCAACACATTCTGTGAAATTTTGAGCTGTCTGTGCTTGCTACAAGAGGAGATATCACAAAGTATGTGCTTTTGTTGTTTCCATTGGTTTCAAAGCATTTTGGCCTAAAATTGGCATTTGCTGTTTTCTCTTAAATGCAACATGGGAGAAAAACCATTTCACATCACGTTTGTGGGTCTTGGTCTTCAACACATTCTGTGAAATTTTGAGCTGTCTGTGTTTGCTACAAGAGGAGATTTCACAAAGTATGCGCTTTTGTAGTTTTCATTGGTTTCAATGCATTTTGGCCTAAAACGAGTATTTTGCTGTTTTCTCTTAAACGCAACATGGGAGAAAAACCATTTCACATCACATTTGTGGGTCTTGGTCTTCAACACATTCTGTGAAATTTTGAGCTGTCTGTGTTTGCTACAAGAGCAGATATCACAAAGTATGCGCTTTTGGTGTTTCCATTGATTTCAATGCATTTTGGCATAAAACAAGCATTTGCTGTTTTCTCTTAAACGCAACATGGGAGAAAAACCATTTCACATCACATTTGTGGGTCTTGGTCTTCAACACATTCTGTGAAATTTTGAGCTGTCTGTGTTTGCTACAAGAGCAGATATCACAAAGTATGCGCTTTTGTTGTTTCCATTGATTTCAATGCATTTAGGCATAAAACAAGCATTTGCTGTTTTCTCTTAAATGCAACATGGGAGAAAAACCATTTCACATCACATTTGTGGGTCTTGGTCTTCAACACATTCTGTGAAATTTTGAGATGTCTGTTTGCTACAAGAGGAGATATCACAAAGTTTGCACTTTTGTTGTTTCCATTGGTTTCAATGCATTTTGGCCTAAAACAAGCATTTGCTGTTTTCTCTTAAACACAACATGGGAGAAAAACCATTTCACATCACATTTGTGGGTCTTGGTCTTCAACACATTCTGTGAAATTTTGAGCTGTCTGTGTTTGCTACAAGAGGAGATATCAGAAAGTATGTGCTTTTGTTGTTTCTATTGGTTTCAATGCATTTTGGCCTAAAACAAGCATTTGCTGTTTTCTCTTAAACGCTCCATGGGAGAAAAAACATTTCACAATACATTCGTGGGTCTTGGTCTTCAACACATTCTCTGAAATTTTGAGCTGTCTGTGTTTGCTACAAGAGCAGATATCACAAAGTATGCACTTTTGTTGTTTCCATTGGTTTCAATGCATTTTGGCCTAAAACAATCATTTTCTGTTTTCTCTTAATCGCAACATGGGAGAAAAACCATTTCACATCACATTTGTGGGTCTTGGTCTTCAACACATTCTGTGAAATTTTGAGCTGTCTGTGTTTGCTACAAGAGCAGATATCACAAAGTATGCGCTTTTGTTGTTTCCATTGATTTCAATGCATTTAAGCATAAAACAAGCATTTGCTGTTTTCTCTTAAACGCAACATGGGAGAAAAACCATTTCACATCATATTTGTGGGTCTTGGTCTTCAACACATTCTGTGAAATTTTGAGCTGTCTGTGTTTGCTACAAGAGGAGATATCACAAAGTATGTGCTTTTGTTGTTTCCATTGGTTTCAATGCATTTTGGCCTAAAACAATCATTTGCTGTTTTCTCTTAAACGCAACATGGGAGAAAAACCATTTCACATCACATTTGTGGGTCTTGGTCTTCAACACATTCTGTGAAATTTTGAGCTGTCTGTTTGCTACAAGAGGAGATATCACAAAGTTTGCGCTTTTGTTGTTTCCATTGGTTTCAATGCATTTTGGCCTAAAACAAGCATTTGCTGTTTTCTCTTAAACGCAACATGGGAGAAAAACCATTTCACATCCCATTTGTGGGTCTTGGTCTTCAACACATTCTGTGAAATTTTGAGCTGTCTGTGTTTGCTACAAGAGGAGATATCAGAAAGTATGTGCTTTTGTTGTTTCCATTGGTTTCAATGCATTTTGGCCTAAAACAAGCATTTGCTGTTTTCTCTTAAACGCTCCATGGGAGAAAAACCATTTCACATCACATTTGTGGGTCTTGGTCTTCAACACATTCTGTGAAATTTTGAGCTGTCTGTGCTTGCTACAAGAGGAGATATCACAAAGTATGTGCTTTTGTTGTTTCCATTGGTTTCAAAGCATTTGGGCCTAAAATTGGCATTTGCTGTTTTCTCTTAAATGCAACATGGGAGAAAAACCATTTCAAATCACGTTTGTGGGTCTTGGTCTTCAACACATTCTGTGAAATTTTGAGCTGTCCGTGTTTGCTACAAGAGGAGATTTCACAAAGTATGCGCTTTTGTAGTTTTCATTGGTTTCAATGCATTTTGGCCTAAAACGAGTATTTTGCTGTTTTCTCTTAAACGCAACATGGGAGAAAAACCATTTCACATCACATTTGTGGGTCTTGGTCTTCAACACATTCTGTGAAATTTTGAGCTGTCTGTGTTTGCTACAAGAGCAGATATCACAAAGTATGCGCTTTTGGTGTTTCCATTGATTTCAATGCATTTTGGCATAAAACAAGCATTTGCTGTTTTCTCTTAAACGCAACATGGGAGAAAAACCATTTCACATCACATTTGTGGGTCTTGGTCTTCAACACATTCTGTGAAATTTTGAGCTGTCTGTGTTTGCTACAAGAGGAGATATCACAAAGTTTGCGCTTTTGTTGTTTCCATTGGTTTCAATGCATTTTGGCCTAAAATGAGCATTTTCTGTTTTCTCTTAATCGCAACATGGGAGAAAAACCATTTCACATCACATTTGTGGGTCTTGGTCTTCAACAGATTCTGTGAAATTTTGAGCTGTCTGTGTTTGCTACAAGAGCAGATATCACAAAGTATGCGCTTTTGTTGTTTCCATTGATTTCAATGCATTTTGGCATAAAACAAGCATTTGCTGTTTTCTCTTAAACGCAACATGGGAGAAAAACCATTTCACATCACATTTGTGGGTCTTGGTCTTCAACACATTCTGTGAAATTTTGAGCTGTCTGTTTGCTACAAGAGGAGATATCACAAAGTTTGCGCTTTTGTTGTTTCCATTGGTTTCAATGCATTTTTGCCTAAAACAAGCATTTGCTGTTTTCTCTTAAACGCAACATGGGAGAAAAACCATTTCACATCACATTTGTGGGTCTTATTCTTCAACACATTCTGTGAAATTTTGAGCTGTCTGTGTTTGCTACAAGAGGAGATATCAGAAAGTATGTGCTTTTGTTGTTTCCATTGGTTTCAATGCATTTTGGCCTAAAACAAGCATTTGCTGTTTTCTCTAAAACGCTCAATGTGAGAAAAAACAGTTCACAACACATTCGTGGGTCTTGGTCTTCAACACATTCTCTGAAATTTTGAGCTGTCTTTGTTTGCTACAAGAGCAGATATCACAAAGTATGCACTTTTGTTGTTTCCATTGATTTCAATGCATTTTGGCAAAAAACAAGCATTTACTGTTTTCTCTTAAACGCAACATGTGAGAAAAACCATTTCACATCATATTTGTGGGTCTTGGTCTTCAACACATTCTGTGAAATTTTGAGCTGTCTGTGTTTGCTACAAGAGGAGATATCACAAAGTTTGTGCTTTTGTTGTTTCCATTGGTTTCAATGCATTTTGGCCTAAAACGAGCATTTGCTGTTTTCTCTTAAACGCAACATGGGAGAAAAACCATTTCACATCACATTTGTGGGTCTTGGTCTTCAACACATTCTGTGAAATTTTGAGCTGTCTGTGTTTGCTACAAGAGGAGATATCAGAAAGTATGTGCTTTTGTTGTTTCCATTGGTTTCAATGCATTTTGGCCTAAAACAATCATTTGCTGTTTTCTCTTAAACGCAACATGGGAGAAAAACCATTTCACATCACATTTGTGGGTCTTGGTCTTCAACACATTCTGTGAAATTTTGAGCTGTCTGTTTGCTACAAGAGGAGATATCACAAAGTTTGCGCTTTTGTTGTTTCCATTGGTTTCAATGCATTTTGGCCTAAAACAAGCATTTGCTGTTTTCTCTTAAACGCAACATGGGAGAAAAACCATTTCACATCACATTTGTGGGTCTTGGTCTTCAACACATTCTGTGAAATTTTGAGCTGTCTGTGTTTGCTACAAGAGGAGATATCAGAAAGTATGTGCTTTTGTTGTTTCCATTGGTTTCAATGCATTTTGGCCTAAAACAAGCATTTGCTGTTTTCTCTTAAACGCTCCATGGGAGAAAAAACATTTCACAACACATTCGTGGGTCTTGGTCTTCAACACATTCTCTGAAATTTTGAGTAGTCTGTGTTTGCTACAAGAGCAGATATCACAAAGTATGCACTTTTGTTGTTTCCATTGATTTCAATGCATTTTGGCATAAAACAAGCTTTTACTGTTTTCTCTTAAACGCAACATGGGAGAAAAACCATTTCACATCACATTTGTGGGTCTTGGTCTTCAACACATTCTGTGAAATTTTGAGCTGTCTGTGTTTGCTACAAGAGGAGATATCACAAAGTTTGTGCTTTTGTTGTTTCCATTGGTTTCAATGCATTTTGGCCTAAAACGAGCATTTGCTGTTTTCTTTTAAACTCAACATGGGAGAAAAAACCATTTCACATCACATTTGTGGGACTTGGTCTTCAACACATTCTGTGAAATTTTGAGCTGTCTGTGCTTGCTACAAGAGGAGATATCACAAAGTATGTGCTTTTGTTGTTTCCATTGGTTTCAAAGCATTTTGGCCTAAAATTGGCATTTGCTGTTTTCTCTTAAATGCAACATGGGAGAAAAACCATTTCACATCACGTTTGTGGGTCTTGGTCTTCAACACATTCTGTGAAATTTTGAGCTGTCTGTGTTTGCTACAAGAGGAGATTTCACAAAGTATGCGCTTTTGTAGTTTTCATTGGTTTCAATGCATTTTGGCCTAAAACGAGTATTTTGCTGTTTTCTCTTAAACGCAACATGGGAGAAAAACCATTTCACATCACATTTGTGGGTCTTGGTCTTCAACACATTCTGTGAAATTTTGAGCTGTCTGTGTTTGCTACAAGAGCAGATATCACAAAGTATGCGCTTTTGGTGTTTCCATTGATTTCAATGCATTTTGGCATAAAACAAGCATTTGCTGTTTTCTCTTAAACGCAACATGGGAGAAAAAACATTTCACAACACATTCGTGGGTCTTGGTCTTCAACACATTCTCTGAAATTTTGAGCTGTCTGTGTTTGCTACAAGAGGAGATATCACAAAGTTTGTGCTTTTGTTGTTTCCATTGGTTTCAATGCATTTTGGCCTAAAACGAGCATTTGCTGTTTTCTCTTAAACGCAACAAGGGAGAAAAACCATTTCACATCACATTTGTGGGTCTTGGTCTTCAACACATTCTGTGAAATTTTGAGCTGTCTGTGTTTGCTACAAGAGGAGATATCAGAAAGTATGTGCTTTTGTTGTTTCCATTGGTTTCAATGCATTTTGGCCTAAAACAAGCATTTGCTGTTTTCTCTTAAACGCAACATGGGAGAAAAATCATTTCACATCACATTTGTGGGTCTTGGTCTTCAACACATTCTGTGAAATTTTGAGCAGTCTGTGTTTGCTACAAGAGGAGATATCAGAAAGAATGTGCTTTTGTTGTTTCCATTGGTTTCAATGCATTTTGGCCTAAACAAGCATTTGCTGTTTTCTCTTAAACGCTCCATGGGAGAAAAAACATTTCACAACACATTCGTGGGTCTTGGTCTTCAACACATTCTCTGAAATTTTGAGCTGTCTGTGTTTGCTACAAGAGCAGATATCACAAAGTATGCACTTTTGTTGTTTCCATTGATTTCAATGCATTTTGGCATAAAACAAGCATTTACTGTTTTCTCTTAAACGCAACATGGGAGAAAAACCATTTCACATCATATTTGTGGGTCTTGGTCTTCAACACATTCTGTGAAATTTTGAGCTGTCTGTGTTTGCTACAAGAGGAGATATCACAAAGTTTGTGCTTTTGTTGTTTCCATTGGTTTCAATGCATTTTGGCCTAAAACGAGCATTTGCTGTTTTCTCTTAAACGCAACAAGGGAGAAAAACCATTTCACATCACATTTGTGGGTCTTGGTCTTCAACACATTCTGTGAAATTTTGAGCTGTCTGTGTTTGCTACAAGAGGAGATATCACAAAGTTTGCGCTTTTGTTGTTTCCATTGGTTTCAATGCATTTTGGCCTAAAACAAGCATTTGCTGTTTTCTCTTAAACGCAACATGGGAGAAAAACCATTTCACATCCCATTTGTGGGTCTTGGTCTTCAACACATTCTGTGAAATTTTGAGCTGTCTGTGTTTGCTACAAGAGGAGATATCAGAAAGTATGTGCTTTTGTTGTTTCCATTGGTTTCAATGCATTTTGGCCTAAAACAAGCATTTGCTGTTTTCTCTTAAACGCTCCATGGGAGAAAAACCATTTCACATCACATTTGTGGGTCTTGGTCTTCAACACATTCTATGAAATTTTGAGCTGTCTGTGCTTGCTACAAGAGGAGATATCACAAAGTATGTGCTTTTGTTGTTTCCATTGGTTTCAAAGCATTTTGGCCTAAAATTGGCATTTGCTGTTTTCTCTTAAATGCAACATGGGAGAAAAACCATTTCAAATCACGTTTGTGGGTCTTGGTCTTCAACACATTCTGTGAAATTTTGAGCTGTCCGTGTTTGCTACAAGAGGAGATTTCACAAAGTATGCGCTTTTGTAGTTTTCATTGGTTTCAATGCATTTTGGCCTAAAACGAGTATTTTGCTGTTTTCTCTTAAACGCAACATGGGAGAAAAACCATTTCACATCACATTTGTGGGTCTTGGTCTTCAACACATTCTGTGAAATTTTGAGCTGTCTGTGTTTGCTACAAGAGCAGATATCACAAAGTATGCGCTTTTGGTGTTTCCATTGATTTCAATGCATTTTGGCATAAAACAAGCATTTGCTGTTTTCTCTTAAACGCAACATGGGAGAAAAACCATTTCACATCACATTTGTGGGTCTTGGTCTTCAACACATTCTGTGAAATTTTGAGCTGTCTGTGTTTGCTACAAGAGGAGATATCACAAAGTTTGCGCTTTTGTTGTTTCCATTGGTTTCAATGCATTTTGGCCTAAAACGAGCATTTTCTGTTTTCTCTTAATCGCAACATGGGAGAAAAACCATTTCACATCACATTTGTGGGTCTTGGTCTTCAACACATTCTGTGAAATTTTGAGCTGTCTGTGTTTGCTACAAGAGCAGATATCACAAAGTATGCACTTTTGTTGTTTCCATTGATTTCAATGCATTTTGGCATAAAACAAGCATTTGCTGTTTTCTCTTAAACGCAACATGGGAGAAAAACCATTTCACATCACATTTGTGGGTCTTGGTCTTCAACACATTCTGTGAAATTTTGAGCTGTCTGTTTGCTACAAGAGGAGATATCACAAAGTTTGCGCTATTGTTGTTTCCATTGGTTTCAATGCATTTTTGCCTAAAACAAGCATTTGCTGTTTTCTCTTAAACGCAACATGGGAGAAAAACCATTTCACATCACATTTGTGGGTCTTGGTCTTCAACACATTCTGTGAAATTTTGAGCTGTCTGTGTTTGCTACAAGAGGAGATATCAGAAAGTATGTGCTTTTGTTGTTTCCATTGGTTTCAATGCATTTTGGCCTAAAACAAGCATTTGCTGTTTTCTCTAAAACGCTCAATGTGAGAAAAAACATTTCACAACACATTCGTGGGTCTTGGTCTTCAACACATTCTCTGAAATTTTGAGCTGTCTTTCTTTGCTACAAGAGCAGATATCACAAAGTATGCACTTTTGTTGTTTCCATTGATTTCAATGCATTTTGGCAAAAAACAAGCATTTACTGTTTTCTCTTAAACGCAACATGGGAGAAAAACCATTTCACATCATATTTGTGGGTCTTGGTCTTCAACACATTCTGTGAAATTTTGAGCTGTCTGTGTTTGCTACAAGAGGAGATATCACAAAGTTTGTGCTTTTGTTGTTTCCATTGGTTTCAATGCATTTTGGCCTAAAACGAGCATTTGCTGTTTTCTCTTAAACGCAACAAGGGAGAAAAACCATTTCACATCACATTTGTGGGTCTTGGTCTTCAACACATTCTGTGAAATTTTGAGCTGTCTGTGTTTGCTACAAGAGGAGATATCAGAAAGTATGTGCTTTTGTTGTTTCCATTGGTTTCAATGCATTTTGGCCTAAAACAAGCATTTGCTGTTTTCTCTTAAACGCTCCATGGGAGAAAAAACATTTCACAACACATTCGTGGGTCTTGGTCTTCAACACATTCTCTGAAATTTTGAGCAGTCTGTGTTTGCTACAAGAGCAGATATCACAAAGTATGCACTTTTGTTGTTTCCATTGGTTTCAATGCATTTTGGCATAAAACAAGCATTTACTGTTTTCTCTTAAACGCAACATGGGAGAAAAACCATTTCACATCACATTTGTGGGTCTTGGTCTTCAACACATTCTGTGAAATGTTGAGCTGTCTGTGTTTGCTACAAGAGGAGATATCACAAAGTTTGTGCTTTTGTTGTTTCCATTGGTTTCAATGCATTTTGGCCTAAAACGAGCATTTGCTGTTTTCTTTTAAACTCAACATGGGAGAAAAACCATTTCACATCACATTTGTGGGACTTGGTCTTCAACACATTCTGTGAAATTTTGAGCTGTCTGTGCTTGCTACAAGAGGAGATATCACAAAGTATGTGCTTTTGTTGTTTCCATTGGTTTCAAAGCATTTTGGCCTAAAATTGGCATTTGCTGTTTTCTCTTAAATGCAACATGGGAGAAAAACCATTTCACATCACGTTTGTGGGTCTTGGTCTTCAACACATTCTGTGAAATTTTGAGCTGTCTGTGTTTGCTACAAGAGGAGATTTCACAAAGTATGCGCTTTTGTAGTTTTCATTGGTTTCAATGCATTTTGGCCTAAAACGAGTATTTTGCTGTTTTCTCTTAAATGCAACATGGGAGAAAAACCATTTCACATCACATTTGTGGGTCTTGGTGTTCAACACATTCTGTGAAATTTTGAGCTGTCTGTGTTTGCTACAAGAGCAGATATCACAAAGTATGCGCTTTTGGTGTTTCCATTGATTTCAATGCATTTTGGCATAAAACAAGCATTTGCTGTTTTCTCTTAAACGCAACATGGGAGAAAAACCATTTCACATCACATTTGTGGGTCTTGGTCTTCAACACATTCTGTGAAATTTTGAGCTGTCTGTGTTTGCTACAAGAGGAGATATCACAAAGTTTGCGCTTTTGTTGTTTCCATTGGTTTCAATGCATTTTAGCCTAAAACGAGCATTTTCTGTTTTCTCTTAATCGCAACATGGGAGAAAAACCATTTCACATCACATTTGTGGGTCTTGGTCTTCAACACATTCTGTGAAATTTTGAGCTGTCTGTGTTTGCTACAAGAGCAGATATCACAAAGTATGCGCTTTTGTTGTTTCCATTGATTTCAATGCATTTAGGCATAAAACAAGCATTTGCTGTTTTCTCTTAAACGCAACATGGGAGAAAAAACATTTCACATCACATTTGTGGGTCTTGGTCTTCAACACATTCTGTGAAATTTTGAGCTGTCTGTTTGCTACAAGAGGAGATATCACAAAGTTTGCACTTTTGTTGTTTCCATTGGTTTCAATGCATTTTGGCCTAAAACAAGCATTTGCTGTTTTCTCTTAAACGCTCCATGGGAGAAAAAACATTTCACAACACATTCGTGAGTCTTGGTCTTCAACACATTCTCTGAAATTTTGAGCTGTCTGTGTTTGCTACAAGAGCAGATATCACAAAGTATGCACTTTTGTTGTTTCCATTGATTTCAATGCATTTTGGCATAAAACAAGCATTTACTGTTTTCTCTTAAACGCAACATGGGAGAAAAACCATTTCACATCATATTTGTGGGTCTTGGTCTTCAACACATTCTGTGAAATTTTGAGCTGTCTGTGTTTGCTACAAGAGGAGATATCACAAATTTTGTGCTTTTGTTGTTTCCATTGGTTTCAATGCATTTTGGCCTAAAACGAGCATTTGCTGTTTTCTCTTAAACGCAACAAGGGAGAAAAACCATTTCACATCACATTTGTGGGTCTTGGTCTTCAACACATTCTGTGAAATTTTGAGCTGTCTGTGTTTGCTACAAGAGGAGATATCAGAAAGTATGTGCTTTTGTTGTTTCCATTGGTTTCAATGCATTTTGGCCTAAAACAATCATTTGCTGTTTTCTCTTAAATGCAACATGGGAGAAAAACCATTTCACATCACATTTGTGGGTCTTGGTCTTCAACACATTCTGTGAAATTTTGAGCTGTCTGTTTGCTACAAGAGGAGATATCACAAAGTTTGCGCTTTTGTTGTTTCCATTGGTTTCAATGCATTTTGGCCTAAAACAAGCATTTGCTGTTTTCTCTTAAACGCAACATGGGAGAAAAACCATTTCACATCCCATTTGTGGGTCTTGGTCTTCAACACATTCTGTGAAATTTTGAGCTGTCTGTGTTTGCTACAAGAGGAGATATCAGAAAGTATGTGCTTTTGTTGTTTCCATTGGTTTCAATGCATTTTGGCCTAAAACAAGCATTTGCTGTTTTCTCTTAAACGCTCCATGGGAGAAAAACCATTTCACATCACATTTGTGGGTCTTGGTCTTCAACACATTCTGTGAAATTTTGAGCTGTCTGTGCTTGCTACAAGAGGAGATATCACAAAGTATGTGCTTTTGTTGTTTCCATTGGTTTCAAAGCATTTTGGCCTAAAATTGGCATTTGCTGTTTTCTCTTAAATGCAACATGGGAGAAAAACCATTTCAAATCACGTTTGTGGGTCTTGGTCTTCAACACATTCTGTGAAATTTTGAGCTGTCCGTGTTTGCTACAAGAGGAGATTTCACAAAGTATGCGCTTTTGTAGTTTTCATTGGTTTCAATGCATTTTGGCCTAAAACGAGTATTTTGCTGTTTTCTCTTAAACGCAACATGGGAGAAAAACCATTTCACATCACATTTGTGGGTCTTGGTCTTCAACACATTCTGTGAAATTTTGAGCTGTCTGTGTTTGCTACAAGAGCAAATATCACAAAGTATGCGCTTTTGGTGTTTCCATTGATTTCAATGCATTTTGGCCTAAAACAAGCATTTGCTGTTTTCTCTTAAACGCAACATGGGAGAAAAACCATTTCACATCACATTTGTGGGTCTTGGTCTTCAACACATTCTGTGAAATTTTGAGCTGTCTGTGTTTGCTACAAGAGGAGATATCACAAAGTTTGTGCTTTTGTTGTTTCCATTGGTTTCAATGCATTTTGGCCTAAAACGAGCATTTGCTGTTTTCTCTTAAACGCAACAAGGGAGAAAAACCATTTCACATCACATTTGTGGGTCTTGGTCTTCAACACACTCTGTGAAATTTTGAGCTGTCTGTGTTTGCTACAAGAGGAGATATCAGAAAGTATGTGCTTTTGTTGTTTCCATTGGTTTCAATGCATTTTGGCCTAAAACAATCATTTGCTGTTTTCTCTTAAACGCAACATGGGAGAAAAACCATTTCACATCACATTTGTGGGTCTTGGTCTTCAACACATTCTGTGAAATTTTGAGCTGTCTGTTTGCTACAAGAGGAGATATCACAAAGTTTGCGCTTTTGTTGTTTCCATTGGTTTCAATGCATTTTGGCCTAAAACAAGCATTTGCTGTTTTCTCTTAAACGCAACATGGGAGAAAAACCATTTTACATCACATTTGTGGGTCTTGGTCTTCAACACATTCTGTGAAATTTTGAGCTGTCTGTGTTTGCTACAAGAGGAGATATCAGAAAGTATGTGCTTTTGTTGTTTCCATTGGTTTCAATGCATTTTGGCCTAAAACAAGCATTTGCTGTTTTCTCTTAAACGCTCCATGGGAGAAAAAACATTTCACAACACATTCGTGGGTCTTGGTCTTCAACACATTCTCTGAAATTTTGAGCAGTCTGTGTTTGCTACAAGAGCAGATATCACAAAGTATGCACTTTTGTTGTTTCCATTGATTTCAATGCATTTTGGCATAAAACAAGCATTTACTGTTTTCTCTTAAACGCAACATGGGAGAAAAACCATTTCACATCACATTTGTGGGTCTTGGTCTTCAACACATTCTGTGAAATTTTGAGCTGTCTGTGTTTGCTACAAGAGGAGATATCACAAAGTTTGTGCTTTTGTTGTTTCCATTGGTTTCAATGCATTTTGGCCTAAAACGAGCATTTGCTGTTTTCTTTTAAACTCAACATGGGAGAAAAACCATTTCACATCACATTTGTGGGACTTGGTCTTCAACACATTCTGTGAAATTTTGAGCTGTCTGTGCTTGCTACAAGAGGAGATATCACAAAGTATGTGCTTTTGTTGTTTCCATTGGTTTCAAAGCATTTTGGCCTAAAATTGGCATTTGCTGTTTTCTCTTAAATGCAACAAGGGAGAAAAACCATTTCACATCACGTTTGTGGGTCTTGGTCTTCAACACATTCTGTGAAATTTTGAGCTGTCTGTGTTTGCTACAAGAGGAGATTTCACAAAGTATGCGCTTTTGTAGTTTTCATTGGTTTCAATGCATTTTGGCCTAAAACGAGTATTTTGCTGTTTTCTCTTAAACGCAACATGGGAGAAAAACCATTTCACATCACATTTGTGGGTCTTGGTCTTCAACACATTCTGTGAAATTTTGAGCTGTCTGTGTTTGCTACAAGAGCAGATATCACAAAGTATGCGCTTTTGGTGTTTCCATTGATTTCAATGCATTTTGGCATAAAACAAGCATTTGCTGTTTTCTCTTAAACGCAACATGGGAGAAAAACCATTTCACATCACATTTGTGGGTCTTGGTCTTCAACACATTCTGTGAAATTTTGAGCTGTCTGTGTTAGCTACAAGAGGAGATATCACAAAGTTTGCGCTTTTGTTGTTTCCATTGGTTTCAATGCATTTTAGCCTAAAACGAGCATTTTCTGTTTTCTCTTAATCGCAACATGGGAGAAAAACCATTTCACATCACATTTGTGGGTCTTGGTCTTCAACACATTCTGTGAAATTTTGAGCTGTCTGTGTTTGCTACAAGAGCAGATATCACAAAGTATGCGCTTTTGTTGTTTCCATTGATTTCAATGCATTTAGGCATAAAACAAGCATTTGCTGTTTTCTCTTAAACGCAACATGGGAGAAAAACCATTTCACATCACATTTGTGGGTCTTGGTCTTCAACACATTCTGTGAAATTTTGAGATGTCTGTTTGCTACAAGAGGAGATATCACAAAGTTTGCACTTTTGTTGTTTCCATTGGTTTCAATGCATTTTGGCCTAAAACAAGCATTTGCTGTTTTCTCTTAAACACAACATGGGAGAAAAACCATTTCACATCACATTTGTGGGTCTTGGTCTTCAACACATTCTGTGAAATTTTGAGCTGTCTGTGTTTGCTACAAGAGGAGATATCAGAAAGTATGTGCTTTTGTTGTTTCCATTGGTTTCAATGCATTTTGGCCTAAAACAAGCATTTGCTGTTTTCTCTTAAACGCTCCATGGGAGAAAAAACATTTCACAACACATTCGTGGGTCTTGGTCTTCAACACATTCTCTGAAATTTTGAGCTGTCTGTGTTTGCTACAAGAGCAGATATCACAAAGTATGCACTTTTGTTGTTTCCATTGGTTTCAATGCATTTTGGCCTAAAACAATCATTTTCTGTTTTCTCTTAATCGCAACATGGGAGAAAAACCATTTCACATCACATTTGTGGGTCTTGGTCTTCAACACATTCTGTGAAATTTTGAGCTGTCTGTGTTTGCTACAAGAGCAGATATCACAAAGTATGCGCTTTTGTTGTTTCCATTGATTTCAATGCATTTAGGCATAAAACAAGCATTTGCTGTTTTCTCTTAAACGCAACATGGGAGAAAAACCATTTCACATCATATTTGTGGGTCTTGGTCTTCAACACATTCTGTGAAATTTTGAGCTGTCTGTGTTTGCTACAAGAGGAGATATCACAAAGTTTGTGCTTTTGTTGTTTCCATTGGTTTCAATGCATTTTGGCCTAAAACGAGCATTTGCTGTTTTCTCTTAAACGCAACAAGGGAGAAAAACCATTTCACATCACATTTGTGGATCTTGGTCTTCAACACATTCTGTGAAATTTTGAGCTGTCTGTGTTTGCTACAAGAGGAGATATCAGAAAGTATGTGCTTTTGTTGTTTCCATTGGTTTCAATGCATTTTGGCCTAAAACAATCATTTGCTGTTTTCTCTTAAACGCAACATGGGAGAAAAACCATTTCACATCACATTTGTGGGTCTTGGTCTTCAACACATTCTGTGAAATTTTGAGCTGTCTGTTTGCTACAAGAGGAGATATCACAAAGTTTGCGCTTTTGTTGTTTCCATTGGTTTCAATGCATTTTGGCCTAAAACAAGCATTTGCTGTTTTCTCTTAAACGCAACATGGGAGAAAAACCATTTCACATCCCATTTGTGGGTCTTGGTCTTCAACACATTCTGTGAAATTTTGAGCTGTCTGTGTTTGCTACAAGAGGAGATATCAGAAAGTATGTGCTTTTGTTGTTTCCATTGGTTTCAATGCATTTTGGCCTAAAACAAGCATTTGCTGTTTTCTCTTAAACGCTCCATGGGAGAAAAACCATTTCACATCACATTTGTGGGTCTTGGTCTTCAACACATTCTGTGAAATTTTGAGCTGTCTGTGCTTGCTACAAGAGGAGATATCACAAAGTATGTGCTTTTGTTGTTTCCATTGGTTTCAAAGCATTTTGGCCTAAAATTGGCATTTGCTGTTTTCTCTTAAATGCAACATGGGAGAAAAACCATTTCAAATCACGTTTGTGGGTCTTGGTCTTCAACACATTCTGTGAAATTTTGAGCTGTCCGTGTTTGCTACAAGAGGAGATTTCACAAAGTATGCGCTTTTGTAGTTTTCATTGGTTTCAATGCATTTTGGCCTAAAACGAGTATTTTGCTGTTTTCTCTTAAACGCAACATGGGAGAAAAACCATTTCACATCACATTTGTGGTTCTTGGTCTTCAACACATTCTGTGAAATTTTGAGCTGTCTGTGTTTGCTACAAGAGCAGATATCACAAAGTATGCGCTTTTGGTGTTTCCATTGATTTCAATGCATTTTGGCATAAAACAAGCATTTGCTGTTTTCTCTTAAACGCAACATGGGAGAAAAACCATTTCACATCACATTTGTGGGTCTTGGTCTTCAACACATTCTGTGAAATTTTGAGCTGTCTGTGTTTGCTACAAGAGGAGATATCACAAAGTTTGCGCTTTTGTTGTTTCCATTGGTTTCAATGCATTTTGGCCTAAAATGAGCATTTTCTGTTTTCTCTTAATCGCAACATGGGAGAAAAACCATTTCACATCACATTTGTGGGTCTTGGTCTTCAACACATTCTGTGAAATTTTGAGCTGTCTGTGTTTGCTACAAGAGCAGATATCACAAAGTATGCGCTTTTGTTGTTTCCATTGATTTCAATGCATTTTGGCATAAAACAAGCATTTGCTGTTTTCTCTTAAATGCAACATGGGAGAAAAACCATTTCACATCACATTTGTGGGTCTTGGTCTTCAACACATTCTGTGAAATTTTGAGCTGTCTGTTTGCTACAAGAGGAGATATCACAAAGTTTGCGCTTTTGTTGTTTCCATTGGTTTCAATGCATTTTTGCCTAAAACAAGCATTTGCTGTTTTCTCTTAAACGCAACATGGGAGAAAAACCATTTCACATCACATTTGTGGGTCTTATTCTTCAACACATTCTGTGAAATTTTGAGCTGTCTGTGTTTGCTACAAGAGGAGATATCAGAAAGTATGTGCTTTTGTTGTTTCCATTGGTTTCAATGCATTTTGGCCTAAAACAAGCATTTGCTGTTTTCTCTAAAACGCTCAATGTGAGAAAAAACATTTCACAACACATTCGTGGGTCTTGGTCTTCAACACATTCTCTGAAATTTTGAGCTGTCTTTGTTTGCTACAAGAGCAGATATCACAAAGTATGCACTTTTGTTGTTTCCATTGATTTCAATGCATTTTGGCAAAAAACAAGCATTTACTGTTTTCTCTTAAACGCAACATGGGAGAAAAACCATTTCACATCATATTTGTGGGTCTTGGTCTTCAACACATTCTGTGAAATTTTGAGCTGTCTGTGTTTGCTACAAGAGGAGATATCACAAAGTTTGTGCTTTTGTTGTTTCCATTGGTTTCAATGCATTTTGGCCTAAAACGAGCATTTGCTGTTTTCTCTTAAACGCAACATGGGAGAAAAACCATTTCACATCACATTTGTGGGTCTTGGTCTTCAACACATTCTGTGAAATTTTGAGCTGTCTGTGTTTGCTACAAGAGGAGATATCAGAAAGTATGTGCTTTTGTTGTTTCCATTGGTTTCAATGCATTTTGGCCTAAAACAATCATTTGCTGTTTTCTCTTAAACGCAACATGGGAGAAAAACCATTTCACATCACATTTGTGGGTCTTGGTCTTCAACACATTCTGTGAAATTTTGAGCTGTCTGTTTGCTACAAGAGGAGATATCACAAAGTTTGCGCTTTTGTTGTTTCCATTGGTTTCAATGCATTTTGGCCTAAAACAAGCATTTGCTGTTTTCTCTTAAACGCAACATGGGAGAAAAACCATTTCACATCACATTTGTGGGTCTTGGTCTTCAACACATTCTGTGAAATTTTGAGCTGTCTGTGTTTGCTACAAGAGGAGATATCAGAAAGTATGTGCTTTTGTTGTTTCCATTGGTTTCAATGCATTTTGGCCTAAAACAAGCATTTGCTGTTTTCTCTTAAACGCTCCATGGGAGAAAAAACATTTCACAACACATTCGTGGGTCTTGGTCTTCAACACATTCTCTGAAATTTTGAGCAGTCTGTGTTTGCTACAAGAGCAGATATCACAAAGTATGCACTTTTGTTGTTTCCATTGATTTCAATGCATTTTGGCATAAAACAAGCTTTTACTGTTTTCTCTTAAACGCAACATGGGAGAAAAACCATTTCACATCACATTTGTGGGTCTTGGTCTTCAACACATTCTGTGAAATTTTGAGCTGTCTGTGTTTGCTACAAGAGGAGATATCACAAAGTTTGTGCTTTTGTTGTTTCCATTGGTTTCAATGCATTTTGGCCTAAAACGAGCATTTGCTGTTTTCTTTTAAACTCAACATGGGAGAAAAACCATTTCACATCACATTTGTGGGACTTGGTCTTCAACACATTCTGTGAAATTTTGAGCTGTCTGTGCTTGCTACAAGAGGAGATATCACAAAGTATGTGCTTTTGTTGTTTCCATTGGTTTCAAAGCATTTTGGCCTAAAATTGGCATTTGCTGTTTTCTCTTAAATGCAACATGGGAGAAAAACCATTTCACATCACGTTTGTGGGTCTTGGTCTTCAACACATTCTGTGAAATTTTGAGCTGTCTGTGTTTGCTACAAGAGGAGATTTCACAAAGTATGCGCTTTTGTAGTTTTCATTGGTTTCAATGCATTTTGGCCTAAAACGAGTATTTTGCTGTTTTCTCTTAAACGCAACATGGGAGAAAAACCATTTCACATCACATTTGTGGGTCTTGGTCTTCAACACATTCTGTGAAATTTTGAGCTGTCTGTGTTTGCTACAAGAGCAGATATCACAAAGTATGCGCTTTTGGTGTTTCCATTGATTTCAATGCATTTTGGCATAAAACAAGCATTTGCTGTTTTCTCTTAAACGCAACATGGGAGAAAAAACATTTCACAACACATTCGTGGGTCTTGGTCTTCAACACATTCTCTGAAATTTTGAGCTGTCTGTGTTTGCTACAAGAGGAGATATCACAAAGTTTGTGCTTTTGTTGTTTCCATTGGTTTCAATGCATTTTGGCCTAAAACGAGCATTTGCTGTTTTCTCTTAAACGCAACAAGGGAGAAAAACCATTTCACATCACATTTGTGGGTCTTGGTCTTCAACACATTCTGTGAAATTTTGAGCTGTCTGTGTTTGCTACAAGAGGAGATATCAGAAAGTATGTGCTTTTGTTGTTTCCATTGGTTTCAATGCATTTTGGCCTAAAACAATCATTTGCTGTTTTCTCTTAAACGCAACATGGGAGAAAAACCATTTCACATCACATTTGTGGGTCTTGGTCTTCAACACATTCTGTGAAATTTTGAGCTGTCTGTTTGCTACAAGAGGAGATATCACAAAGTTTGCGCTTTTGTTGTTTCCATTGGTTTCAATGCATTTTGGCCTAAAACAAGCATTTGCTGTTTTCTCTTAAAGGCAACATGGGAGAAAAACCATTTCACATCCCATTTGTGGGTCTTGGTCTTCAACACATTCTGTGAAATTTTGAGCTGTCTGTGTTTGCTACAAGAGGAGATATCAGAAAGTATGTGCTTTTGTTGTTTCCATTGGTTTCAATGCATTTTGGCCTAAAACAAGCATTTGCTGTTTTCTCTTAAACGCTCCATGGGAGAAAAACCATTTCACATCACATTTGTGGGTATTGGTCTTCAACAAATTCTGTGAAATTTTGAGCTGTCTGTGCTTGCTACAAGAGGAGATATCACAAAGTATGTGCTTTTGTTGTTTCCATTGGTTTCAAAGCATTCTGGCCTAAAATTGGCATTTGCTGTTTTCTCTTAAATGCAACATGGGAGAAAAACCATTTCACAACACGTTTGTGGGTCTTGGTCTTCAACACATTCTGTGAAATTTTGAGCTGTCCGTGTTTGCTACAAGAGGAGATTTCACAAAGTATGTGCTTTTGTAGTTTTCATTGGTTTCAATGCATTTTGGCCTAAAACGAGTATTTTGCTGTTTTCTCTTAAACGCAACATGGGAGAAAAACCATTTCACATCACATTTGTGGGTCTTGGTCTTCAACACATTCTGTGAAATTTTGAGCTGTCTGTGTTTGCTACAAGAGCAGATATCACAAAGTATGCTGTTTTAGGTGTTTCCATTGATTTCAATGCATTTTGGCATAAAACAAGCATTTGCTGTTTTCTCTTAAATGCAACATGGGAGAAAAACCATTTCACATCACATTTGTGGGTCTTGGTCTTCAACACATTCTGTGAAATTTTGAGCTGTCTGTGTTTGCTACAAGAGGAGATATCACAAAGTTTGCGCTTTTGTTGTTTCCATTGGTTTCAATGCATTTTGGCCTAAAACGAGCATTTTCTGTTTTCTCTTAATCGCAACATGGGAGAAAAACCATTTCACATCACATTTGTGGGTCTTGGTCTTCAACACATTCTGTGAAATTTTGAGCTGTCTGTGTTTGCTACAAGAGCAGATATCACAAAGTATGCGCTTTTGTTGTTTCCATTGATTTCAATGCATTTTGGCATAAAACAAGCATTTGCTGTTTTCTCTTAAACGCAACATGGGAGAAAAACCATTTCACATCACATTTGTGGGTCTTGGTCTTCAACACATTCTGTGAAATTTTGAGCTGTCTGTTTGCTACAAGAGGAGATATCACAAAGATTGCGCTTTTGTTGTTTCCATTGGTTTCAATGCATTTTTGCCTAAAACAAGCATTTACTGTTTTCTCTTAAACGCAACATGGGAGAAAAACCATTTCACATCATATTTGTGGGTCTTGGTCTTCAACACATTCTGTGAAATTTTGAGCTGTCTGTGTTTGCTACAAGAGGAGATATCACAAAGTTTGTGCTTTTGTTGTTTCCATTGGTTTCAATGCATTTTGGCCTAAAATGAGCATTTGCTGTTTTCTCTTAAACGCAACAAGGGAGAAAAACCATTTCACATCACATTTGTGGGTCTTGGTCTTCAACACATTCTGTGAAATTTTGAGCTGTCTGTGTTTGCTACAAGAGGAGATATCAGAAAGTATGTGCTTTTGTTGTTTCCATTGGTTTCAATGCATTTTGGCCTAAAACAATCATTTGCTGTTTTCTCTTAAACGCAACATGGGAGAAAAACCATTTCACATCACATTTGTGGGTCTTGGTCTTCAACACATTCTCTGAAATTTTGAGCTGTCTGTTTGCTACAAGAGGAGATATCACAAAGTTTGCGCTTTTGTTGTTTCCATTGGTTTCAATGCATTTTGGCCTAAAACAAGCATTTGCTGTTTTCTCTTAAACGCAACATGGGAGAAAAACCATTTCACATCACATTTGTGGGTCTTGGTCTTCAACACATTCTGTGAAATTTTGAGCTGTCTGTGTTTGCTACAAGAGGAGATATCAGAAAGTATGTGCTTTTGTTGTTTCCATTGGTTTCAATGCATTTTGGCCTAAAACAAGCATTTGCTGTTTTCTCTTAAACGCTCCATGGGAGAAAAAACATTTCACAACACATTCGTGGGTCTTGGTCTTCAACACATTCTCTGAAATTTTGAGCAGTCTGTGTTTGCTACAAGAGCAGATATCACAAAGTATGCACTTTTGTTGTTTCCATTGATTTCAATGCATTTTGGCATAAAACAAGCATTTACTGTTTTCTCTTAAACGCAACATGGGAGAAAAACCATTTCACATCACATTTGTGGGTCTTGGTCTTCAACACATTCTGTGAAATTTTGAGCTGTCTGTGTTTGCTACAAGAGGAGATATCACAAAGTTTGTGCTTTTGTTGTTTCCATTGGTTTCAATGCATTTTGGCCTAAAACGAGCATTTGCTGTTTTCTTTTAAACTCAACATGGAAGAAAAACCATTTCACATCACATTTGTGGGACTTGGTCTTCAACACATTCTGTGAAATTTTGAGCTGTCTGTGCTTGCTACAAGAGGAGATATCACAAAGTATGTGCTTTTGTTGTTTCCATTGGTTTCAAAGCATTTTGGCCTAAAATTGGCATTTGCTGTTTTCTCTTAAATGCAACATGGGAGAAAAACCATTTCACATCACGTTTGTGGGTCTTGGTCTTCAACACATTCTGTGAAATTTTGAGCTGTCTGTGTTTGCTACAAGAGGAGATTTCACAAAGTATGCGCTTTTGTAGTTTTCATTGGTTTCAATGCATTTTGGCCTAAAACGAGTATTTTGCTGTTTTCTCTTAAACGCAACATGGGAGAAAAACCATTTCACATCACATTTGTGGGTCTTGGTCTTCAACACATTCTGTGAAATTTTGAGCTGTCTGTGTTTGCTACAAGAGCAGATATCACAAAGTATGCGCTTTTGGTGTTTCCATTGATTTCAATGCATTTTGGCATAAAACAAGCATTTGCTGTTTTCTCTTAAACGCAACATGGGAGAAAAACCATTTCACATCACATTTGTGGGTCTTGGTCTTCAACACATTCTGTGAAATTTTGAGCTGTCTGTGTTTGCTACAAGAGGAGATATCACAAAGTTTGCGCTTTTGTTGTTTCCATTGGTTTCAATGCATTTTAGCCTAAAACGAGCATTTTCTGTTTTCTCTTAATCGCAAAATGGGAGAAAAACCATTTCACATCACATTTGTGGGTCTTGGTCTTCAACACATTCTGTGAAACTTTGAGCTGTCTGTGTTTGCTACAAGAGCAGATATCACAAAGTATGCGCTTTTGTTGTTTCCATTGATTTCAATGCATTTAGGCATAAAACAAGCATTTGCTGTTTTCTCTTAAACACAACATGGGAGAAAAACCATTTCACATCACATTTGTGGGTCTTGGTCTTCAACACATTCTGTGAAATTTTGAGCTGTCTGTTTGCTACAAGAGGAGATATCACAAAGTTTGCACTTTTGTTGTTTCCATTGGTTTCAATGCATTTTGGCCTAAAACAAGCATTTGCTGTTTTCTCTTAAACGCAACATGGGAGAAAAACCATTTCACATCACATTTGTGGGTCTTGTTCTTCAACACATTCTGTGAAATTTTGAGCTGTCTGTGTTTGCTACAAGAGGAGATATCAGAAAGTATGTGCTTTTGTTGTTTCCATTGGTTTCAATGCATTTTGGCCTAAAACAAGCATTTGCTGTTTTCTCTTAAACGCTCCATGGGAGAAAAAACATTTCACAACACATTCGTGGGTCTTGGTCTTCAACACATTCTCTGAAATTTTGAGCTGTCTGTGTTTGCTACAAGAGCAGATATCACAAAGTATGCACTTTTGTTGTTTCCATTGATTTCAATGCATTTTGGCATAAAACAAGCATTTACTGTTTTCTCTTAAACGCAACATGGGAGAAAAACCATTTCACATCATATTTGTGGGTCTTGGTCTTCAACACATTCTGTGAAATTTTGAGCTGTCTGTGTTTGCTACAAGAGGAGATATCACAAAGTTTGTGCTTTTGTTGTTTCCATTGGTTTCAATGCATTTTGGCCTAAAACGAGCATTTGCTGTTTTCTCTTAAACGCAACAAGGGAGAAAAACCATTTCACATCACATTTGTGGGTCTTGGTCTTCAACACATTCTGTGAAATTTTGAGCTGTCTGTGTTTGCTACAAGAGGAGATATCAGAAAGTATGTGCTTTTGTTGTTTCCATTGGTTTCAATGCATTTTGGCCTAAAACAATCATTTGCTGTTTTCTCTTAAACGCAACATGGGAGAAAAACCATTTCACATCACATTTGTGGGTCTTGGTCTTCAACACATTCTGTGAAATTTTGAGCTGTCTGTTTGCTACAAGAGGAGATATCACAAAGTTTGCGCTTTTGTTGTTTCCATTGGTTTCAATGCATTTTGTCCTAAAACAAGCATTTGCTGTTTTCTCTTAAACGCAACATGGGAGAAAAACCATTTCACATCCCATTTGTGGGTCTTGGTCTTCAACACATTCTGTGAAATTTTGAGCTGTCTGTGTTTGCTACAAGAGGAGATATCAGAAAGTATGTGCTTTTGTTGTTTCCATTGGTTTCAATGCATTTTGGCCTAAAACAAGCATTTGCTGTTTTCTCTTAAACGCTCCATGGGAGAAAAACCATTTCACATCACATTTGTGGGTCTTGGTCTTCAACACATTCTGTGAAATTTTGAGCTGTCTGTGCTTGCTACAAGAGGAGATATCACAAAGTATGTGCTTTTGTTGTTTCCATTGGTTTCAAAACATTTTGGCCTAAAATTGGCATTTGCTGTTTTCTCTTAAATGCAACATGGGAGAAAAACCATTTCAAATCACGTTTTTGGGTCTTGGTCTTCAACACATTCTGTGAAATTTTGAGCTGTCCGTGTTTGCTACAAGAGGAGATTTCACAAAGTATGCGCTTTTGTAGTTTTCATTGGTTTCAATGCATTTTGGCCTAAAACGAGTATTTTGCTGTTTTCTCTTAAACGCAACATGGGAGAAAAACCATTTCACATCACATTTGTGGGTCTTGGTCTTCAACACATTCTGTGAAATTTTGAGCTGTCTGTGTTTGCTACAAGAGGAGATATCACAAAGTTTGCGCTTTTGTTGTTTCCATTGGTTTCAATGCATTTTGGCCTAAAACGAGCATTTTCTGTTTTCTCTTAATCGCAACATGGGAGAAAAACCATTTCACATCACATTTGTAGGTCTTGGTCTTCAACACATTCTGTGAAATTTTGAGCTGTCTGTGTTTGCTACAAGAGCAGATATCACAAAGTATGCGCTTTTGTTGTTTCCATTGATTTCAATGCATTTTGGCATAAAACAAGCATTTGCTGTTTTCTCTTAAACGCAACATGGGAGAAAAACCATTTCACATCACATTTGTGGGTCTTGGTCTTCAACACATTCTGTGAAATTTTGAGCTGTCTGTTTGCTACAAGAGGAGATATCACAAAGTTTGCGCTTTTGTTGTTTCCATTGGTTTCAATGCATTTTTGCCTAAAACAAGCATTTGCTGTTTTCTCTTAAACGCAACATGGGAGAAAAACCATTTCACATCACATTTGTGGGTCTTGGTCTTCAACACATTCTGTGAAATTTTGAGCTGTCTGTGTTTGCTACAAGAGGAGATATCAGAAAGTATGTGCTTTTGTTGTTTCCATTGGTTTCAATGCATTTTGGCCTAAAACAAGCATTTGCTGTTTTCTCTAAAACGCTCAATGTGAGAAAAAACATTTCACAACACATTCGTGGGTCTTGGTCTTCAACACATTCTCTGAAATTTTGAGCTGTCTTTGTTTGCTACAAGAGCAGATATCACAAAGTATGCACTTTTGTTGTTTCCATTGATTTCAATGCATTTTGGCAAAAAAACAAGCATTTACTGTTTTCTCTTAAACGCAACATGGGAGAAAAACCATTTCACATCATATTTGTGGGTCTTGGTCTTCAACACATTCTGTGAAATTTTGAGCTGTCTGTGTTTGCTACAAGAGGAGATATCACAAAGTTTGTGCTTTTGTTGTTTCCATTGGTTTCAATGCATTTTGGCCTAAAACGAGCATTTGCTGTTTTCTCTTAAACGCAACAAGGGAGAAAAACCATTTCACATCACATTTGTGGGTCTTGGTCTTGAACACATTCTGTGAAATTTTGAGCTGTCTGTGTTTGCTACAAGAGGAGATATCAGAAAGTATGTGCTTTTGTTGTTTCCATTGGTTTCAATGCATTTTGGCCTAAAACAATCATTTGCTGTTTTCTCTTAAACGCAACATGGGAGAAAAACCATTTCACATCACATTTGTGGGTCTTGGTCTTCAACACATTCTGTGAAATTTTGAGCTGTCTGTTTGCTACAAGAGGAGATATCACAAAGTTTGCGCTTTTGTTGTTTCCATTGGTTTCAATGCATTTTGGCCTAAAACAAGCATTTGCTGTTTTCTCTTAAACGCAACATGGGAGAAAAACCATTTCACATCACATTTGTGGGTCTTGGTCTTCAACACATTCTGTGAAATTTTGAGCTGTCTGTGTTTGCTACAAGAGGAGATATCAGAAAGTATGTGCTTTTGTTGTTTCCATTGGTTTCAATGCATTTTGGCCTAAAACAAGCATTTGCTGTTTTCTCTTAAACGCTCCATGGGAGAAAAAACATTTCACAACACATTCGTGGGTCTTGGTCTTCAACACATTCTCTGAAATTTTGAGCAGTCTGTGTTTGCTACAAGAGCAGATATCACAAAGTATGCACTTTTGTTGTTTCCATTGATTTCAATGCATTTTGGCATAAAACAAGCATTTACTGTTTTCTCTTAAACGCAACATGGGAGAAAAACCATTTCACATCACATTTGTGGGTCTTGGTCTTCAACACATTCTGTGAAATTTTGAGCTGTCTGTGTTTGCTACAAGAGGAGATATCACAAAGTTTGTGCTTTTGTTGTTTCCATTGGTTTCAATGCATTTTGGCCTAAAACGAGCATTTGCTGTTTTCTTTTAAACTCAACATGGGAGAAAAACCATTTCACATCACATTTGTGGGACTTGGTCTTCAACACATTCTGTGAAATTTTGAGCTGTCTGTGCTTGCTACAAGAGGAGATATCACAAAGTATGTGCTTTTGTTGTTTCCATTGGTTTCAAAGCATTTTGGCCTAAAATTGGCATTTGCTGTTTTCTCTTAAATGCAACATGGGAGAAAAACCATTTCACATCACGTTTGTGGGTCTTGGTCTTCAACACATTCTGTGAAATTTTGAGCTGTCTGTGTTTGCTACAAGAGGAGATTTCACAAAGTATGCGCTTTTGTAGTTTTCATTGGTTTCAATGCATTTTGGCCTAAAATGAGTATTTTGCTATTTTCTCTTAAACGCAACATGGGAGAAAAACCATTTCACATCACATTTGTGGGTCTTGGTCTTCAACACATTCTGTGAAATTTTGAGCTGTCTGTGTTTGCTACAAGAGCAGATATCACAAAGTATGCGCTTTTGGTGTTTCCATTGATTTCAATGCATTTTGGCATAAAACAAGCATTTGCTGTTTTCTCTTAAACGCAACATGGGAGAAAAACCATTTCACATCACATTTGTGGGTCTTGGTCTTCAACACATTCTGTGAAATTTTGAGCTGTCTGTGTTTGCTACAAGAGCAGATATCACAAAGTATGCGCTTTTGGTGTTTCCATTGATTTCAATGCATTTTGGCATAAAACAAGCATTTGCTGTTTTCTCTTAAACGCAACATGGGAGAAAAACCATTTCACATCACATTTGTGGGTCTTGGTCTTCAACACATTCTGTGAAATTTTGAGCTGTCTGTGTTTGCTACAAGAGGAGATATCACAAAGTTTGCGCTTTTGTTGTTTCCATTGGTTTCAATGCATTTTAGCCTAAAACGAGCATTTTCTGTTTTCTCTTAATCGCAACATGGGAGAAAAACCATTTCACATCACATTTGTGGGTCTTGGTCTTCAACACATTCTGTGAAATTTTGAGCTGTCTGTGTTTGCTACAAGAGCAGATATCACAAAGTATGCGCTTTTGTTGTTTCCATTGATTTCAATGCATTTAGGCATAAAACAAGCAGTTGCTGTTTTCTCTTAAACGCAACATGGGAGAAAAACCATTTCACATCACATTTGTGGGTCTTGGTCTTCAACACATTCTGTGAAATTTTGAGCTGTCTGTTTGCTACAAGAGGAGATATCACAAAGTTTGCACTTTTGTTGTTTCCATTGGTTTCAATGCATTTTGGCCTAAAACAAGCATTTGCTGTTTTCTCTTAAACGCAACATGGGAGAAAAACCATTTCACATCACATTTGTGGGTCTTGGTCTTCAACACATTCTGTGAAATTTTGAGCTGTCTGTGTTTGCTACAAGAGGAGATATCAGAAAGTATGTGCTTTTGTTGTTTCCATTGGTTTCAATGCATTTTGGCCTAAAACAAGCATTTGCTGTTTTCTCTTAAACGCTCCATGGGAGAAAAAACATTTCACAACACATTCGTGGGTCTTGGTCTTCAACACATTCTCTGAAATTTTGAGCTGTCTGTGTTTGCTACAAGAGCAGATATCACAAAGTATGCACTTTTGTTGTTTCCATTGATTTCAATGCATTTTGGCATAAAACAAGCATTTACTGTTTTCTCTTAAACGCAACATGGGAGAAAAACCATTTCACATCATATTTGTGGGTCTTGGTCTTCAACACATTCTGTGAAATTTTGAGCTGTCTGTGTTTGCTACAAGAGGAGATATCACAAAGTTTGTGCTTTTGTTGTTTCCATTGGTTTCAATGCATTTTGGCCTAAAACGAGCATTTGCTGTTTTCTCTTAAACGCAACAAGGGAGAAAAACCATTTCACATCACATTTGTGGGTCTTGGTCTTCAACACATTCTGTGAAATTTTGAGCTGTCTGTGTTTGCTACAAGAGGAGATATCAGAAAGTATGTGCTTTTGTTGTTTCCATTGGTTTCAATGCATTTTGGCCTAAAACAATCATTTGCTGTTTTCTCTTAAACGCAACATGGGAGAAAAACCATTTCACATCACATTTGTGGGTCTTGGTCTTCAACACATTCTGTGAAATTTTGAGCTGTCTGTTTGCTACAAGAGGAGATATCACAAAGTTTGCGCTTTTGTTGTTTCCATTGGTTTCAATGCATTTTGTCCTAAAACAAGCATTTGCTGTTTTCTCTTAAACGCAACATGGGAGAAAAACCATTTCACATCCCATTTGTGGGTCTTGGTCTTCAACACATTCTGTGAAATTTTGAGCTGTCTGTGTTTGCTACAAGAGGAGATATCAGAAAGTATGTGCTTTTGTTGTTTCCATTGGTTTCAATGCATTTTGGCCTAAAACAAGCATTTGCTGTTTTCTCTTAAACGCTCCATGGGAGAAAAACCATTTCACATCACATTTGTGGGTCTTGGTCTTCAACACATTCTGTGAAATTTTGAGCTGTCTGTGCTTGCTACAAGAGGAGATATCACAAAGTATGTGCTTTTGTTGTTTCCATTGGTTTCAAAGCATTTTGGCCTAAAATTGGCATTTGCTGATTTCTCTTAAATGCAACATGGGAGAAAAACCATTTCAAATCACGTTTGTGGGTCTTGGTCTTCAACACATTCTGTGAAATTTTGAGCTGTCCGTGTTTGCTACAAGAGGAGATTTCACAAAGTATGCGCTTTTGTAGTTTTCATTGGTTTCAATGCATTTTGGCCTAAAATGAGTATTTTGCTGTTTTCTCTTAAACGCAACATGGGAGAAAAACCATTTCACATCACATTTGTGGGTCTTGGTCTTCAACACATTCTCTGAAATTTTGAGCTGTCTGTGTTTGCTACAAGAGGAGATATCAGAAAGTATGTGCTTTTGTTGTTTCCATTGGTTTCAATGCATTTTGGCCTAAAACAAGCATTTGCTGTTTTCTCTTAAACGCTCCATGGGAGAAAAAACATTTCACAACACATTCGTGGGTCTTGGTCTTCAACACATTCTCTGAAATTTTGAGCTGTCTGTGTTTGCTACAAGAGCAGATATCACAAAGTATGCACTTTTGTTGTTTCCATTGATTTCAATGCATTTTGGCATAAAACAAGCATTTACTGTTTTCTCTTAAACGCAACATGGGAGAAAAACCATTTCACATCATATTTGTGGGTCTTGGTCTTCAACACATTCTGTGAAATTTTGAGCTGTCTGTGTTTGCTACAAGAGGAGATATCACAAAGTTTGTGCTTTTGTTGTTTCCATTGGTTTCAATGCATTTTGGCCTAAAACGAGCATTTGCTGTTTTCTCTTAAACGCTCCATGGGAGAAAAACCATTTCACATCACATTTGTGGGTCTTGGTCTTCAACACATTCTGTGAAATTTTGAGCTGTCTGTGCTTGCTACAAGAGGAGATATCACAAAGTATGTGCTTTTGTTGTTTCCATTGGTTTCAAAGCATTTTGGCCTAAAATTGGCATTTGCTGATTTCTCTTAAATGCAACATGGGAGAAAAACCATTTCAAATCACGTTTGTGGGTCTTGGTCTTCAACACATTCTGTGAAATTTTGAGCTGTCCGTGTTTGCTACAAGAGGAGATTTCACAAAGTATGCGCTTTTGTAGTTTTCATTGGTTTCAATGCATTTTGGCCTAAAATGAGTATTTTGCTGTTTTCTCTTAAACGCAACATGGGAGAAAAACCATTTCACATCACATTTGTGGGTCTTGGTCTTCAACACATTCTGTGAAATTTTGAGCTGTCTGTGTTTGCTACAAGAGCAGATATCACAAAGTATGCGCTTTTGGTGTTTCCATTGATTTCAATGCATTTTGGCATAAAACAAGCATTTGCTGTTTTCTCTTAAACGCAACATGGGAGAAAAACCATTTCACATCACATTTGTGGGTCTTGGTCTTCAACACATTCTGTGAAATTTTGAGCTGTCTGTGTTTGCTACAAGAGGAGATATCACAAAGTTTGCGCTTTTGTTGTTTCCATTGGTTTCAATGCATTTTGGCCTAAAACGAGCATTTTCTGTTTTCTCTTAAACGCTCCATGGGAGAAAAAACATTTCACAACACATTTGTGGGTCTTGGTCTTCAACACATTCTGTGAAATTTTGAGCTGTCTGTGTTTGCTACAAGAGCAGATATCACAAAGTATGCGCTTTTGTTGTTTCCATTGATTTCAATGCATTTAGGCATAAAACAAGCATTTGCAGTTTTCTCTTAAACGCAACATGGGAGAAAAACCATTTCACATCACATTTGTGGGTCTTGGTCTTCAACACATTCTGTGAAATTTTTAGCTGTCTGTTTGCTACAAGAGGAGATATCACAAAGTTTGCGCTTTTGTTGTTTCCATTGGTTTCAATGCATTTTTGCCTAAAACAAGCATTTGCTGTTTTCTCTTAAACGCAACATGGGAGAAAAACCATTTCACATCACATTTGTGGGTCTTGGTCTTCAACACATTCTGTGAAATTTTGAGCTGTCTGTGTTTGCTACAAGAGGAGATATCAGAAAGTATGTGCTTTTGTTGTTTCCATTGGTTTCAATGCATTTTGGCCTAAAACAAGCATTTGCTGTTTTCTCTTAAACGCTCCATGGGAGAAAAAACATTTCACAACACATTCGTGGGTCTTGGTCTTCAACACATTCTCTGAAATTTTGAGCTGTCTGTGTTTGCTACAAGAGCAGATATCACAAAGTATGCACTTTTGTTGTTTCCATTGATTTCAATGCATTTTGGCATAAAACAAGCATTTACTGTTTTCTCTTAAACGCAACATGGGAGAAAAACCATTTCACATCATATTTGTGGGTCTTGGTCTTCAACACATTCTGTGAAATTTTGAGCTGTCTGTGTTTGCTACAAGAGGAGATATCACAAAGTTTGTGCTTTTGTTGTTTCCATTGGTTTCAATGCATTTTGGCCTAAAACGAGCATTTGCTGTTTTCTCTTAAACGCAACAAGGGAGAAAAACCATTTCACATCACATTTGTGGGTCTTGGTCTTCAACACATTCTGTGAAATTTTGAGCTGTCTGTGTTTGCTACAAGAGGAGATATCAGAAAGTATGTGCTTTTGTTGTTTCCATTGGTTTCAATGCATTTTGGCCTAAAACAATCATTTGCTGTTTTCTCTTAAACGCAACATGGGAGAAAAACCATTTCACATCACATTTGTGGGTCTTGGTCTTCAACACATTCTGTGAAATTTTGAGCTGTCTGTGCTTGCTACAAGAGGAGATATCACAAAGTTTGCGCTTTTGTTGTTTCCATTGGTTTCAATGCATTTTGTCCTAAAACAAGCATTTGCTGTTTTCTCTTAAACGCAACATGGGAGAAAAACCATTTCACATCCCATTTGTGGGTCTTGGTCTTCAACACATTCTGTGAAATTTTGAGCTGTCTGTGTTTGCTACAAGAGGAGATATCAGAAAGTATGTGCTTTTGTTGTTTCCATTGGTTTCAATGCATTTTGGCCTAAAACAAGCATTTGCTGTTTTCTCTTAAACGCTCCATGGGAGAAAAACCATTTCACATCACATTTGTGGGTCTTGGTCTTCAACACATTCTGTGAAATTTTGAGCTGTCTGTGCTTGCTACAAGAGGAGATATCACAAAGTATGTGCTTTTGTTGTTTCCATTGGTTTCAAAGCATTTTGGCCTAAAATTGGCATTTGCTGTTTTCTCTTAAATGCAACATGGGAGAAAAACCATTTCAAATCACGTTTGTGGGTCTTGGTCTTCAACACATTCTGTGAAATTTTGAGCTGTCCGTGTTTGCTACAAGAGGAGATTTCACAAAGTATGCGCTTTTGTAGTTTTCATTGGTTTCAATGCATTTTGGCCTAAAATGAGTATTTTGCTGTTTTCTCTTAAACGCAACATGGGAGAAAAACCATTTCACATCACATTTGTGGGTCTTGGTCTTCAACACATTCTGTGAAATTTTGAGCTGTCTGTGTTTGCTACAAGAGCAGATATCACAAAGTATGCGCTTTTGGTGTTTCCATTGATTTCAATGCATTTTGGCATAAAACAAGCATTTGCTGTTTTCTCTTAAACGCAACATGGGAGAAAAACCATTTCACATCACATTTGTGGGTCTTGGTCTTCAACACATTCTGTGAAATTTTGAGCTGTCTGTGTTTGCTACAAGAGGAGATATCACAAAGTTTGCGCTTTTGTTGTTTCCATTGGTTTCAATGCATTTTGGCCTAAAACGAGCATTTTCTGTTTTCTCTTAAACGCTCCATGGGAGAAAAAACATTTCACAACACATTTGTGGGTCTTGGTCTTCAACACATTCTGTGAAATTTTGAGCTGTCTGTGTTTGCTACAAGAGCAGATATCACAAAGTATGCGCTTTTGTTGTTTCCATTGATTTCAATGCATTTAGGCATAAAACAAGCATTTGCAGTTTTCTCTTAAACGCAACATGGGAGAAAAACCATTTCACATCACATTTGTGGGTCTTGGTCTTCAACACATTCTGTGAAATTTTTAGCTGTCTGTTTGCTACAAGAGGAGATATCACAAAGTTTGCGCTTTTGTTGTTTCCATTGGTTTCAATACATTTTTGCCTAAAACAAGCATTTGCTGTTTTCTCTTAAACGCAACATGGGAGAAAAACCATTTCACATCACATTTGTGGGTCTTGGTCTTCAACACATTCTGTGAAATTTTGAGCTGTCTGTGTTTGCTACAAGAGGAGATATCAGAAAGTATGTGCTTTTGTTGTTTCCATTGGTTTCAATGCATTTTGGCCTAAAACAAGCATTTGCTGTTTTCTCTTAAACGCTCCATGGGAGAAAAAACATTTCACAACACATTCGTGGGTCTTGGTCTTCAACACATTCTCTGAAATTTTGAGCTGTCTGTGTTTGCTACAAGAGCAGATATCACAAAGTATGCACTTTTGTTGTTTCCATTGATTTCAATGCATTTTGGCATAAAACAAGCATTTACTGTTTTCTCTTAAACGCAACATGGGAGAAAAACCATTTCACATCATATTTGTGGGTCTTGGTCTTCAACACATTCTGTGAAATTTTGAGCTGTCTGTGTTTGCTACAAGAGGAGATATCACAAAGTTTGTGCTTTTGTTGTTTCCATTGGTTTCAATGCATTTTGGCCTAAAACGAGCATTTGCTGTTTTCTCTTAAACGCAACAAGGGAGAAAAACCATTTCACATCACATTTGTGGGTCTTGGTCTTCAACACATTCTGTGAAATTTTGAGCTGTCTGTGTTTGCTACAAGAGGAGATATCAGAAAGTATGTGCTTTTGTTGTTTCCATTGGTTTCAATGCATTTTGGCCTAAAACAATCATTTGCTGTTTTCTCTTAAACGCAACATGGGAGAAAAACCATTTCACATCACATTTGTGGGTCTTGGTCTTCAACACATTCTGTGAAATTTTGAGCTGTCTGTTTGCTACAAGAGGAGATATCACAAAGTTTGCGCTTTTGTTGTTTCCATTGGTTTCAATGCATTTTGTCCTAAAACAAGCATTTGCTGTTTTCTCTTAAACGCAACATGGGAGAAAAACCATTTCACATCCCATTTGTGGGTCTTGGTCTTCAACACATTCTGTGAAATTTTGAGCTGTCTGTGTTTGCTACAAGAGGAGATATCAGAAAGTATGTGCTTTTGTTGTTTCCATTGGTTTCAATGCATTTTGGCCTAAAACAAGCATTTGCTGTTTTCTCTTAAACGCTCCATGGGAGAAAAACCATTTCACATCACATTTGTGGGTCTTGGTCTTCAACACATTCTGTGAAATTTTGAGCTGTCTGTGCTTGCTACAAGAGGAGATATCACAAAGTATGTGCTTTTGTTGTTTCCATTGGTTTCAAAGCATTTTGGCCTAAAATTGGCATTTGCTGTTTTCTCTTAAATGCAACATGGGAGAAAAACCATTTCAAATCACGTTTGTGGGTCTTGGTCTTCAACACATTCTGTGAAATTTTGAGCTGTCCGTGTTTGCTACAAGAGGAGATTTCACAAAGTATGCGCTTTTGTAGTTTTCATTGGTTTCAATGCATTTTGGCCTAAAATGAGTATTTTGCTGTTTTCTCTTAAACGCAACATGGGAGAAAAACCATTTCACATCACATTTGTGGGTCTTGGTCTTCAACACATTCTGTGAAATTTTGAGCTGTCTGTGTTTGCTACAAGAGCAGATATCACAAAGTATGCGCTTTTGGTGTTTCCATTGATTTCAATGCATTTTGGCATAAAACAAGCATTTGCTGTTTTCTCTTAAACGCAACATGGGAGAAAAACCATTTCACATCACATTTGTGGGTCTTGGTCTTCAACACATTCTGTGAAATTTTGAGCTGTCTGTGTTTGCTACAAGAGGAGATATCACAAAGTTTGCGCTTTTGTTGTTTCCATTGGTTTCAATGCATTTTGGCCTAAAACGAGCATTTTCTGTTTTCTCTTAAACGCTCCATGGGAGAAAAAACATTTCACAACACATTTGTGGGTCTTGGTCTTCAACACATTCTGTGAAATTTTGAGCTGTCTGTGTTTGCTACAAGAGCAGATATCACAA
Source organism: Taudactylus pleione (assembly GCA_031769625.1). Classification (NCBI taxonomy): domain Eukaryota; kingdom Metazoa; phylum Chordata; class Amphibia; order Anura; family Myobatrachidae; genus Taudactylus; species Taudactylus pleione. The sequence goes on from JAUIMM010001727.1 coordinate 125,641, forward strand.
AGTATGCGCTTTTGTTGTTTCCATTGATTTCAATGCATTTAGGCATAAAACAAGCATTTGCAGTTTTCTCTTAAACGCAACATGGAGAAAAACCATTTCACATCACATTTGTGGGTCTTGGTCTTCAACACATTCTGTGAAATTTTTAGCTGTCTGTTTGCTACAAGAGGAGATATCACAAAGTTTGCGCTTTTGTTGTTTCCATTGGTTTCAATGCATTTTTGCCTAAAACAAGCATTTGCTGTTTTCTCTTAAACGCAACATGGGAGAAAAACAATTTCACATCACATTTGTGGGTCTTGGTCTTCAACACATTCTGTGAAATTTTGAGCTGTCTGTGTTTGCTACAAGAGGAGATATCAGAAAGTATGTGCTTTTGTTGTTTCCATTGGTTTCAATGCATTTTGGCCTAAAACAAGCATTTGCTGTTTTCTCTTAAACGCTCCATGGGAGAAAAAACATTTCACAACACATTCGTGGGTCTTGGTCTTCAACACATTCTCTGAAATTTTGAGCTGTCTGTGTTTGCTACAAGAGCAGATATCACAAAGTATGCACTTTTGTTGTTTCCATTGATTTCAATGCATTTTGGCATAAAACAAGCATTTACTGTTTTCTCTTAAACGCAACATGGGAGAAAAACCATTTCACATCATATTTGTGGGTCTTGGTCTTCAACACATTCTGTGAAATTTTGAGCTGTCTGTGTTTGCTACAAGAGGAGATATCACAAAGTTTGTGCTTTTGTTGTTTCCATTGGTTTCAATGCATTTTGGCCTAAAACGAGCATTTGCTGTTTTCTCTTAAACGCAACAAGGGAGAAAAACCATTTCACATCACATTTGTGGGTCTTGGTCTTCAACACATTCTGTGAAATTTTGAGCTGTCTGTGTTTGCTACAAGAGGAGATATCAGAAAGTATGTGCTTTTGTTGTTTCCATTGGTTTCAATGCATTTTGGCCTAAAACAATCATTTGCTGTTTTCTCTTAAACGCAACATGGGAGAAAAACCATTTCACATCACATTTGTGGGTCTTGGTCTTCAACACATTCTGTGAAATTTTGAGCTGTCTGTTTGCTACAAGAGGAGATATCACAAAGTTTGCGCTTTTGTTGTTTCCATTGGTTTCAATGCATTTTGTACTAAAACAAGCATTTGCTGTTTTCTCTTAAACGCAACATGGGAGAAAAACCATTTCACATCCCATTTGTGGGTCTTGGTCTTCAACACATTCTGTGAAATTTTGAGCTGTCTGTGTTTGCTACAAGAGGAGATATCAGAAAGTATGTGCTTTTGTTGTTTCCATTGGTTTCAATGCATTTTGGCTAAAACAAGCATTTGCTGTTTTCTCTTAAACGCTCCATGGGAGAAAAACCATTTCACATCACATTTGTGGGTCTTGGTCTTCAACACATTCTGTGAAATTTTGAGCTGTCTGTGCTTGCTACAAGAGGAGATATCACAAAGTATGTGCTTTTGTTGTTTCCATTGGTTTCAAAACATTTTGGCCTAAAATTGGCATTTGCTGTTTTCTCTTAAATGCAACATGGGAGAAAAACCATTTCAAATCACGTTTGTGGGTCTTGGTCTTCAACACATTCTGTGAAATTTTGAGCTGTCCGTGTTTGCTACAAGAGGAGATTTCACAAAGTATGCGCTTTTGTAGTTTTCATTGGTTTCAATGCATTTTGGCCTAAAACGAGTATTTTGCTGTTTTCTCTTAAACGCAACATGGGAGAAAAACCATTTCACATCACATTTGTGGGTCTTGGTCTTCAACACATTCTGTGAAATTTTGAGCTGTCTGTGTTTGCTACAAGAGCAGATATCACAAAGTATGCGCTTTTGGTGTTTCCATTGATTTCAATGCATTTTGGCCTAAAACGAGCATTTTCTGTTTTCTCTTAAACGCTCCATGGGAGAAAAAACATTTCACAACACATTTGTGGGTCTTGGTCTTCAACACATTCTGTGAAATTTTGAGCTGTCTGTGTTTGCTACAAGAGCAGATATCACAAAGTATGCGCTTTTGTTGTTTCCATTGATTTCAATGCATTTAGGCATAAAACAAGCATTTGCTGTTTTCTCTTAAACGCAACATGGGAGAAAAACCATTTCACATCACATTTGTGGGTCTTGGTCTTCAACACATTCTGTGAAATTTTTAGCTGTCTGTTTGCTACAAGAGGAGATATCACAAAGTTTGCGCTTTTGTTGTTTCCATTGGTTTCAATGCATTTTGCCTAAAACAAGCATTTGCTGTTTTCTCTTAAACGCAACATGGGAGAAAAACCATTTCACATCACATTTGTGGGTCTTGGTCTTCAACACATTCTGTGAAATTTTGAGCTGTCTGTGTTTGCTACAAGAGGAGATATCACAAAGTATGCACTTTTGTTGTTTCCATTGATTTCAATGCATTTTGGCATAAAACAAGCATTTACTGTTTTCTCTTAAACGCAACATGGGAGAAAAACCATTTCACATCACATTTGTGGGTCTTGGTCTTCAACACATTCTGTGAAATTTTGAGCTGTCTGTGTTTGCTACAAGAGGAGATATCACAAAGTTTGTGCTTTTGTTGTTTCCATTGGTTTCAATGCATTTTGGCCTAAAACGAGCATTTGCTGTTTTCTTTTAAACTCAACATGGGAGAAAAACCATTTCACATCACATTTGTGGGACTTGGTCTTCAACACATTCTGTGAAATTTTGAGCTGTCTGTGCTTGCTACAAGAGGAGATATCACAAAGTATGTGCTTTTGTTGTTTCCATTGGTTTCAAAGCATTTTGGCCTAAAATTGGCATTTGCTGTTTTCTCTTAAATGCAACATGGGAGAAAAACCATTTCACATCACGTTTGTGGGTCTTGGTCTTCAACACATTCTGTGAAATTTTGAGCTGTCTGTGTTTGCTACAAGAGGAGATTTCACAAAGTATGCGCTTTTGTAGTTTTCATTGGTTTCAATGCATTTTGGCCTAAAACGAGTATTTTGCTGTTTTCTCTTAAACGCAACATGGGAGAAAAACCATTTCACATCACATTTGTGGGTCTTGGTCTTCAACACATTCTGTGAAATTTTGAGCTGTCTGTGTTTGCTACAAGAGCAGATATCACAAAGTATGCGCTTTTGGTGTTTCCATTGATTTCAATGCATTTTGGTATAAAACAAGCATTTGCTGTTTTCTCTTAAACGCAACATGGGAGAAAAACCATTTCACATCACATTTGTGGGTCTTGGTCTTCAACACATTCTGTGAAATTTTGAGCTGTCTGTGTTTGCTACAAGAGGAGATATCACAAAGTTTGCGCTTTTGTTGTTTCCATTGGTTTCAATGCATTTTAGCCTAAAACGAGCATTTTCTGTTTTCTCTTAATCGCAACATGGGAGAAAAACCATTTCACATCACATTTGTGGGTCTTGGTCTTCAACACATTCTGTGAAATTTTGAGCTGTCTGTGTTTGCTACAAGAGCAGATATCACAAAGTATGCGCTTTTGTTGTTTCCATTGATTTCAATGCATTTTGGCATAAAACAAGCATTTGCTGTTTTCTCTTAAACGCAACATGGGAGAAAACCATTTCACATCACATTTGTGGGTCTTGGTTTCAACACATTCTGTGAAATTTTGAGCTGTCTGTTTGCTACAAGAGGAGATATCACAAAGTTTGCACTTTTGTTGTTTCCATTGGTTTCAATGCATTTTG